>JAPZDV010000006.1:21320046-21339110 GCA_029814665.1 Acanthurus lineatus | reverse complement strand
AGCAGAAAATCTGTCTTTTGTAATGTTGGTCTCATCACTTGTGTTTTTCCGCTCTGTTCTCCTGTCAGCTGCAAAGGCCGGCAGCTCGGCCAGCTCCAGCCCCGGACCGTCTTCTTCTCCTGCCAGAGTCGGTCAAGGCAGCGCCCTGTCAGCCCAACATTGTGACCCCCAGCACAAAGACTGCCTCCTACGAGAGTTTCGCAAACTTTGTGCCACGGTGGCGGAAAACAACAGCTACAACGCCAAGACACAGATTATTGAGAAATTCCTCAAGAAAGGCTCCGGTGGAGGTTGGTGTGCTCCTCAGTTTGTTTTTGTTTGTATCGTGTTTGTGGGCTTAAACAAATTTCAGCATTAGACAGAAACCAAAAAGATTTCTCCTGCTGATTGTCGCATTAAAATCCTCTTTTATCCCATCTTAGATAAGTTCCACGGAGACCTTTACCTGACAGTGAAGCTGCTCCTGCCAGGCGTCGTAAAAAGTGTCTACAACCTCAATGACAAGCAGATCGTAAAGCTCTTCAGCCGCATATTTAGATGCAACCAGGACGACATGGTGCGCGATCTGGAGCAGGTGTGTGATCCAGATGTTCTCACACATGAGCTCTTATGCTAAGTCAGTGTTTGGAAAATACCACATAGGCTGAATGTCTTTACTTTATAACCAAAACTCTTGAAGTTTCATTAATATTCTTAGAATGAAAAAGTATTTCTCAGAGGATTTCATTCTGGTCTCCTGTAACTCATTAACAAGATGTCATTCATTAAATGCAGTTTGTGTCATCTTCTCTTCTTCAGGGTGATGTGTCTGAGACGGTGAGGATGTTCTTCGAGGAGAGCAAGTCATTTCCTGCGGCTGCCAAAAGCCTCCTGACCATCCAGGAAGTGGACGCCTCCCTGACCCGCCTCGCCCAGATGACCAAGGAGGACGAGCAGCAGACCGAGCTGGAGAACATCGCCAAGAAGTAAGACAGAACGCCATCATTTTCATTTTAATTCAGCTGTGCAGTAAAACAGCACATTTAAGTTAATGCAGCAACATGATGGAGTGCCGCAGACCTTCTGTATTAAAAACATTATGAGGTTCTTTTTCAGCCTTTTCCAGCAGCAGCATGAAAAATGCACTTTTATTCTTGAATAAATTTCCTTCTTGTGCTGAAAATGTCAGTGTCCAGCTGTTTTAGGGAATTACTTTGCCTTTTTTTTATATAAAAAAAGAAACTAACAGATTTTTTTAAAGGTCATTTTATTAGAGTGAATAAAAGGGTTCGTGTCTGAGGACCACAGACGGAGCAGAGAGCTCAGAAAGAAGTGAAACAAACCAATGCAATGCTGCTTTTTGGCTGTTTCATGGGTTTTTTTTGCCCATAATCAGAAAAAAACAGGTGGGTTTACATAGTTGTACCTTCCCACATGGTGTCTTTGCAGAGGTATCAGGGATTGTTTGAATAAATTTTTAAAGAGCAGACGTTTTACCACAAAAAAAACATGTAAAAGCCAAGGAGACAGATTTTGTGATTTTCATGTCTGAGTGTTTGTAAATGTTGCAAATGTCTGTTCCCACTTGTTTTGCTTGCACTGCTTTTTCACTGTTTGTATTCTTCTATTTTTTTGCTTTTTTTTTCTTCTTTTTTTTTTCCACTTTCTGCCTCAGGCATGTCTAACACACACACACACTCACACACACACACAAACACTAGACATCTTCATTTGACATTCTAGCCTCCACAGCAGCAGATATCAGAGGGGGAATGTGTTTATTTTTCATGATTTGCAGCTTTAGTGGCTGTAAACAGACAGAAGAGTGACTTTGTTCTCCGCTGAATAAAACGATCTGCTTGTGTCATGTGACTTTGACTGGGAAGAAGCAAGCCACATGACTTAAAGATGATTTCCTGTCTTACACACAATCTGCATCATCTTTTCATTGCAGATGCACCGCTAATGACCTTAAATGCATCATTCGACTTATTAAACATGACTTGAAGATGAACGCCGGAGCGAAACATGTGTAAGTACCTTCGTCTCCCGTCTGGAGGTTAATATGAACTCATGTTCCTTCATCACTGATGTCGAGCTCAAACTCCTCTCGTGTTTTGTTGCCTGTTTGGCAGCCTGGATGCTGTGGATCCGAATGCTTATGATGCCTTCAAGGCCTCGCGTAATCTGGGCGATGTGATTGATCGGGTGTTGAGGAACCAGCAGGAGGCGTCAAATGGTTCAGGACCCAGGAAGCTTCTCACTGTGGAGGCGTCGCTCATGACCCCAGTTCAGCCCATGTTGGTGAGAAATTTATCTAATTTCTAATTTATCTGTTTAGCTTTTATGTTATTCAAGCAGACTTGCCTTGTAATATGGTGTAAAAAGGGAGCAAGAGGTTTATATATTCCTTTAAAAAGAGTCTGGTTATATTCACTGTTGCTTTAAATGGGTCCAAGAGAGAAAAAAAACACCTCTAAAAACATTTTATTTTGATAACGGCTATTTTCTGTATTTAATTGACTAAAGGTTTAATTGATTCCCACTCTGATGTGGTGCCATCTGTCATTACTGACTTCATGAATTACTTGAAATGCTCAAAGTGAGTCAAATGAACACTGTGTCCTCCAGGTAATGGCCTCATTTAATTGCTAATTCATTATACATTATGTATCCAGCAATAGGCCAATACTGTGACAATCAATTTGTGCTTGAGGGCAAGGTATGTGAGTTATCTGTGAAAATAAACCCACTGAATTAGACATAGATTTTCAATGAAACACAGTAATTGCTGCTTTAATAACTTTGATTTTTTTTTAAAGCAAAGAGGTTAAAAATAAGATATGACCTCCTGAGTTGTTGAAGTAATTTAATGGGACGTCTTTGTCCTCATACCAGCGGCGCCGTTCGACCTCTTAAACGTTCGCTCAAAGGCATCGAGAATGTTTCCACACACTGTTCAATGCAAGAAAAACTGTTTTTAATAAAACAGGTTTCTCCCAGTCAGATAAGAGTGTCAGCTAGTGGATGAAGATGGCCGTAAATTTGGTTTAGACAAAGCCAGTAAACCTCCACAGTCATTCAAACAGAGAGGAGATACAGACCGTCTGTCTCAACATTCAGCTGTGTCACCGTCTGAGATCCTTCACATTCGGGTAAAAAAACTCCACAAGATGTAAAAAACGTATAATATTCAAACTGTCTGCAGCTGATGTCTGGACATTAAACTGCCAGACAGGCAGCAGCTGGACCTCACAGATAACTCTGCACTGTAAACACGTAACAATCCCGAATCCCTGGTTATGAATGTGACGATTAATTCAGCACGATTTCAAATGTGTGTGCCAAATAACCTGCAGACCATTAAATTGCACATTACACAGCAGACTTTTAATTGCACAGTATAAAGCAAATTGAAATGAACCGCAGCTTTATCACATTTCACTTTGCAAGAACACGACCTGGTTTCCAACTTCCCACAATTTCACTACTTTCAGTTTTCACTTCCCTTTTTTTTAACCAAAGTTTGCAGGTGAAAACACACCTGTTACGTTCAGGAGACACATTAGAACGAAACACGGAGTATTGACATGTTAACAGAAACCAGGTGTCATGTTTTGAAGTGCGGTTAATGCAGCAGGTAACTGTGCAGTCGCATTACCAGCATAGTTTTATTGATAAGTGTATCAATTAGTGCGATTAGTGCCGAATACAGTGCAGGTTTTGTCCGAGCAAAACAAGTTTGATTAGAGTTTGAACACCTAGATGTCAGGAACCAGGAAGTGTGTGAGATGTTTACAACACGTAACCTGGTTAAACTGGGGGGGTTTGTTTTGGAATTTATTTTATGTTATTGATACCAATCAGTTGATTATCTAAATGATTCCTGATCAGCTTTCTATGTGAGGGAAATAATTAACCTGCACAGTCTCCAGATTCAACACAACTGTTTTATTACTGGAGTCTGCACACATTGTAAAAAACAAGGCATGCTTGTGACTCAGGTGTGCTGAAGCTCACCTGTCAACCTGCTGTGTAAACTGGAAAACTATTGTCAACTGGAACCGGTTCTGCATTCCCAACCCCGTTTTTTTCAGCTGGTGAGAAAGGGCACAAACCTGCCACAACAGATGCCGATTATAAATGAGACTCGTTCACCCTTCCTTCACCCATTTCCCCTCCCTTCTGCAGCACGTGTGAAAGGATTTTTTGCTAATAAAAGAGTCGAGTTACCTGTAAAAACAGCCTGTCATTATGTAAAATAAATGAAATGGTTTGGTGTTTGTACTGCGTTGGTTTTAATTTAAGTTTTCTCAGTCTGCTAAGCCTGTTTATGTGGTGCTCTTGTTGTCACAGCATATGTTTTCCTTTACAATAACTGGGCTTCTTTATCATACAAAATATGTGGCATTTCAGCAATGTAAACACACACGTTGCATAGAAAGACGTCGCAGTACGTTGCTGATGTTTCCATGAATGCTTTAAATGTCTGTCTAGCGTTACTATTGTGTTTCTTGTGAAAGGAGGCCAAACTTTGAACTTGTTCTTCCAGTCTGCCGTGATACCAATTTTCTGCAAGTTCACTGAAGCGTAGATGCACGAGTCATTGATTTGCAATGGACAACTGTTCAAAAAAAAAAACCCTAAATGAACATCATGTCGGCACTGATGAAAGGAGCTGATCAGGTCAGAGGCATCGTGGAATTTACAGCTGGTTCTTCATTTAATGTTTATTTTACAAGGTAGGCTCACATTTTTCCACAGGAGCAACCAGAGGAAACTTTGAATATATAGTAATTATTTAGAATGAGATTGCTGAGAGCTTGGTAAATTGTTGGTAAATTATGATTCTCCTTTTGTGTTTTCAGGCAGAAGCATGTAAATCCGTGGAGTACGCCATGAAGAAATGTCCCAACGGGATGTACTCTGAGATCAAGTATGACGGAGAACGTGTGCAGGTGCACAAGAACGGAGAAACCTTCAGCTACTTCAGCCGAAGCCTCAAGCCGGTGCTGCCACACAAAGTCAGTGTCCTCTCATACACACACACACACACACAAACACACACACAGTTCAAAAGCAAACACACGAACGCAGCCTGAGAAGCTGTAAACTCAATAATGACGATGCATGTCTGCATAAAATCTGCTCAGGTTTTTTTCTGCAGGATTAGTAACTAAAGGTTTTTTTTTCCTTTTCAGAAATTTAGACATTTCCCACAGAGATTTTCTACCATTTTACTCCTTCAGCATGAGGCCAAAAGCCTTAAACATGCAGGGATGATGGGCTGCATATTGTGTTTATTAGCTCTTATAAACCAGTAGAGGTTGCTGCAGTGAACATTATGTACATCATATCTGTCTCACAGCTACTTTTAACCTCAGTAACATTCTCACACAAGGTAAAAAAAGCCCCTCCTTCATTATTCTGCAGACTTTTACTGATAAAAGTCCATTTTTAAGCTCTTACTTCAGCTATGCACATTAGTTTTGATGATGATATCTGAAGGAAAACCCCTCAGTTTCTCATTTTTTGCACAGCTACAGAAGAATCAGCAGTACTGTCTCTGCCCTCTTGGACTCATTCTGGCTTGTTTCAGTCGTATAATCCCTCTTTTATCGTGGCTCGCTCATGTTGCCCCGCCTGTGCTACCTATCAGCCAAATGACTGGTAATGGACCCTCTCAGCCACTGTAATTAGGCTGTTTATGTTAATGCTGGGTTAACATTCTGTGGGTGTGTGTGGGAGGGAATGGAGTCTAATTACAATAGTACAAGTTTCCTAATGTCCTGATTCCTAAAGTTTCCTGATGTGTTTAGTTCTGATGAAGGAAAACACTGAAGAACCGTTCAGATCATCCACCACAGAGTTTTATAAAGGTGGATAGTTTGTAGATATATATATTTTTTAATTTGATACATTTTTAATGACATCAGGTTGACAATAATACACTTTTTTTGTTTAAACAGCTTGTTTTTACAGTAACAAGCATATTAAAAATCTGCGGTGGCACTGTCTCTTAAGTCTTCCTCTAAAATAGTTTTCAAACGCTTTTTGTTTCTCGGCATCAAACCCTGCGTGTCCATGTGGATGTTTCAGGTGGCTCATTTCAAAGAATACATCCCTCAGGCTTTTCCTGGAGGCCACAGTATGATTTTGGATGCTGAAGTCCTCCTCATCGACACAAATACCAGTAAACCGCTGCCCTTCGGGACTTTGGGTGTACACAAGGTGAGGACACCTCGGCACATTTTTGCACCTTTTTTTTTAGTTTGTTTGTGTGCATAAATTTGTGTCACAGTTATTTTTTTTAATGGTCATTACTGTCACACTTCACTTGTTTCCCTCCCTTCAGAAAGCTGCATTTCAAGACGCCAAAGTGTGCCTGTTTGTTTTCGACTGTATCTACTTCAACGGCGTGAGCCTCATGGAGAGGTGACGACTTTTCTTTTTAAGTATCTCAGAGAATAATGATAAGAATGATGCAAGCGTGTGTTTTTTAACAGTAATAAGATGCTTCATCCAAACTTGAACAAACATTAAAACATCTGTTTGGTCTTTTTGTTTTTTTTCACTGTGGATGTTTGAGACTCTTTGTTCTTCATCATTTGTCTGGATTATGGTTTTATTTAGAGATTCAATCCCTCAGTTTTCATCATGTGTTTAACTGTTTTATCTGAGGTTTTTCTCTTTACACTTAGTTTTATATTCTGTTAGTTTAGTGGCATTTTCAAGATATTAAAGAAAAAGGAAATTAGGACAAGTTTTTGCTATATTTATATAAAGCACATCTGTCTTATATTTCATCATTATGCAGATAAACTAAAAGTCTTTCACATAATACATTTTTTAAGTTGTTTTTCATATTTAAAGTGAACATTTTTCATCTGGATTTGTCTCAGTTTTAGTTCACTTTCAAAACTTTATACATTAAGATGTATAATCTTTCGTCCCCCCCCCCCGCTGTTGAACCCTTCAGGCCTCTTTGTGAACGCAGAAAGTTCCTGCATGACAACATGGTTGAAGTTCCCAACAGGATCCTGTTCTCAGAGATGAAGCACGTCACTGTGAGTCAAACTGAATGTGCTGTTCTGCTGTTTGTGTGCATATGTTGCAGCACATGATGACACGTGTGTGTGTGTGTGTGTGTGTGTGTGTCAGAGGGCAGGAGATCTGGCTAACATGATAACTCGTGTCATCAGAGAAGGACTTGAAGGTCTGGTGCTTAAAGACATAAAGGTAAGTTGCTTTTTTTTACCTGTTTATCTTTAGTATAAGTATATAACAGAGGAAACATAATGTAAACAAGCTCTCCATGTTTGTGTGTCTCAGGGCAGCTATGAACCAGGGAAGCGTCACTGGCTGAAGGTGAAGAAGGACTATTTGAATGAGGGGGCGATGGCGGACACAGCCGACCTGGTGGTGCTGGGGGCTTTTTATGGAAAAGGCTCAAACGGTCTGTGAAACCCCAGACGAGTCTTTTCCACCTCCTGATGCTCATTTGTTCAGACAGTTTTAGTGCTTTTATTTTTTTAATGTGGAGCTACATCCTGTAAGATGAGGAGTCGGACTCACGGGACGCCCAAATTACCAAACTAAGACAGTTTTATTATTACTCTAATTTTTATTATTGCTGTGACAGTTCTTTTAACGGCCATGGGAGGGCAAGAAGAGTTCAGGTTTCACCAACACTGACACTTAATTTGTGTTTGCTAATTATACAAATAGGCCTTTTATGAAACCAGCAGGATTTGGTTCAAGAGCACTTTTTGTTCCCCGTGTAAATCAGTGGGTTAAAATATAATCTGTCTGACCTAAAAAATATAAAGACTCTAATGATGAAATTAACAATAATACAACTCCAACCCTGGATTCTGTATCCCGGGCTTTTGTTTTCTTAATGTGATAACATTATGCATACAAAAGAGAATGCGGCAGAGATGATTTAATGTGAAAAATTCATATAAAGAACACAGCGCATACGGAGAGGATGTCATTTGGTAAAGCAGACGAGATATGGGAGTCATTAAGGGGGCCGGGTAATGAGCATATAACACAATGGAAGCGTAACAAATGCACAAAAAAAACAAAGGTAAAAATCCAAAAAAGCAGGGCTTGTGACGACAGCTCATGCAGCGTGAAGACAAGCTATTAGAGCAGAAAAAACAAATCGGATGAAAACACTTGTCATAACAAACTGTGGGACAAAAGCAGAAAGTGGAAAACAAGGCCTTTTTATGTGCTTTTAAAGCAACTAGTGTTGGGAAGTCTTGTGAAATTATACAGTGGAGGTCTGAATATTCCAACCAGAGTCTCAACAAGATACACTTTTCCTTAATTTTCCTCCTGACACCAAGTGTGTTTTCCCACCCACCAGGGGGCATCATGTCCAGTTTTTTAATGGGCTGTTATGACCCAGACTCCAAGAAATGGTGCACAGTCACTAAGTGCTCTGGAGGCTACGATGACGCCACCTTGGCCAGGCTGCAGAAGGAGCTGGATGTGGTCAAAATTAGCAAGGTCAGAGAAGATCCAACCAGAGTCCTGCATGAAATATATTCAACCGACGTAATAATAATCAAAAATTAATCTTTTGTCTGTGTGTCTTTGTGCAGGATCCAAGCAAAATCCCAGGCTGGTTGAAAATCATCAAGAACTATTATCCGGATTTCATTATTCGCGATCCTGAGGTGGGATTTCACTATTCAGCACATTTGTATTTCCCAGCAGGCCCTGCTGTACGTCTGTGCACTGCAGACCTTTAAATGAAGTGATGAGTTAAAGAGAGTCTCTCATCTTCTGCAGGAAATTCTCCAAATGAATTACTCCCAAACGTATTGAGAGCTGGGAGGTGTTTTCATGCCGCGCATTAACATGAAAACACTTTAACTTCAGAGATTGAAAACGTTTGATTGAAATGACCCTTTCTGGCTTTCACGTTTGAAAATAGAACTCAGTAATGAAACTCACAAACCCTCCTTAAACAGAAGTATTGATGACCTTTTCTCCCATTCGAACAGAAGTTGGAATTGCTTTTTCTCATTTTCATGGAGAAGCGGTTGTATATTTGCCTCGTCATAAATGTTTCACTCGGTCTCTACAGGAAGCTCCTGTCTGGGAGATCACAGGCGCAGAGTTCTCCAAATCAGAAATGCACACCGCTGATGGCATCTCCATCCGCTTTCCCCGCATGACGCGCATCCGTGATGACAAGGACTGGAAGAGCGCCACCAACCTGCACCAGCTGAAAGTAGGACGTGACCATTTTCATTTAGGTTAAAGTCTGATATTGCTTGGTGTTTTAAAAAAAATGCAGTTTTTTCCTGAATGCAGGATGCAGAAGTCAGTTTTTACATCTTTCTTAGACTAGAAACTGCTCTTTTCAGGATGTGACGTATAAAAAACATCTTCTTATACGGAGTTAAATGGCATCATCTGAAATAATAAGCCTCTTACACCCAACAATTAATTCTGCAATCACAACTGATGCCTTAGAAATCACTCATCTGATACTGAATACCCAAAGTGTATGTTCTGGGATTGTTTGCTGCTAATGACTTAATTTTATTTTCCATTTGGATATATGATGAAAGGGAAGGAGTGACTCAAACTCAGCCTGCTGTTCCACGAAGCCCACGTGGGACTGCACAAGTTAATTATGATTTCAATGACAAGGACCAAAACTTGCTGTCAGTTTTCCCTGCAAACGATGACAAATGAGTTGAAATATTGGCCGAGGCAGTTAACATGCCTGAGCTAAATTATACCAAAAGCAACAAGGGTCTTCAATCACTGGTGACAGAAAACATTGTGTCCCCTCGGTTGAAGCTCACGCCGTCATTTCGTCGCTCTCCGCAGGAGCTCTACCGCATATCGAAGGAGAACTGTGACTTTAAAGTGACAGCAGGACCGTCGACGTCCAACGACGACAAGGGCTCATCAGGAGGAGACAGCGGAGGAAACTCTCCGTCATCCTCATCGCGTGGAAAAGCTCCACCCAAGAAGACCAACACAGGTGAGTACAGAGCATAAAGGGGAGGGTTAGAGTGATGCGGCACCACATTTTCACCATTTCAATACTTAATTACTTACATTCATGCAACAGTTTTTCTGCATTGTTGAAGTGCTTTTAACTCAAAGCTGCGACTGATGATTATTCTCCATGATGAGTTCATCTGCATCTTATTTTCTTGATTATTTTTGTTTCTTTTACAAAGGAAGAGAGTAGTAAGCAGTATCTTTAACCCAAGATGACATTTTCAAATTATTTGATTTGTTCAAACTCAAATATGTTCACTTTACTATTATAGAGCGAAAGAAAAGAAGCAAATCCTTAGATTTCAGAGGCTGGAGGTATTAACAGCACAGATATTAGCTAATAACGTGTGTTGACAGCTCTGCGTCTAATTGATGTCAGAACTTTACAAAAACATCCAATTATTGCTCTTAGTTTCCTACAAACCACCTGCTTTTCCCCTGAGCTTTTATGTTCATGGAGCCTCGACATCAGCTTGTTTTTGCCCCCACATTAGTTTTAAAAAAAACACCTTCAGGCAAAAATCTGATTTCAATAAAGAAACCGAGTCACAGAAATGTGAAGTATTTATTTTACTGTGAAAAATGGTTCATGTTGCCACTTCAGTTTGAAAAAGACGTGTTGGTGGACTTACAAGTGAAACAAATGACTCCTGTACGAACACTGAGCGCTGAAAATGCTTCTTTATTTGATATATATCATGAATAATGTGCTCCCTTCACAGTCAGCAGAACTCCACCCAAACCAAAGGCGGTGAAATCTCAGCCTCGCACTCCGAGCTCTGAAGCGCCGAGCGCCAAGAAGGTATTTTTATTTACTGCTCAGCACGGTTTGTCCACATGCTTCATGACAGTAATCCTGACAGACAGTTTGAATGAGAGCCCACTGATCTGTTTCCCACCAGGTGAAGAAGAGTGAAAGCGTTCACAGCAACGGACAAACCGGAGCGAAGGCAACCTCTCAGCTGCTGGAGCCCAGGAATGACAAGGTTGGTCGACAACAGGTCTCTCTTCATTTAGCCGCGAGCAAACGTGAACTGAAACTGTTTGTGGCACAAACATCGGTGCTGATCAGCTCCCACACATTGAAACCAGGGTGATTTATTAAACTCTACTTAGAAAAACAAGGTTTAGATAATGTAAAAATAATCAATTTATGCTGTTTTGTTTAGTTTAAAGGCTCTTTGTCTTCACAGATATGCAAAATAACTTATTACTATTTAAAGAAAAAGTTTAGTGTATTACAACTTGGAGCTTATTTTTGTAGCTCTGACCATCAGTTGTAACTGTTTTTAAAACATCATAGTTTCTGGGATCTGGGGTTTTAACTGGTGTTTAAAGAGACATTTTGGGTATAAATTTACCATTAAACATTTGTTTTTCTTCCCCAAATAAGTGTGAATTACCTGGAGGTTCATTAACAACTCACCTGATATTTTTAAAAGCTTATTTCTTTCCCCATTGGAACATATTTTTACTCATGAAAAGTCAATTAAAACTGACGGTCAGAACTTTCTTAATAAAACAAAATGAGGGCTGCTGCTTAAGAAAACAAGTGACCAATAAATAACAAATTTATACACAGAGATTTCAGTAACTGGCTTTTTGGGTTAAATTGGTCAAATTCCACCGTCTTCAAACTTGAGGCCTGTTTTTACATGTGATGGTGTGTATTTGACTGATACCTACTAAGGGTTTTTAAATGTTCTAGTAGACTGCCTCCTTTTTTGGGGGGCAACTACAAGAGTTTTTACAACAGGGAGACCTTTTAGTTAAAGAGTAAAACCAGTTTTGTTTAAATGGAAACAAGTTTTACTCTTAAACAAAAAGGGTTCTCTTTCAGTAAATAGTCATTTTGCACAGCAAAGCATAAAAATAAGGCCCATGTTTAAATACACTGGACATCTCCTTTAAAAAAATGTTCATTAGTGTTAAAAGCTGCTTGATTTTCACTGTTTCATATCATTTCAATTTAAATATTTTGTAATTGTTGGTGTTTTATAACACCTGGAGTTCTGTTAGCACAAGATCTGAATATGTTCAAAACATGACAGACAAAATTATTAGTTACTAAACAATGAAAATGTCAATTAATTAAGAGAATAATTAGTTGCAGCCCAGAAATTCATATCCTTCAGCCCTTTACACAACAATTTTGTTTGTTACCATTTCATGTAATGTGGCAATAACAGCAAACTTTAACTCAATGAAAAAACAAACATGATTCTCTTGTAGTTTTGTTGAAGACGAGAGTCACGCAGCTCTAACAGTGTTTGTATTTAGTGACAAATGACACCACAGTGTTTTTCTCTGCTGACTGTTTGTTTGTGTGTTTTTCCTGCAGACGCTGCTGGACATCTTCAGCGGGGTGAAGCTTTTCCTGCCCGTCTCAGTGCAGGACTTCGACAAACTGAGGCGCTACTTTGTGGCGTACGATGGAGACCTGGTCCCGGACTATGACGCCGCCTCAGCCACACACACGCTGGCCGAACCCGTGGAGGACAGCCAGGCCCAGAGAGTCTCACCCAGCTGGATCTGGGAATGCATCCGCAAGAGGCGCGTCGTACCTCCCTGTTAACCACAGTTAACACAATTAAAACACTCGCTGAACACACTGCAGTTACACATCACTCTCATACGCAACTTTTATTTATTCCTTTTAAATCTACTTGAAGAAAAGCAGAGGAAACATCTACAAGTAAACATTTAGGTTTTGGGTTTAAATTTAATTGTAATTACAAGGTTGTGGAGACGAGATGGGTGCGGTCGATGAAATGATGCCGTTTTTTTAAAAAAAAGTCTGTTAGTGAATGTTAGTGCACTGTAGATGTAGAGTTTTGTAAGAATTTTGATATGAAATGTTGCGAAAGCAGATATGAGTACTTTACTTCTTGAAATGCGTTTTTAAAAAAGAGACGTGTAACATAAAAAACACTGCAGACTCGAGAATGACTAAGCAGGTTTTATAAGCATCATGCATTATTTTTACTGCCTGACTGAAACATTATGTGAGGTTTTCAACGCAGGCTCATGAACTGAAAACAACCAAATTTGTCTGCCATTAGGAATAAACAAAACACTGATGAAGATAATAAAAATGTCTCTGCGACATCATTCTAATGATTTTCTATTTTCTACAAAATGGCTCAGAGTGTAGCATTAATTTGCACTGTGGCTCCGTGCAGAAAATGTGGAGATATTACCAAACAAACAACCTCTGGGACCAAAAAAATAACACTTAGTGCCAAAAACTGCAGTTCCTTGAATGGCCACTTGAGGCTGTCTTCAAAGACAATTCAATCCCTAAAGGTTCTCATAATAAAATGCTCATTTTTACAGCACAAACATGTTTACAGCCTGGTAAAAAAAAAACCTGCTCTTGCCTCTTTAATCAATTTCCTCGTCCATGAAACTGGATCCAGCTGCTGGGTGACACTGAGGTGACTCTGTCCACTATTTAATAAACAGTCTGAATAACACAGATATGATAGAAATGGATCTTTTATGCCTCCCTGGACTGCAGACACGCTGTTGCACCATCTACCAAGATCATATGAGAAGAACTAGTAATTTTAGAAGTGCTTTCCTCCTTAACTTAATACATTTCACTTCACCTCTAAATCATGAGACTCTGCACAATCCAAAGAGATGCTGAAAGGCTTTTACTGCAGCCTCCTGCATCTGAATGGCTCTCAAGGATAATTCAGATTTGCCTCTTTATCCCCCAGGATACTTTAGGCTATGAGATGGTTTAATTAAATGTTTGAATGTACTCAGAGCTCAGAGAGGGCAAACTCCACATGAACCTGCCGTGCTTTTCTTAAAAAGGCTCGAAAGATACAACAGAGGAAGAACTTCTACATTCATTTCTCTTTTTGACAGGTTAAAATAAATCAACGGGCCAAAATCTAAGTCTATTATCTGCTCACACACACACAAAGGATACCCGGTGAAGTTTTAATGTTGCAGCAGAGGCTTGAAATAGCATCACAAAGGACTACAGAGACCAATGTCAGCCATCCAAATGTGTTTGTTTTAACCATTCAAAACCTTCTGAACCTTCAGAAATAACTGAGCAGCAGCTGCACTCCTCATCTCCTTCCACTTCAGGCCATAAACTTATCAACCACCTCTCCTTTGTTTCTCCAATGAAAGCATTAAACCAAGGAGCTAATGATCATAACATTGATTGGATTAAAATTTAACAAACACCTTAATATTTGTGTAATGCTGTGAAGAGTCAAAGGCGGAAAAAAGTGACATCAAATAACTTTAAAGAAACCAAATTTCTTGCTTTTTATGTACCTTTGATCAGACATTAGGGGGGAGAGGATTACAGGTTCTCATCAGGGGTCGGTATCATCGCGTTTCCTCTTTCCTGAGGTTCCTCCTTCGGAGCGACTCCACCACTGCAAGTCGAACTCCTCTTTGATGTGACAAGGCTGAAGAGCAGAGCAGATGACAGTGTTGATTTCCAAAGTTAAAAAAAAAAGAAAAACAACTTGGCTGTAACATGAAAGATTCACTTTGTCTGTGTTCGTTCTCACTTCGCTTTGTTTCATCTGACAGACCTCTTTAATAACTCCAACTGAAAATGTATAATTAATGCCTTTGAAGACAGTTTTTTAGAAGAGGGGGGAAAAAAAAGTAATAAAAGACTGTAAAGCAGTTTTCAGCAATAGTTGTAATTTTGTCCTGTTGTCATTAATATCCACCAAAAGTCGATTGATGTATTGGTTTTATGCAGAAGCTCCTGCTGTTCTTCAGCAGCCGTGTCTTTCCTTTTAAAAACTGAATTAAATTTTAAAACTATTAACTATTCAGAGACATACTGGACTGTAAAAATGACACCTACTGTAACTTTTTAAGATTAACAGTCACTGCAGTTTTATGAATAAGAGTTTTAAATTTTTGAAGTTACACTTAAAGAGATGCACATTGTTAAAATATGGAAACTGGTGATGATCAAGAATTGCATATTCAACTCTATGATGATAATAATGATGGTGCAGAGGAAAATATTCCTTTAGTCAAGGCAACTATTGGTTTAAACTTAAGATTTTTGCAAATGACTGACATACATGCATCTTTTCCAGACATTTCAGACATTCACTGGTTCTGTCTGTAATCCATCACAGTGAACATGGAGTACAAGGTGTGATCAGAAACAGAGACAGAGCAGTGCATGCTGGTGGTTTTCTTTGACATTTGTCAGGTTGTGCACCTTGAATTTGTCCCCCAGAGTCGGACTGTTAATGCAGAGCTCTGCTGTAATGTTCTGAGGCGTCTGAGCGGGAACATTCGGTGCACTTAGCCACCGAAGTTTCTGTCTACAGCTGCTTCATGCACGTCACCGTCCAGAGCTCCGTTCATGTGCAACAGGAACTGACTCCAAAGTTTGTGACCTCAACTTATATATGCATACATTTTTGACAATACTACATTATGTGGTGATGAAGTTCTAAGTCTTTAAAGGACAAAAAATACTGAAAAGCTGCTGTTCACTGTGATTGATGGAGATGATCGATCAGGTAAGGCTGAAATGACTTGTAATATGAAAATAATTGGAAACCATAGGATGTCTAGAAGATCAGGAAAAGTGCAATAAAGTGTTTTAAACACAAAAAGCTGCAATGTAAAGTGTGTGCGGTTTGTAGAAAACAGCCTTTCTAACATAACTGCTTGTGTGGTGGCACAGCAGCAGCAGCCTTTGTCTGCAGTAGGTTTACACTTAAAATAGCTTCAATACCAATTGTGCACGGATAAATGCAAGTGCTAAAAGCACTAAAGCTTTTAAAGAAACTATGTACAAAAAAGAAACTCATTTGTAGAAAGAAAGGGGATGATGGGAGTGTGGCATTAAAGGAAAGACTCATATAGATCTTATAGGCAATAAATGTCCTTGTGGTTTGAAATAGAGAAAGTTTCCCAAAGCAGAAACATCAAGTTCTCTGACAAGAAATCCTACCAAAGGTTTCTAAAGTTTTATGGTGATTGAATCCAACTCGAGTGCTCATGCATGGTTTCACAGCTTGTCAGGTCTTCTGGATGGATAAGTATCCATACATGACAGCAAAATTGCTTTTTGGTAAACAGCTGTGTGTCCTGAATCTACCTCTGCAGAATGACACTGGCGTCTGTCACAGCTTGTCTTTGTGAATCAGAAAGACAAAGACTGGTAAACTTTCCTCATAAAAAACCTCCTTCAAGACTTCAAAGTCTCCATTTTAACAAGAGGTTTTGACATTCACTTCCCAACGAAATCCCCCCTTTTTATAGAGGCAATACTGGGCGAGACGACGCGCAGGTCGATGCTGCCTGTAGTACCCGTCTGGACGACTTGATCAGTGTTGCAGAGCGCAGAGTGGATTGGCTGACGACCCCGACCTCCTCCGTTCGCTCCAGCAGGATTCTGGTCCGGGGGACGTGACTCCACGACGCTCCGAGGCCCGGCTGCACCTCCCCGCTGCTGCTCCTCGTAACGTAGTTTGTAACCTGCAGGCCGAGACACCATTATGTTTGCTTTAGCTTTCTTCCTCTCGGGGGATTATCACACCATTTATTCTGTTTTATGGTTTATTATAGCTTGCCAGAGATAGTGGAGGCTTCAAAAGTGGAAAAAAAAAAAATATATAAGTGGGGCAGCCAGATTGTTCCACTTTTAATCAAATGGGACCATCAAACAGCCTATCAAATTATCTTTATCTCACTTCAAATAACTTGAGGATTTGAGGTGAAAGCAAATTATCTTTGGTGCACGCTTCCTAACGTGATTATTTTTCTTAATTACAACCTCCAGTCAAACACCTGAACTAACAAATGGATTTTTGTTTTACACCTTTAATTGTCAGAAATTAATAACCTTTTGTTTTTAATCCTAATTCTGTTTTCTCATCCAATGTAGGCATAAAAATAAAAGAGAGAGAAAAGACGAGTTTTGTTTTCATTTCAGGTCTTGAAGCAATAAGAAGAGAAGTGTGAGCGGGTTTGTGGAGAGTTCAGACTGACACTGGATATGCATCGTGCATTCAGAGTAACGCACATCAAGGCCTGTAACGTCCTTACCAAAGCAGCTACGTTGAAGTCCTTTGCCATCGTCTTAAGAACTCCTGCCACTTGTATCATCAAGGACATGCCTGCAGGCACAGGAAGTTGTAGAGAGGTTTGTTCGTGTGCAGAATACAATCAGTGACTTTCAACGGTACTTTCTAAGCAACGCAAGAATAGTAACCGAGGCTGCAGATGTTACTGTTGTGATATTTACAGTCTTTAATATCCTTTTGCTCCAAACTTTGACTTTGATTGTTGCTTATGTAATCAGCATCACTGAGAAAACTTGTAACAAAGTTTTCAAGGACTTTAATTCATGTACATCATCAGGTCAAACTGATTAGTGACATTCCCATCAGCCTCACATTTGTGTTTAGTGTTAAACTACAGTGTTGACTATGAAATGATCAATTTTAAAGTCTCATTTTAAGCATTTTAGCATCCTTGTGTTAGTTTTTTGCATAAAGTAACCATGTACAGTGTTGACTTCTAGCATCATCAGCTGTCCAAGTTCCAGACTACAGATTTTATGCTGAATATGTTACAGTAACCAACATCACTGCAGTGATTTCTTCATCATGCAAATAATTCAATAAATCACTACAAAAGTTCACTTGGATTGAGAACTTATTTTGACAGTCTGATGGTCGGACTCCAGGTCGGGTTTAAGATGATTTCACAAACATTTCCTTGTAATCTTCACACTCTCTTACGTTTTAAACCAGCCAAGATTTCATGCTTCCGATATGTTCGGGGACCCTGTTGTGATATTTATTTTCCAGACACACATTTGGAGTTTACAGGCTCGGGTGTAAACAGAGCCTCAGGTATGATGGACTACCAGAAAGAGATATCACCTTCATTTTGTTTGCCTCCCAGTAGAGGAGAGATAACAGCTGACACAGAGTCCACGATCACAGCCTTGACAGAGCCACCGCCAGCTGACGCCTAATACAGAATGTGACAAAATTAGATCGCTGAAAATTTCATCCATCTCTCTCAAAGGTTCCCCTCGGTGAAGGGGAATTGTTGGTGTATTTTAAGCAAAAGAAACATAAAATATAGCCGCAAACAAACCTGCTGAAGCCTGCCACCGCGAAGACTGTACAGACAGTCGAGCAAAGAGAAGACGTCAAACAAGCGAAAGATATGGATCCTCTGAAGAGCTTCCATCTGTGAGATGACAGTTAGTTCCTCCTCCTTTTATATTATACATCATGTAGTATTGGATTAAAATGCAATTCCTGTCAACTCACCTGCTCCTCTGTGCTGCTCGTTTCAGATTGGAGCATTTGAAGCAAGCGTTTGGCAGTCAGCCCTCCCGTCGTATCGATAAATATTACACTTTGTTTCAGATGGTAAGAAATGTGCACAGCGACACCAAAACACACCTATAAGACATGAAGAGCGAGCGGAGAGTGGTTAAAGATAGCACGGATTATTTGAGTTAGCTAAACAATAACTATGAAAAGTATTATTACAGCCGGAGTGAAACTTATTATTCTACAGGAGAAGAGGGTTTTCTAAACAGAAAGAATTTATGAGACCTTAAAAAAAATGATCAGTAATGGGAAAGTAGGAAACGTTCACCTGAGATTTGCCGCTTCCTGGGCCTCCTGACAGCTCCGTTATCTCTCCAGTGTACAAGCCTGAATCCAGCAGTTTATCTAAGCTGCAAGAAACAAGGTACGATTCATTACTCCCAACCCTCGTCCGATGTAATAAACTACCAGGTTCAAGTCCAGCCAACAAAAACTGCAGTTCGGTAACATTATTGCTTCAGGTTCAAGACTTTTCTCAAGATGTTTGGCCAGTTTTTTTTATTTTAGTTGCAGTTTCATTGCTTCTTATCAAACTCAGTCACAGGCTGCATCTTTCAAAGGGACTCTCTCAAAAAATTGTGGGCCTTAAATTAATCTTTTGGTGTGTGTGTGTGTGTGTGTGTGTGTGTGTGTGTGTGTGTGTGTGTGTGTGTGTGTGGGTGTGTGTGTGTGTGTGTG
>JAPZDV010000006.1:21289627-21307034 GCA_029814665.1 Acanthurus lineatus | reverse complement strand
TAATCATGTCAACACTGTCTGCACCTTCTGTGCCCACTCGTATCATCGTTTGGTTTATTTCTCATTACTGACTGATGTCTTTAATATTTAGTGAGATTAAATCTCACACTGGAAATCCAAGAGGATGTCGAGAGAGTTTTAACTTTAACTCAGTGTAAGAGGAGAAATGTATCTTGAAGAGTCATAAAAACAGGTCAACTGGACTAAGTTGAGTTGAAGGAGTTGAGGAGAAATGTACAAATTTGTGGGTTTAAAGTTTGATTTAGTTGTGGTAATGTTGTTCATTTTTAGGTGTTAATTACATTTATACAAACTACACATGTTGGTTACCTTGAAATTTTTATGACCAAAACACCAACACTCACACTTTTTCATACAAGTGCACTTTGTGTCCATGCACATATAACAATGAGGTATTATTAGGTTATTAAAGTGGCGTCAATGTGATATTGGAGATCATTTATTATTCCTAAGTTAACATTGATCTTGACAGGAATGGAGCCAAATCCTCCAACCAGGACACCAAAACCATATTGCTACAGAGAAACTATTTCTGCAGGAGGAAGACAAGATATTTTTCCAAGCCAGTACCAAGCTCAGCAATTCCTACCATAAAGTTCCCTCCTTTGAACACCTTATGCCTCAAAAAATTAACCTTGCTTCCACACAAGTGGCTGTAAAGTCTCATAGCTTTATGCCTCAGTCCATCTTCAGCTCTAGATCCCAAACCATGATGGTGCACTGAAGAACAGTAGTTGTTACCTTACTGAATTTTCACAGGCTAGTTTATCAGCTTGCATAATGGAGATGAACTTTTACATTTAAACCTGCAACTTAAAGATCAAGCGAATAAAATAAAAAGAAAGTGCCATATTTTACAGTATATCTAGGGAAAGCATTATTTGAATAGAAAAAAATCCTCTATTTTCTACTTTAACAGAATATTAAAATATTTTTATGACTCTATTGGTCGTTTTTTTTTTCCACTTGCATATTTTGTTCTTAGCCTCCCAATTTAACAAAGCTTTGGTGATATCACACTAAAACACTGCCGTTGCTCATTCACAGAACGTGCCGAGGCTGCCAGGAAGTGTCACCACCTTCAGAACTCAGGCGCCTGAGGGCAAATTAACCAGGCTGTCAATCCGGCAGTCAAACGCCTCTGACAAAAATAATGTTTTGAAAAACTAAGGATATTTCTCTTCATTTCAAATCCCTTAAGGAGGTAGAGAACTTTATGAAAAATCCCTCAGAAGCCCACTGAAGGTGTGCTGAGTCACATGAGCAGAGAGCCTGGAGGCAAATGAAAAAGAAGCTCCTCTTTTCTGCAATAATAGGGATGTAAAAAAACCAGCACAGCCGACCAATTAGGCCATGACCACTGCTAAATAGTTAAGTACCTTATGTGATTTTCTAAGAAACTTTTAATTCTTTTTAGTGGGTTTTTAATCTTGTCTTGTACCTACTACATCACAGTGTGAAAACGTCCCACTGGATCTTGTGATGCTATACATTAAAACAGATCAAAGGAAAAAGATTTTAATGTTATAGAGTCCAGCTTTTTGTAGAAGGAGCTCTTACTGCTCTTTAGCAGGATTACACTCTGATTAGTCTCTTCTTCTGGGTAGAGAGGATTTCCTGCCAGAGTCCATGTCCAAGAGCAGAAATTTATTTAGGGAGGTGAGGCAAATCTATTGGGTCTCAATTAGTGGAAATCTTGGCGCCCCATTTTGGGATGAGGGCTCACAAGATGGCTTTTTACATGAAAACCTTGCCTTGTGCAGCTTTAATTGAACGGCACAGGGCTGCCTGTTGGATGAATGTGTCAGTGCAGATGACCTAGCGCTGACCTCCTCGCTGCTGTGTGGAGTGTGTGTTCAACAACAGTTCAAATCAACAGCAGGAGTCTGATGGACCAGAGGGATGCTGGCTATCAGCTCAGGGGATGCCTGCAGGCTGAACAAGCTGGTCAGGAAGTCTAACTCAATCACTAGGGTGAAGCTGAAGCTAGGGATGCTTATTTTGATGAAAAAAAATATTATTTTGGTCAACAATGAGATCATTATTGTTTACCAAGCTTACTAACCAATTTTTGAATTATACATTTTTTAAACTTTGAAGAAAACTTGATTTAGTTCAATGGATTTTCCTTGAACCTGGAGTATAAAAATGAATAAACAAATAAATGTTTTATAACAGTAATCAAAATGTAATATTTCAAATAGTAAATACATTGAATAATTTAAAATAATGTGTACACTGTGTTCAGTCTTAGTTGGTACATTTAATGTGAGGAACGATTGCTAAAAGTGGACTTTTTTCTTTTTTGGTGCTCCAAGAACCGGTACTTTGACAGCATGGACAGACATACCTTTATATAAAATAATCTAATGAATGAGGACAAATGTTTCTATTCATTCTGTGATGTTATCTATCAGATTTTAAACCGATTTTACATCAATCAATAAGATACTTAACTCCCCACAAACATAATATGTAACTTTGGGGGTTGAAAAATATACAATGTGCAGTGTTGACAGATTGTACAGCAGATTTCACAGTTTTTTAATCTTCCTCTTAATCTCAGACATTTTTCATCCCTTGAGGTTACAAAGCTACTTTCATGTACAGAATGTATGTAAAGACGCTCTGATCAGAGAAGACATGTTGCTGACTGAAAATATCTTATTTATCTTTCTTTTTTTAACCGAGAAAGCTTGGGCTGACTTTCATACCTTGTCTACCCACACTATTATTCACTGATATGCATTTATCTAGGAGACTCTTTTGGGTCTCCTTTCTGATTATTTGCTTATTTCTAAGATAAAGTTTGGTGAAAAACACTATTTATGATCCTAAAAAACTGTTTTCTGTTATCTACCCATAGGCTCAGAGCTGGGTTAGACAGAATTTCTCTCGTGATCTCTGCAATCTATACACAATTCTCACTGCAAGCTTATTTAAATCTAAACTGATAATAAAGGACATAGTGTTCAACCCAGAGAGAAGATTTTCAGCTTTCCTGATAGATAGACATATATTTTTTAAAGATATTTTTCAGTGTGTATTTGTTTACTTTTTACATGTGACTTCTCGTTTGTATCTGCAGGAAACCATATGGTGTAGCTGTCATTACAGAGTGGGAAAAACACAGAGAAATACAGCGAGGAGAATATAAAGCAAATGTGATCTCCAGCCTTGAATTGAACTTGTGCTGTGAAACAATTTTCTGTGCTTGTTAACCAGATGACCTTGCTTGCTTTACAACACAAACCCAGTGGGAGATGTGCTTACATTGAGGGTTACTTTTTCTTTAATTGTAGCTCTTCTAATATAATCCAATTACATAATGAAAAAATGTTGCTGCGTCTGTGTGTGGGTAAAGGTTCGCATACAAGATCAACGTTGTATTGGTTAGAGCCTGAAACTCCCACTCTGCACTGATTATGCCAAGTATGAAATGTGTGCATTTTGGTCTTATTTCAGCTCCTACTAACCCTGCAAAAAATACACTATGAATTTGATTTTTACAAGGAAATAATGAAGCTTCTCTGAGGTGATAAGCTATTATTCTGTATACTACAATGAGGAAATGTGTTTTAAGAGGTTTAATTGAGGCAGTGCATTAGTGCATGTTTTTTTGACACCTCCTGAATTTTGCATGTGTAACAGGATAATATGTTGTAGTTATTTCTATAATATGTGGGGTAAATGTGGCTATGTGGCTGCGGATGATTCCCAGAGTGTTAATTACTGCCATACATAGTTTTCAGGGCCGTTCGCCTCAGTTAATGAGCTACATTTTTAATCAAGGGATGGTATACATACCTTATATGATACAGAGCATCTCTGAGCAAGTTCCTCAATGTCAGAGGAGACCAGGTCCTCCACTGTGAAAACCAAGAAAACATGCCTGATATTGCACATCTGCTTATTAATTAGATGAAGCATCCTCATTACTGCCACAAACACACAAATACTAACCTGTTTTAATATCAGCAGCACGCAGATCACGCACTAAATCCTCATCAAGCCCAGGACACATTCCTTCTCTCAGGACCACCATGGTGTTGCATTTTTTAACTACTTGTTAAAGTGAGGTTACAAGCTAACTTTGCAGAGGCTGCTCACAGCTAGCTAAAGTTTCGGCTGTTTTTAGCTTTAGCGGCTAACTCAGATAGCTAACTTTTCTTCTTCTCTTTCGCGGGCGTTTTAAAACGGTTCAAATGACTTTATCTCGACTCCCTCAAAAGTTTCACGGTTATAAAACTGTATAAAGGTTTACTGGTAACAGACTATCGTCCTCACGAAACTTTTTTTTCGACTTTCTTAGCTAACACCGCAGCTGTAAACGCTAATTGGTGCCAAACAAATTGAGCGAAAGGTGAAGTCTCGTCCTCCTGCTTGCCGTAGTTAGGTACACTCGCGATATTTTCCTCGTACAAAGTTTTAAGTAATTCCTTTTCTGTCAACATTTCTTTTAATTTCTCGTCCTTCAGTCTTTTTAACCTTTTAATCTCATTTTATTTATTAAAATTCGTTCTCTATGTATATTTGTATTGATCAACACTGTGAAATAGTGACACTAAAATGTGAAAAAAGCCAGTAAATCTAAAAACAGTACACAAGCAGTATGGTATATGGAACAGAGAGGAAAGATTATAAATCAGTGTTTACTTTAACCCAGTGGCATTTAATTCTGCTGATCAAGTTAAAAATCTAAGTGTAGTGATGGTGTCAGACATAAATTTTGACATCCACATGAAGACAATTAGAAAACCAGCCTACTTACCAAACTTAAAGACAAGGCAAGAATTAAATGGTTTAGTCTAAAAGGAGCAAAAACTATTGTAATGGTGTCTTTACAACTCTTTGTGTAGAGTCAATCAGACAGCTGTAGCTTGTCCAGGATGCTGCTTTCAGAGTCCTTATTAACACCTAGAGAGAGAAAGTGGAGCACATTACAGCAGACATTGATCCTAAGTCACTGCACTGGCTTCCTGAGTGTAAAAGGATGGATTTTAAAATCTCGTCCATGAGGCACTTAATAGTCTCATGCCCAAATACATCTCTGATTTACCTACTGTTTGCTTTGGCTGTCTGGTATTAAGATACATAACTTCTTTTCAGTCCTAAGATATTTAGGGCTCTTTACTGGCTTTTGTTTTTATTGTCTCCAGAATGCAGTTTTATGTTTTCTTAATGTCTTATTTTTAATGTAATTTTATGCCCCTTAAAGCACTTAGAATTGCCTTCTGACTGCACAATGCTTAAAACTTGCCTTGCCTTTTAATAATGACCTTAACTTCACCAGAAAATATACTTCTGATTGTGCCATAAAACAACATATGCATAACAAACTTAAAATACATACTAAATATGGCCAAATGCACTAAAAAGTAATAAAAAAAACAACATTATTCAGGTCAATTGATCAAATAAGAATTAAATAAAATAACTAAAACTGACAGATGAACAACACAAATGACATTTATTCAGACTTAAAAGTGCTGTGAACGAGGCAGAATCATGAAGGTTTCTGGATGGATGTGCATATTATTTCTCCTTATATTGAATTAGGACAGACGCTCAGCAAGTTGAGACTCTTCTTTGTTTCAGACTCATAAAGCTGAGATGGAATTTTAAAATTCATAGACTCCCCGGAATAGATTTTGGTCCCACAGTTCATTATTGACATTCTCGTAAAGTAATAAATGAAAAAGATTTTTTGGGGTCACCTTGTCCCCTCTGCAAAAAATAAGTGCTATCTAAAGTGTGGAAGTAGTCACGACGCTTTGGACGCTGAGGGCACTTATCTCGAGAGAGAGAGCGAAAGAGAGAGAGACTTCTGACTGGACAACACATTCCTCATAAACTCTGCTACATACTGATCCTCTCCACTTCAGAAAGTGAAAGTTTGTCACTTTTTCAGGACTCTTTCTGGTTCAACTTCAGTCAGTAAGTTTAGGTTTTGTTGTTAATCCTGCACTTCCTGCAGTGATGAAGCAACAGCATGAGTCGATTGATTGGTTTTCTCTTTTACAGGTGCAAATTCTGTCAGCAGTGTCCTTCAGCCATCTATTTTTTAACTGCTAAATGATCTTTATCTTAGCTAGTTTTTCCAATCTATGCTTGTACCTCTTACTGCCTCTTCTATTAAGGAACATCGACATTTTATACAATATCTAATTTAAAAATTAATGTCACATTTATTTGATATGATACCAAATGAAAGAAAGAGATGTAAGAGAAAATGTGATTCCCTCAGAGGTCAATAATGAGTCCTGTAAAGAACATTAATATGCTAATTTAGTTCTACTCAAATGAATATATCAGACTTATGGATAAAGATCTGATGCCGTGTTAATCATTTCACCGGACCTGCATGAACTCTGAGAGAAATTAAGTTGTAATTTGTGATGGAAAAGTTTTGCATTAAATCTCGCTGCTCTGTATTCTCTGTTATTGAAGGCCAACTGTAAAAAGTTATTTCTGTTTGAAGGGCAAATCATCCTTCTAGACGCAGAGTGAAAAGCTCCCAGCGTACACACAGTTTAATGAAAAAGTACAGTGAAGACTGCGCACGTACTGTAAATGTTTACAGCGGAAATAAAAGAGACACTTGGGTCTGTGAGGTTTACAAAGTATGAAAAAGGATCCAATAATGATAAAGGAGTTAACAGCACATGTCATGCGTTTAATTACTTGCTCATTACTTTGATCATCACCGCTTGAAGAAGATGAAGTCGGTGCTGCTGCTGATGGGAAACTATGGGTCCTTTTGAAGAGCGACTGTGACGTCCTTTTATTCTCCTGAAACACAAAGCACCACATGTAAGGAAATTATAAATCACTAGACACTTCAAACTCTAACTTAATGTATTGTGTTCACTTTAAAATACAGTATTTATATAGATGAAGGTAATTAAATCAAGAGAAAAACACCTTTATATCTCACAATAAAATGAGGATTAACAGATTATACTTGACTGAGGTCATTGTAAACATGAAAGCTTTGGTTTTAGAAACTTTGGTTGGTTTGGACGGACAACAAGTGGCTTCAGCTTCACTGAGGTCGGCCAGAATTTAGCAAAAAGCTCGATTTCACATTAAGATTTAAACACTTTAAAGGCATCTGCCAAGTTTGTCTCTGTAACCCCTCATCACAGCCCCCAAGCTTGGGAAACATGAACCACAGGAACTTTACTGAACGTAATGAAACAAGCAGCCTTTGTCGTTGGCGTTATTTTTGTTTTTACTGCTCTTTGTGGTCGAGGTCCTGGAAGTAAAATTTCAGCAGTGTTCAAAAGATGATATGAAATGCATAATCCAGATGCCTTTGAGTTAATGTCAGTGCTGTCAATTGGGACTGATCAAGCAGATGTTTTGCCACTTAAAAAAAAGGGGAGAGACGACGATAACAACACACAACAACAATGATTTTCATTTAAAAGTATTTGAAGAGAAGAAGCCTCTTTGGGGAAGCTGGAGTCAGCAGTTACAAAGGAAAACTTGGACCAGAAGTCTTTTTCAGTGTCTGGCAAGAAAAAAACAACCAAACAGTGAAGGAGAAACGAACCGAAAAAACAGGTTTGTGGAAAAAATATAAAATCACAGGTTGTTCTGTGCAGTATTTTCCTTTTATTATGGTCAAGTCTGCACATCTGGTTGGGATAAGGATCTCAGAGAAGAGAAGAAGACATGAGAACAGGAAAAGGTGAGAGGAAACACATATTGAATAAAGTTTTAACACTGGACATTGATTGTCTGCATGTGTTTAAACTTGTATGTTCACATAAACATCAAAAATGAATAAGATCAGCATCACTTCCTTCCTTTACTCACCCACTGTGACCCTCTTAAGAAGCTCAAAGTGACACATTATACTTTGGTTTCATTAAAAACAGTGGTGTTACGGTGAGAAAGGCGACTGTGGGAATCATGAACTTGAGTTATTATTTGATGAACTTACATGTTCTTTCTATAATGATGTTCATGAGGCTGTATAAGACAGTTTTATTTGTTCCATCTGAAGCTTCACATTAGGATGCCAAAGCATAAACAACCTCCTCCAGCTAGAAAAACTAAAAGAGGGTGAAGTGCATTTAAAAAACACACACAGGTAGTTTTTTTCTTCATAGCGGTGGAAAAAAACAGGAAAGAAAAGGTTTCAGAAGGATGAGTCATCTCTTTCTCCCTGTTTTCAACAAGCTAAATATGAACATACGTGCACACCAAAACAGGTCAGATCAGATCTGTTGACTCGGTCATTAGCAGAGGGACGGTTGTTATGCTGGGTGTTTTGCGGAGGTTATTTTTCCTGGTACGTCTGCGTTGTTGTTGACGACTTTACACCAAATTTCACATATAGTGATGCTGAGAAGATATTCCTGTTCTGATCAAAGCCAAAACTTTGTAAGTCACATCCTAGCAAACTGTTTGTTAGGCCTGTAATGTCTGTAAATTTTGACATTTTAATCCACAAGCAAGGTTTTTGAATGAAGCCCTCCCACCTCTAAAAAAAAAAATAAGCAGAATTTTGCCTTGAATTATTCAGACAACTTTGATCTTGAATCATCTGAAGCCTTCGGGGAATATAAATCCTCTTTTTGATCCCAAAGATTAAAAAAAAAAACAAAGTCTGAGCTCTCGTCCTGCTAGTAAACGTATCTCTGCACAATGCAATCGGATGTTGATTATAAAATCAAACATCTGTGCGATGAATGAAGCTTCAAAACAGTCGGAAAAGCCCCAATGCATGATGGTCAAAGTCGTTCATTGTCGAGCAGCCAGAAGCAAAGAGATGAAAATCCTGCAGTTTGCATAAATGCTCAGAAAAAGCCTGACCTCAACAAGTGTGTCTACAGGTCCTCCGGGCTTCAGGTGGATAACACTTAGAGAAAAGTTAAGCAGCTGCACCACCTCACCTCTACTTTCAACATCTCCAGTGAGCACAGATTAATAATGCATGCAGCAGTTTAAAAAAAGAAATCTTCAAATTGATGCAGAGGCGCTGCTCGAACGGACAGACAACCCCCGTGAACCGTCTGCACATCGACTCTGAGGAGAGAAAAAAAGATTTAGACCCATTTTTTTACCAAAAAGAAAGAAGTTGCCAGAGTCGTCTTCGCTCACGCTGAGCCTGTTTTTCACAAAACACCAACCACAGTCATTCCAGTCATCACCAGTCAACCCAATTTCACACTTACGGGAGAGTCTCGATTGGGTTTTTTGAGACAGTGTCGGCCACTATCAGCAGAAAACACCCAAATGAGAGAGTTTGGTGGTGGGACGGTGTCAGATCTCTCTGGTGGAACAGCACACACTTATCTGTGCCAAGACTCGGAGAAGCTGTGAAGAAATTGTCAAATTACAGTGTTTCATTTCAGCAGTTGCACTCAGGAAAGACCTCTTGGATATTTGTAAGGTCTGAACGAGTGCAGAGGACGTTTCACAGAGGAGTTTTAGCAGGATCCTTGTTTGATTCTCACAGGGATGCATTTATCCTTTTTGCTTTATCTGGCAAATGCTGTTTACACGACGAGACAGATTTTATTTTAGCTGTGCTACGACAAATGTTGTGCACATGGACTTTGTGCCCAAACCTCGTTCAAACTGCATAAAGAGGACTGTTACTTTTACCACCAACATCACAAAGAATAAGAAAAGATTCACCTCAAAAGTCACAAAATAAAAACTGATAAAATCTTATGTTGATATTATTTTGTTTGTTGCTGTTTTAGAACTTTTTTTGGTTGCATTTTTGGTTTTTTGACTGCAAAAATGTAGTTTTTTGTTTCCTCTGTAGATAAGTGGGATCTATGATTTTGGGATATTTATGATCTAGATTTTATATTTTCTGGTCTGACTGATGTTGAATAATTTTAAATTGTTGTAATTTTTTATGAACCTAAGGTAGAATAGCAACAACTTCATTTAAGCAAATGTTTTTCAAAATAAAAGTGCAAAAAAGCTTCTTGAAGCTAAAAATAGATCAGATGGGGCAGCGATGAATAAATATCACATCAGTGACCTCATCACCACAGTGACGCCTGTCTGCAGCAGTCAAACAAATAAAGAGTCAGTTTCTCCATGAAATCATGTTTTTGTCAGGATGAAGCAGAAAAGCAGCGATGAAATGTCTGCAGCAAGAAGCAGATGGCGTGGAGAAAAATGTCGTACAGCGATGATGTGAATAAATAATTACAACTTGTTTGGTGAAGCTGTTTCCATGATTGCACCAATCTGCTGTTAGCTTTAATTCAACTGTATTCCACATTGTAAACATCACGTCTTAAAAAATGTGACACTGCAACGTTTGCTCCGTGATGCATTTTTTTTTTTTTTAATGAATAAAACATGAACTGGCTGATTTTATTTATTTATTTATTTTTTTAAAGTTTGAAAAAGAGGCTGAGACGCACAGGATTGATGAGCTCTGCTAATCTGTTGTCTCCCACACAAACAGGCAGGATCCTGAGCCATGGCGGACCCGCCTGATGGGTGTCGGGGGGTCTGCACGCTTATTTTGTAGCAGCCTGGGATGATTTGCATGTACTTAATACAGATGCACACACTGGATGGTCGTGTGTAATGGCACTGCACTCCGCCGGAGCACTTTTCAAATCAGAAGGCTGCTGATTTATCAACACACCGTCTTCTCGCAGACAGAATCAATCATGTAAATTTATAGACAAACACAGGCTGATTTAAGGCGATCCCGCTTGAGCCACATTAAATGACACTTTTATTTTTTTTGGTTACTGATTTAAATGCATCTGCTGGTTGGAGGAATGTTTAATTAAAATTCTTGTTCTGTTTTTCTTGCAGTATTTAACTTGTTCTTGTTGATAGATACACTTAAGTGCCAGTGTGGTCGTGATTCTGACACAACACAAAGTCTAAGAGCCTTTCTTCTCCTTAAAAATCTATTTATTTTGCCTCATTTGAAGGAACTTGGCACCTGTTTGCACCTCTACTTGGACACCAACAAAGCAGATTTCAAGGTCAAAGAAAACAGCAGATAGTGCTGATGTGAAATTACAGCAACAAGGGCCCTCAAATGAACCCACTTACAGCTGATTTAGGGAGAAATGCTCAAAGAAAATCTTTAGAAAACAGTCAATAAAATAAACCAAAGCATTAAAAGCTAAAAATGTAATCTGATTAGATAAGGTTAGATTAAAAAGTCTTTATTGTCCCAACAGCAGTCGACAACCAAATTCACACCATAAACCAGTAAAGTAGAATACATAGAAACATAGATATGAGTAATAAATGTCATCAGGTGAGTTATCATGCCTGCAGTGCAAGGACACAAGCCCAATGATCTGAGGTATCTGTTTGATTTGGCCCTCTTAGGGAAGGTTTACTCTTTTTCCAGACGGCAAAAGTCAAAACTCAGCATTCAGAGGGTGATGTGGGTCGGCTAAGATGACCTTTGCCCTCTGAATTGCTTTTGCTTGCTTGATAAACACTGTCAAGCTGCTGCAGGCTAGTGCCAGTGATTTTTTTTTGGCAAAGTTTTATTAGTGATGCTAAGGTTCCCGTAGCAGCAAATCAATGCAAAAGTTACAATCGACTCAATAAAAGATGAATAAAACATTTTTAAAAGCGATCCATCGACATTAAAATCCCTCAGTTTCCTTGAAAAAGAACAGTGTCTGCTTGGCTTTTTTTTGCAGATAGAGTCCGTTTTGGCCTCAAAAGTCAGTTTGTCGTCCAAGATGGAGCCCAAATACTCGTACTGGCTTACAGTCTCCACAGCTGTACCATTAATGAAAGTGGGTTTCCGTACAGCTTTCGGTCACAGCGCTGGATTAGCAGTCAGGATTATTACAACTCACAAGACCATGAAAATCTGCACCAAACTGCATGTTAATCCAAATAATACCAAGACATTTCACTCTGTAATGTGAAAGTCAACCTGCTGGTGGCGCTTCATCGCAAAAAAAGTTCATCTCTTGCCCTTTTAATGTGTCTCACTCAAAACAAATGACACAAGTCTTAAAAAGAGGTGGGGGGGCTCAGAGAGAGCTGAAGCACCGTGAGTGCAGCACTTTGCTTTCTGTGCTGATTTATTGTATCGAACATATAATGAATGTTTGTAAGAATTTCCAGTCCATTTGCCCGTTAAAGTCGGCCTCTTTAAGTAGCAGGTAGCTTGCACTGTTTGATGATGGTTATCAATAATGAATTAAATTTACAAGGCGTATTAAAAAAGAGCTGAAAATATTCTGCGGATTCCCGGGAGTGATTGATGGAGGAGAAAGCAGCTGTAGTCCATCAACCCAGCAGGAGTTTGACTCCTTTACAGCCTCAGTGTGAAGACACTGTGTTGTCTCGCCGAAAGGAAAGTCCACTGGGTGATCAATTTGTGTTTGACATCTGCAATTTAACAGCCCCCCCGCATGAGAAACAATGTTAAGCTCATAGTATTTATGTTCTGTTTATTGTGTTAGTTTGTTATTGAAATGAAAAACATCCGTAAATAAGTTTAATGCTATCAATATTATTTAAAAGTTAAGGGAAGACTTGTGTAAATAAAACAAAAAGGAGATTTGGACAAAAGTCTCAAGGGATTTTTTGGTGGAAATTTGCAAAACATGGAAAATAACAAATGTAATTCTGTTTATATCAGTGCAAAATCACTTGAAAATAAGAATCAAAGTGTTTTTATTACCTTAGAAAGAGCCTTTTATGTCTGCAGAGGAAGCTGAAACTCAACGTCCTCCATGTTGCACCACCATGTTTCTACAGCAGCCCAGAAGGGACAAACTTTTGATGTTATGCAATCACAGCTTTACTACTAGATGTAAAAAAACGCCATAAATTGGACATTTAAAGGTCTATAAAAATGTGAAAAAGAGCACAAGTGTAAATGTTTCATCCCATGTTAGAGTTTTTTTCTGACTTTCACACCTGAGCAGAAAACAAACAAAAGCCAGTTGTGAAAGTTGCAGCTCAATCTACATCTTTGGATAAAATAAAGGATTACATGCTGTAATGTGGCTAAAGACAATTGTTTTTCCTCTTACGCTGAAAGAAAACTATCGAAAAAAGGACTGGATTATCTCATAAATATGTGTTAATCAGACTGTTCAATTCTTTTGTGGGTATCTGACATTTCACACACTTCGAGTTTTTAAAAGGCAGCGATATTATTAAATAATCCATACCAATCCCTGCATGTTTTGTTCCTCTTTGTATTCCTGTGCTGCACTTTACATTACGATCATTTGGCTTTTTTATTTTTTTTGCCTCATTTCCCCACTAGTGATCAATAATTCAATCATAGCCAGTAAATACACCCATCCACATTTGCCGTTGTAGCATGAAATTGGCTATTTATGCGTGAATCTGTTTATATGTGCAGAAGCTGCAGAAGAAGCCCGAGCAGGCTGATGACCCCTGGCTGCAGGGACTCACACATGCAGGAGGTGAAAGTGGGACGCACACAGAATAAATTTTAAAAAAACAGGCGGATAGCGTCGAGTTAAAGCACATGACTTCAGAAACATCAGAACCGGCGCGTTGTGAAACAGCTTTCGGTTTCCCCCAGAGTCTCACAGGAGCTTCTTCTATAGCTGGAGATGAATCATGCATGAAGTATGAATTATATAAAACACGTCTTCGATAGTGGTGTAACATGATGGGGTCACTCAGTATGTACAGCGGCGTTTGGTGGTGGGCTGTGACCTTTTTCGCCGGGGGGGTCCAGACCTTTTGAATCTGCCCACTTCAGTAAGTTCAGCTGATCGAATCTACAGAGTCTGGAAATCTCTGCTTTCAGTTTCTGGTCCAACAACGTGCCGTCCAATCAGCTGCGTGGAGGACTAAAGGTTAGCCAATCAGCACCGTGGGCGGGACTAATGTCTTAGTGATGTTGTTATAAACTGTTTTTTTTAAGTGTTGTTGAGCTGTACAAAGGAGAAAATATTGTTTTTTCTAGGATGGAAATGGCATGATTAGAGGCAGAGGGGGATCATGCCTTCGTCATCCTAAGAAAAAAAATGTAAAAGCCAAAACTAAGGAGTAAACTGTTGTTGTTGTATTGGATCTCTCACTAATGTCAAAATTTACAGTTTTCAACTTAAAATTATTGATTAATCTGTTTTGTTGAACTAATCTTATGGATCAATGAAGAAAAAGTTCTGCAGAAAACTTTTCTTTGAAAGGTTTCTGATAATATGTGAGGGCTTTTTTTTAAAGGGGAAAAATCTCAGCAAAAAAATCACCTATGAAAGCTCTGATATATAACTGAACCTACAGATTTATCCTAATTTTCTCTTTTGTGCTGCTTTTCAAAGACGGACTCATTGTGTGTTAATTACATGTGATTATCTGCGTTACGCCTTATGAGCCTTCATGTATCTGAACAAAGAAAAACGCTGTTTCAGGCTGAAAAATACACTTTTTAAAGGTCACGGAAAAATAATTTGGACCAAAAAACATTCAATCTATTTTTATATTTGACATTAGTTTTGAGGAACAAATAAATAGCAACCTTTGTTTTAAATTTGATTTGATTTTCTATAACCTTAAAAATTAATCAACAATATTCATCAGTTTGATACATCAGAGGTTTCAGTAGAATTTACAGAAGTGTGAGTTTGTTTTTTTGTGATTGAGGTTTTATTTGCTTCCTTTGCTTCTCCTCTTTTAGGTCAAAGTCTTTCCGATGATTAAGTTGGACATGCTGGCTGAGTGGAAGACTCGGGGTTATCACCCTCTCACAGAGGACCTGCTACCGATGGACCCTGACAAGATGTTGACTCCCACAGAGGCTGTAAACCCTCCCTCTCTCAGCCATTTAAGGGAGGCTGCCAACAGTTTCCATTAAGTCAGTGTGTGTGTGTGTGTGTGTGTGTGTGTGTCTACCATCTGTGTACAGCATCTCACTGTACTGAAAGATGTCGCCACAGTCGCATCAGTCCAATGTAAAGCTGAAAACATTTTGCTTTATTATTATTTATTCCTGCTCTGTTGTTTCAGAGGTTTTGATGCAGAGGTGATTATTACGTCACAGACACTTAAAAGAATATTTATACGAATCTTCATTATGAATTTAAAGTCAAACATAAATAAACTACAGCAGAAATTTACATAAATAAAGCAGATTACACCCAGATGATGAAAAAACAGATCACTTTGAGCGTCGCTGATTCTAAAAATAGCGGCTTCACTGCCCTGTTCGCTGCTTGTGATAACACTTTTACTTAAGTAGGTGACACAGGAACCTACGCAGAATTCCAACATGACACGAACGCATCATGAGCAGAGCTCCAACATCAAAGCGGGCTGAGCTTCCCGGGCCTGCTGTGAAGGTGGCAATGGACTAAAAACACATTTTCACCGTCTGAGAGACGCATTTGCATGTCATTACACGGAGATCGCTGCACGGCCCAATCAGAAATGATTTTTAAAGAAAAACTGGGGGTTTTTTTTCTCTCTCTCTGTCACCCCACATGAAGTGAAGCATGTCCAGCCACCAGCAGCAGCAGTGATGCACACAGCAGTGATGCACACAGCAGCGATGCACACAGCAGTGCTGCACATGTTGTGGTAACGACTGTTATTGTCTGACTTTCTGGGGTCTCCAGTGAAGCTTAGAAACCGAGATCCACAGAGAAAGTGATGAAGGAGAGCTGGAAAAAGACAGCAGAGAGATTTTATACAACATTTTTCTGAATATTTCTTATTTATAGCAAACATTGAACCTGTGGGAGTCAGAGTCTGTGGGGGGGCATGACTTATTTATCCTGTATAAAATCTGATTTAATATATTTTAATTTGAAATTATTACCAATTTGCAATAAAAAGCACTTGTGCTGAATAGATACTTTATTGCATGTTTGAAGTTTAAAAAAATTTGACCCCCCTGCTTTTTGCCTTATAATGGTTCGATCCACTGCTGCAGAGTCTGTCATTAGCTGCATTTCAATCGAGACATTTTAATGCAAAAAAATCAAAGTATTGCATTAAAAACAGCTGATGGAAACATCAAAAACATGAGTGATCAAAGCATCATATGCGTCCACGTGAGCGGAACAAATTCTTCCTCTGTCTCATTCATATAAAAAAACATGGCGGCCACCTGAATCTGGTTTGTTCCTTTCACTTCTTCTACTCTGTTTATTACTGCTTTGTCTAAATTAGCCAATACTGCCAACTTCTGACAAACTACTCTTTAAAAAGCCAATTCTTTTTGCTCCAAACTGGTCATGGATATATGTCTAATGTGCATTTTCTTTCTTTTTGGTGGCTGATCTTCAGTTCAAATTAAGGATAAGTTAGATGTTTCTTAACTTCTTTAACTTGTTTCAACAAAAAACATTTATAATTGTCACCAGTTTCTTTTTGCAGCATTGACTTACAGGTTGCAGCTGTGTGAATTCAGTCAATGAGAGAAGCTGCTATACATTACAGTGTTCATTAGCAGAGATAAAGCACCACATTATTACCCTCCTTTAGGAGTTTTTAATGATATTTCCACCCACAAAAGCAGGATCATCTATGAGACGACCTCACCTGACCAGGATAACTGTTGCAGGGTCACATGTGTTTACAGGTGAACACACAGCCTCACACACGTCCCAGCAGAGGTGAGTCGGAGGTCACATATATGTTCATAAGCTTCGACTTTCCCTTCCTGAGCGCCGTAGCAGGAACCAAACACACTCCCACACACTCATGCAATCGTTCGCCGCCATGCAGGCTCTGAAACGCTCCCAGACTGAGAAACTCTGGATGGATGTCAGGATGTGACAGCACGAGCCGTCAACACTGTTGTTGTTGTGCATACATTAAACTCAAATAAATAATGAGTAAAGCGTGTCCTCCAAGTTTTAGATTTCAGGCTTTATAGGACAGGACAAGATGATGATTTTGTGTTCTGTAAGAAAAGTTGAATTTTTCATTGGGCACTTGTGTTCATAAAACATGGATGAGCTTTTGGTGTGTGTGTGTGTGTGTGTGTGTATGTGTGTTTAGTCGCTGTCTGCAAGTACACATAGTTTCAGCACAAAGAGACCATAAAAAAGTAGTAAAAGTTGCTCACATAAAGGTTTAAAAGACATATCTATTATTTCTTTAGTGTCTCACTTTTATGCCTCTTTTAATCTTCGAGGGTATTTTGAGCTTCAAACACACAAAAAACCCTGAAACTATAATTATCAGAAACCCCTTTCTTAAAGGCTATCTTTCCTTCTCCCCCCCCTCAGTTTTCTAGGCTTTCATTTGCCAAGGTTGAAGACGAGACACACTCGCAAAGCCACACCTTGAGCCTTGATAAAACTTTAAACTGCTGTCTTTCCACCGCGGTGAATAATGGCTTTTGTTGTCCTTGGTTGCAAAGCCAACTCGTCCTGGAAAAACAACAGAAACCCATCCAGATAGATTTATTTAA
>JAPZDV010000006.1:21234922-21286211 GCA_029814665.1 Acanthurus lineatus | reverse complement strand
ACCGAGCGCTGACATTTACTGTTGATGTTTTATATAGTTTAAGATATTTCTGCTGTAAGGCGTCATTGGAGCTGCTCTGGAAATATCTTGACATGAGATCACAGTCTCCATGACTGGCCTGTTATCCACAGGAATAAAATAAAAACATTACAAGACAGAAAAACGGGAACAGAAATGTAAGCTACATCACCACCAGCAGCTCCGGGTGCTTTTTTTTTTAATGTTTGGTTTCAGCTTAAAGAATTTAAGGAGAGAAACTAAGAAATCTCACCATGAAACTTCCCGAGTTCATAGCTTGCATTTTTTAAATTATGCATTTCCTGTATTTTTCTTTTTTAAATATGCAAATGTAGATGCATCATCTGATTAAACATAAGATAATTTGCATATGTTTCCAGAACAAAAATACAAATAATGGATAAAGCCAAACTGAAAAATGTCAGTATTGTTTGTTCAAATTAGAGTCAAAAGGTTTTTTACAAAAGGTGGACTAAGATCTTTCATTTTATTGCTTTGTAAAGGAAAAAATATTGTAAACAGCTATGAAAAGCAGCCAGACTTTGGGAATAAAATGCTATAAGAATCAGGCTTGAATAACAGCAACAGAACTGGAAAGTTTGGGGTATTAAGTGCTAATAAAATGGAGATTAAAAAAAAGGAAAATATATTGAGAAAAGAAAGCTTCAGATTGATGAAGATTCGGCTCGAGTTTGAATAAAAATCAACAAAACTGAACTTAGATTTTTGCCTATACAATAAATCACTGAACAAAACACATCTCTAACTGTTTTTTCACTATTTGAACTCTCGTCCTCTCAGGTTATAACTGTTCTCATAGTTCAAACTTAACATATAAAAGCAGTATTTTCTTATTTGTGCATCATAAAACCACAACAAACTTCCAGAGAATATTTGACATTTACTCTATTTAAAGAAAATATTTTAAACGCATTATGCAAAAGCGCTTAAAAACCTCCTTTTTCATGTAATACACTCTTCAGATAATCTTTTCTATGGGGGTCAGAGCTCTGAAGAACCAGATCTGCTCCCCTTTGTATTAAAACAGACCGCTCGGGGCTCTTTCTTAAGCAGTCTGATATGAACGCGGGTCTGCTGGAGGGCCCCTTGCAGAAGTGACCCTTTATTACAGGTTAGATAAGGCGTAAATGGCTGGTATGCTAACCGAGGGCCCGCAGATTGATTCACTGGGAGTCACCCCTGCACTCCACATTGAAACAAATTACCCCTGAGCTGAATCTATTCCAGCGCTGAAACGCCGCTGACACGCAGCATCAGAAAAATAATATGTTAAACCAAAGTCCTGTTATTACCGGAGGAGCACTCGTGCTGTTTGTCTGAGCGACTGTGTGTAATTAAGTGAATCAGCTGAAGTGGATTACCGTTATGAAATGACATAAATGACATGAATGTATGCTATGAATATAACGTGGTTTTTTTTTGTTTTTTTTTTGCATATGGTGGCTTAGCAGGGAAACGCTGCAGGGAAACTGCAGCAATTTGTCCTCACAGCGAAGGTTTATCACTCTGAAGTTCATGCCATTAAAATTGTGGGTCGTAGTAGCTGAAATTAATTTGCCGGGTGCCTTTTTTAGAGAAGTAGGACTCTGTTTTTTTTACACAAAATAGTGACACAGATATTATTTATGCAGTTTCCCATTGGTGAAAAACAGCTACTGTATGTTTTCCTCCTTTTTCTGGTGTAATTTGTAGCTAAAATGAAAAAATTTATGATATTTTGGTGTATTTGAACATGAAATTTAATTAATTCTCTTGTGAAAATTCTGACAGTTTATCAGTTTAAATAGTTATGGTGCTTTTTAAGGCCTTGTTACAAGCTTCACAGAGACATAAATCCACATTTTTTACATTGTAGCTTCAAGGTTGTGTGAGATAGAATATGATTGTAGGTTGGAAAAAGATGGTCATGCTTTTCTTTTTATGTTATCGTTTTTATTTTAGATGACTGACAAGTGATGCAGCAAAAATCAGCAGTTTGTTGCTGTATTTACAGCAGCTGCTAACAGGAGTCGCAGAGACTTTAAGCACTCTCATTCATACCAATTTATTCAACTTAATTCAGCTCCTTTCAGGTTTAAACTGAAGTTTTTAACAAAAATGTGTTCAGGGTTCATTTGCAAAAAAAAAAAAGTTTTTTACTTTATTTCTAAATCATGTTTTGATTTTGCTCAGTCAAGAGAATTTCAGTCAAATTTCTTCTTTTTCTTCCAACTACTTTCTTTTCTTTGTGCGTCACCACAGTGAATTATCTCATTGCTGGCAGATCAAACCCAACCCCCAGCCAACTTTACTCAAATTAAGTCAAAATACTCCAATATAGTCAAAAATGTGGACATTAAAACATAAATATGAGTATGAAGCTCTTTCCTGAATGTAACATTTTCCTGTTTATAATGTCAGACATCAGACGTCAGCATTCGTCTCCTTGGTCTCATAAACTTATTTGCTCTCTCTTTATCACCTGATCTCCGCTGTCTAGACGACATGAACTAAAGGAAAAACACTGCAGACTTCAGGTAAACGACTCCACGTACAGACTTCATGGACTGGAGCTGCCGGATGAGTTGACTTGCAGGACAGTGTCTCTCTGCAGGATCCTGACACTGCTGTAGGAATTGGGAGTGACTGTGATGGGAAGGCCGGTAGACTCGGCACAGCGGGGGGGTCGGACAGCACTGATTCATAGACTTCAAACAGAAACAGGACTAAAGCTGGGATCTGATGGACGCTGGTGGGGACACATACATGGGCAAAAGTGTCAGATGACGGACAGGAACCGTGCAGGTAACATTAAAAAGAATAAAAAACTCCTCTGAAATCAAACTTCTCTCTTGTCTCCACTTCTTTGTCACTGAATTTGCCAGTGATCCATATTGTAAAATAGGTTTGATGTTTAAATATCAAGAGACGAGTGGAAGACAAAGGTACAGTGTGTAGGATTTAGCAGCATCTAGTGGTGAGGTTGCAGATTGCAACCACCAGAATAACTCTGACCACAACTTCCTCTTTCCAAGTGTTAAAAAACAAACAGCAAACTCTTGGGCTAAAAAAATGAAGCAAGTGTGAATCAGCCAATGCTCATGTTTTCATAATTTTTTTCTGTTTTATTTTGGTAACTCTTGTCTCAGGTCTCACATCCTGTCAGGTTTCCTTCCTGTGTGATTGTTTGCCTCATCCTGATGAGTTTAACTTGTGACTCATTCATTTTCTTTGTTTCCTAACCTCCTGTTGTTCATTTTGTTTGATTTTTCTTGTTGGTTTTTGGATTTTCTCACTTGTTTGTGTCTGTTCGAATCAGCTTATGTTTTTAATAAAACTCGCTTTTTGTTTCTTTGTCTCCTAAGTTGGTGTTTTTGCTTTTGACTGCTTCCTTTTTTGTCATCCTGACACCTTTTTGACGACACACAGTATAAATACCATATATTTAAGCTCATATCTTTTCACAAAATGTGTTTCATTCATATACTGAATAAATCCGACAATTTTTGTGAAATATTTAGTGGCAAAAAAGCCAAATTCCTTCAAGGTCAGTGTGCTTTCATATTTGAAGCTATTGAAGCTGAACTATTATTAAATTACACATAACATTTTTTAAAAAACACATAGCATTCCCGCTCTCCTTTGGTCTTCAGCACAGCTGGACGAAGTAAAAACGACACAGAGTCATTTGTGTATCGCATTTTCTTTAGTACTTTACATATAACAGGAAAATACAAGGGTTTGCTTTCAAGAGAATACAGGAAATTTAACAGTGCTCTGTACATTAACATATTACTGTGAGTGTGACGGTTGCTTGGCACAGCCGACCGAGCCGTGCACATCGTGCACAGTTTTCCATTTTTGGGGGGGCAGAAAGGTACATTTCACAATGTTCGTTACACGTTTTAAGAAGACTAAGTTTCTATTAGCAGCTTGAAGAAAAATTACGAAATGAGCGAAATGTGCACCGTCACCACAGCAGCGTTACAAAAAAAGACAATGAACGCAGAGAGGAAGAAGGAAGCAAAACTGATGTGAAAAATAAAATACGGCTGAGACGCGTCTTGTAACGGGCAACATATTTACAGACTGTATGATAACGTTCCTTGAAAAATCTGAAAAGAAAAACATGAAACAAAGTGTGTAAAGCTGCTATTAGATACTTAATCCGTCAGTGTCACCAGGTTGGTCCGACCACATTAACACCAAACAGCCGAGTTTAGTAAAGAATCCTACATTCATCCTGAGAAACCATCATTTCAAGATACAACCGAAGCACTTTCAGCTGGCTGCTGCTCCTCTTTAGTTTCATGGCAAATCATGTTGATGCTGAGGCTGAAAGTCGGGCTTGGACTGTCAGAAAACAAAAAATAACATGTCATTTTCTGTTCAGATGTTACAGCAGATTAAATGTTATTAAACACTAAAGAAAATCGGATCATTAATCAATTTCAAACCACATTGAACAGAAAAAGGGCATGCAGTGAACTGAACCCTTAAAGTCCCAATCCAGGATTTTATGCAAATATCACGTTCGTCTATATACATGCTGAATATTGAAAATTGTGGTTTACTGATGGAAAATAATCTCATGTTAACCTTCAGGGAAGTGAGAAATTAAAGCCTGTTTGCTCCTGTATTTACAATTAAAACACATTTAACACTTGTGTTTGGATGTCACACACGGAGCTCAGGAAACACACGTTTAAAAGATATTAAATATGTCTCTGATTTGTTGTTTTCGTCAGATATGAAGCTGTTTTTGAATAACTGGTGCTACTTCAAGTGAAACAATTCTGGATTGGGTCTTAAAAAGGCTGTAGGGGCTAAAAAAGCAGCTGCATGGCAACGAAATGTGGTTCGTTTTGAGTGACAGTTTGGAGCTTACGATCGTTATCGGTGCAGAAAGAACAAGAAACGTTATTTTTTTCCCTCACAGGATCAATAAAAATCAGTCAGTCGGTTAACATAAAAGAAAAAAATCCAAGCCCTTAGATGCCGAAAAGAATTAAAATAAAGTGAGACAGAAACTAATTTTTTTTTTAATCTCATGGTTGCTTCATTAGTTCTGATCAGATCAGAGCTGAAAAAATAATATATCAACCTTCAGCAGTTATCTCCAGTCATCAACTCTAGGACTAAAAAGCATCGCTACGCTAACAGGGCAACTGCATAAAAAAATACTATGAGCTCTGCTGTCTTCGTGCTCTACGTGTCCGGATGCTTCGCAATGTTGTGGATAAAATCTGGCTTCAGTTATTTTATTTTGCTCTTTCTAAACCTGCCACATTTTTTTTTCCTTTTTCCTGCCTCAGTTTGTCCGTCAACATTTAAAAGCTCAACACAGCAGTTGAGACTTTCTGCACAACAAAAAACCTGCAAAGACACCGACTGGCTGTGCTGGTTCAATCGCTTTGATTTGTCAAAGCTAATCAACATACTGAGATGCTTTAACGCGTCGTCACAAACACGCAGCTCATCTGCCAGCAGCAACACAACTCATTTCTTTACCTGTAAGAGCTACTGGTCTTTAGCTTTAGTTCAGAAAATAAACAAAAATAGGGTCTATATTTGTATTTAGCATTCGCTCTGTCTATCTAGTTCAGACTAAGCAAATTTGTAACCTCCAAAAAATGAGTTCCTTAGAATAAATTAAAGAAGTTCCCTCCTGATTTGAGTTCCTTAGAATAAATCAAATATAAAAAAAAGGGTCTAACATATATGGCATTGGCTTTGTCTGATTAGTTCAGACTGCACAAACCTGCAACCTCTAATGTGAGTTCCTTGTATTAGAGTAAACAAAATAGGATCTAAATATTTAGCATTTGCTCTGACTATTTAGTTCAGGCTTAGCAAATGTGTAAGCAACCAGATGTGAGTTCCTATGAATAGATTAAAGACGTTGCTTCCAGATGTGAGTTCCTTGGAGTAGATCAAACCAAACGGGGTCTACATAAATGGCAGATTGTGTTCATAAAAACAGCATGACAAACATGGGATGGCCATGATTAAATGATGGTGCAAAAATCAATAATTTATTAAGCTAATCTGACATTTCCTGCGGAGTTTCGAGGATCTCGTGTTCAGTGCGAATGCTGCGATGGTTTTTTTTTTACCACTGGTACACTATAAGTTCTGTTATTTTCCCAAAAGGCTGCAGGCCAGAACAACACGAGGAAGAGGGGATAAATCATCGGAAGATTAAAGCTGTTACAAGTCCGATGCAAAGCAAATCCCCACGTTCGACAGTTAAACTGATACCATTTTTCGTTTAAAAGCTACAGTTCTGCCATGACTTTACTGAGGGAAACCTTCTACTCCGCACGAGATTACAAAACTTTCCAGACTCTAACCGGCTTTCCCGCTATGCTAGCGTGCAGAAGTTAAGTTGGTTGAACGTTCCTGCGAGAGGCGACTCCGGCTCGATACGGTATTTACATTTACTAGAGAGGAATGTCTGCACGTATGTAGGCCTGACATGGCATGCGTGTAATGCATGATAAGATATTTACTCGAGTAATGTGTATGAATGATTATATAATTACACTACAAACATTTACAAATTTGGAAAAAAGTTGCTGATTGTGCCTCAAGATCCCCTTCCATGCAAAGAATGTTCGAGATCCTCACAATACACAAGCTCTTTTTCTATTTATACCTCATGCTCGAGAGCAGCTGTAGTGCTTTTACATCTTACTACACTGTCTCTAGCCACGGTGAGAAAAAACAGGGTGTCCGCACTGATATAACAAGTGAACTGTGACCGTTTTTGATAAGGCATTAGATTCTGCTCAGGACCAGGAGGACTATAGTAGGGCACTGCTTCGACTACCTATGAAATGTAGAAAAATGTACGGAATGAACATGAGTACAAATCATGAGTGTGCTGCACCGAGAACAACAAGGAAGAGAGTTTCGCCGTTAAAAGAATGTTTTTTTTCCTACTTTGGCAAAAACAAAATGATTTTTTTTTTGTTTTAAACGTAGCTTTCGTTAGAGTCTTTGACAGTTTTTTTTTGTTTTGTTCCTCGAAGGCCTCTTTGTTTGGAGAAGGTACAGCACTGCAGAGTCCCAACGACGGAGCCAGCAACATCGCAGCAAATACCGAACATCGTCTACGTTTCCTGTCCGTACCAGGCCTCCTCGGAAATCAAATCCTGAACATACGAAGAGCCGGAGCAGCTCTCGCTTCACCATGGCTCAGCTTTTCCAGTGAAACATGTTTCCTTACAGCCAAGATTTAGAGGTTTCTCGTGTGATTAAGATCCTCTCTCGTCAAGTCTTTGGCTTCCTTTGCATTCTCTTCTGTGTGAGCGTGTATGAGATTACAGCACTGTGCAAACTAAATGGAAACACACCCTAACCGAAACAACAGTTGGCCTTTTAGTCTGTGAAAAAAATCATCTTTCACTCAGGTGAAAAAGAGAAAAATAGAAAGAAACATTTCTTTAGAAAGCTGAAGAGAGGTGCTTCACACTGCACCTCTTCTCTCAGGCTATTTCTTTTATTCTGCGCATGTAGTCATGCAGTTCCTCGGGGTCTTGAAAGCCCATATCCTGGCAAACCCACTGAATGTCCTCTTCGTCTGCTATGGGGATGGAGTTGTAGGGCAGCTCCTCTGTGGGCAGGGTGGTAAAGGTGGTAAACTTCACTCTCTTGCGCTTGGAGGTGGGTGAACTCGCCTCCTCGCCGTTCTCCTTCGTGGAGCCGCCGGAGCTGCCGTCGCCCCGCCCGTGTACCTGACTTTGGACGCTAGTCTGGGAGCTGCCGCTGCTGTGATGGTCCCCGTGGCAGCAAGTCTGTACGCCCTCCAAGGCGTTGCTGGGACTCTCCACCTGCTGTGGCGACAGATCGCACTGGGCCCTCAGCGGCTGGCCGTTTCCCAGGAACACCCAGTGGTGGGAGTGGTCCATGTTGGCCTGACCCTCGGGGGGGATCCGCTTGTGGCGGTATTTTAGCACGAAGACGATGCAGTTGATGAGAAAGACTAAGATGGCCAGACAGAAGACTCCCAGCAGAGCGTACATGCCGATCTCCAGGTCGGTCATGTTGCGAGGCGAGTGCACGAAGTCGTCTTCGCCCTCTTCGTCAGTGTCAGTCGGCGGCTCCTGGTTGCTTATTGTGGGGAAGTTGGTGTAATCAATGGGAACGCTGGCCGGCTGCTCGTTGGACGTCTCATAAATTCTGCCATTGATGCCCGGGTCGATGATCGTGCGCCTGGTGACGGGCCCCAGCTCGATCTCGCCCTCCGTGGCCGTCTCTTCCTCGGAGTCTTCCTCAGGGCCAAAACGGACCTTGACATAAACTGCGGCAGATGCGATGACGCTTTTGCGTTTGGTCTTCTGGCAGGCCTCGCAGATGGTCATCTCCACACGCACCATCTCGCCGGATCCCTCCCCTTCTGCCACCACCACAGGCCAGCGCTGCTGAGGCTCCTGGGAAACCGAGACGACTTTGTCATCCAGCGTGGAGGCGTTGAGGTTGTAGTCTTTGGGATCAAAGTAAGTCAGAGTGGCGGCTGTGTTGTCACTGAAAAGCATCCAGACGGACAAACTGGCCTCCTGTGAGACAAACAGAGAGAAGAACAGTTGAGTTTCTTGACAACACAAACTAACTTTTCTTTTCCTTCAGAAATGAAACTCAAACACGCATGAACCTCCAGATCACACAGGAAAGAGTTGAGTGTGTTAAAATATTTGTTTGTTTGGATCGTAACAGAAATTCCCAGGGTTGTCTGGTTATTAAACTCTAATTACAAAGGGAGCTAAATGTGTCTCTTGTCACTGAAACACATTAAAACCATTATCATAACTTATCAAGTGGAGGAAAAAAAACGTCTCCACTGTTTCACTAACAAGAAAAAGTTTCACAAGTTATTCAAATATCCAAACTCTCTGCCATGAGTTAACAGCTGACAGTAAAGCTCAAAGAATGAGTCTGCATGTGGGTCAACATGGACAAAAGCATCTATGCAGCTCAACAGGGGGAAATAACAGTTTGTTGCTGATTATTGGGCTGAAAAACAGAGAAATGAGGGATTATTCGTACTGCAGGCTTTGTCATTGTCACTACAGAAAAGCTGCTTTTGCTTGAATTAACCACATCTTTAAATGTAGTAAATACTTTTTTAAAAAACGTCAAAAAATGTGTCACAGTCCATCACAGGGAAAACGAAAATGTATGTAACAATTATATTTAAAGTGAGTTGATTCCTTTAAAGGCTCCACAAGAGTTTGGAGCTTCAAAGCTTCACTGAAGTGCAATGCAACTGTTTATTATCCTTTTTTCTGCACAAAATGTTGTAGCACAGGTTTCCCCTTAGACTTTAAGGTCTTATAAAGGTAACTTATCAAGATAAGAGAAAAATGCTCCAAGAACATGATGAAAAAAGTGAAAGGAAGGTTGGAGAAGTGATGACAATTCAACAAAACAAGTGATATCGAATTACTTAAAGACATTTGCACGTTCATTTGATCACTTCTGCTAGCAAACAACATGCAGCGTTAATATCAAAGCACAAGAAGAGTGAAAAAGCTGCGACTCTGCTGTGTGTTTACATCTCTCCTAAGACTATTTGAACGGTTCAGTCCCGTTCTTTCACTGCATTGACCGCGATTCGAGAATCTGCTCCCGACTGAGCCTTTGAAGTTCTAGACTCGCTCCAATCCCTAAATCTCCGGCGCTTTTGTGAACATGTGCAGTAGCCTGTGCTCGTTGCAAGCACACTAACACACACACACACACACACACACACACACACACACACACACACACGGCCTGCTTCTGATGTGCACACCAGCAGACCACTTTCATGCACAGAGGAGGAAGGAGTGGCAGGAATGACTGCGTCCTCCTGAAGGCTTCGCTCTGCAGCACACACACACACACACTGATAAGACACATGGAGCAGAAGCAGCATGTGCTTCGGATGATGAGCTCCGGCCTGGTCGTCTCATGTGTTTGTTTTGTATGTCATGTTCTCATGTTTTTGGGTTTTTTTCTGGATAAAATGCCTGAATTCCTGCGTGCTGGTTACCTGACAACACTCATCTGCCGCAGAGCAAACCTGCAACACTGGTGTCCATGTAATCAAGGCTGCGTTTGACAGTCCCCTTTGTTCACAGCTTGCTGAAACATCAGCAACCAACCATGAAGAGAGGAGAAATTTGTCTCTAAAACACAGTCGGACAGTCTTGGACTCCTTTTTTTTCTATAGGGCAGATACACATTCAGTCTTTCAGGACAGAAACCCCCTTCGGTCTCAGACTACAACACTGTGATGATATTCAATCACGAGCCAAACCTCCGTCATGTGCAGCATCGCAGAGGAGAGGCAGCCTTTCAGATGGATGAAATAAATAAAACATGGACTCGGACATATCTGTTTTAAGGAGCTGACTCTGCTTCAAGAAGGAAGATATAGAAACAAAAGGTGATTAGTTGTTGTTTCGTCGCTGACAGAAGAAATGTTGCGTGTTTTTTTAACGTCAGTCCGTCACAGGAAAGTCTGATGTAGCGGAGACGATTAGATTTGGTGCTGTTGAGCTTTTATTGTTGGAAAAGGTGACGACAACCTGACGACACTCAGACGAGTTTCTGCTCTCTGCTTGTATTTTTCATGCATTTATCTTTTTAAACCGTTTACACAAAACTTCCACAGCTAATTAGACTTGTGCAATAACATATAGTCACATGTATTAAGATGTAAGTTATTTTCCTGTCTTAGATTTTCCTTCTTCCTCTGATTTGTGGTTTATGGCATCAGGGAGTATATTTGGAATTAGTTAGTTAGAGCTCAGATTATAAAATATGCATAAGCATAAAAATTATTCCCCTTAGAAAAAATTATTCTGAGACATTTGCATCAACTTGAGTTGTAATAATACTATCCAGATTCATAAATACCTTATTAAGCTGCTCATTTAAGCAGCAACAGTGAAGCGAGTCGTATCAACAGAAATGGTTTATGATGAACCTTCAACGCGCCGAAGCCTTTCAGTTCAGAAAAGCTTGAACTTTGTCAGACGGAAAAGAGACCTTGATAGTCCGACTCTCTCCATCCATAGTTTATGTGTTCATTCATTTCTCCAGTAATAGAGGACATTTAGAAAGTTTTCCTGCGAAACAGAATCAAATGGCTTGAAATAGCTCCAGTTCTCCTCTGAGAGCTTTGCCGGCAGAGGAATTGGCTGCCTTTTATGGCCCGGCCTTGGGGAGCACTTAGGACAATACATTACAATAATTAAATTTCAAGGTGGCCAAGAAGCGGAAAGCAAGAAAAATTGGAATTTAATGCTCGCTTCTCTCTCACTGATGCTTGATGGGGTTGTCGTTGCATTTTTAGCAACTCGCGGGCCAATGAAAGGGCAAAGCATGAAAGGAAAAAAAAACACGCACACACATACACACACATAGGCTACACACACACATCTCTATATAGGTAAAGCAGCCAATTAACTCCTTGCAGAAAATTGCAGAGATCCTGCGTGTGTGTGAAAAAAAAAACAGCGGCAAAGAAAAAGCACATTTTCTGCTCTTCTTTTTTTTTCCCTCAGACATCTTCTCACTTCTCACTTGAGCAATAAAAAATCCGTTTTGGCAAAATGTGTTTGGATGAATCAGAAGTGTTTTGCCCGGCTCGGCTAATACACACAGGCTGTGATGAAACAGCACCAAGGATACTTATTAGTTCACTGCAGCGGCCTTTATCTGGTGTCCTTGCTAACAATGCTGGCTGGAGCTTAAAAGATTTAGCCGGGAAATAATTTTATTACTCAGAAGAGAAACTATGCCTGCTTGTTAATATAGAGCCACTGAAGGGATTTGCAAATAAACTTCATTTTACCACTCTGGAGACAGAAAGAAGGAAATACACTCAATGCTGAGTGTTAGTAAGGACAAATAACATCCTCACTGCATCCAGTGAGTACAGATTGGCTCTTTGCTGTAGTAAAATGTGCAAAGAAGTGGATGGTACTATGTTTAGACCTTGAATAGGGGTGTATGTTCAGCCTTTTCAGACGATTTAATACTTCTATAGATCTCATAAGTGGTTTAAAGCTGAGATTTAAAAGGCTTCAATATGCTGACTTGAACATAAGTGTTAGTTTTAAACAATATCAAAGAAAAGCACCAACAGTTAAAGAGTTAAAAGAATCAAAAATAGGTCCTGAATATTTTCCTTACAGCCAGAAAAGCAAAGGTAAACATGGACAGTGACATTAATTTCCCAACAGTACAGTGTTTGTTTTTTGTTTTATAGAAATAAAGCAGATTAAGTTCAAGCATCAGTGTATTACTGACCTCAGGTAAACTGCTGCTAATTTCACTGCCAGAACACAACGGCGTCTTTGTAAATATGCAGCTCAGGTTGTGGGGTCACAAGCATATTGTTATGATGCTGTTTGGTGTTTTGTAGGTTAAAACACTCTGTAAATGCACCTTTTTGACTTCTCTTAGTGTGTAACTTTAAAGGTGGTGTGTAATTGGAGAACATACCTGATTAGCCACAGCAGGCACATATGCTCACTGTTTGTTACGGTTAGAAGGACATTTTATTGACTAACTACACATTAGGTCTCTTGAAACTGAACCTTAACCTTCACCATTAAAAGCTACATACCAAACATCAACTCTGACCAAGAATAAAAGCTCAACTCTTGAACTTATTGGCTTGTTTTGTGTGGGTTGGAGGTGACACACTAATGGCACTAATAAGAAACAGGAAGTCAATATTATTGCACATAATTTCTCTTCTCTGCGCCGTGTGATGTGTTGCTCTGTACCTGTTTGGGAGCAGTGAGCGTCTGGACGCCGGCTGCCTTGGCCACCATGGTGTGGCTGTTGCCGGGGCTGGGCTGCAGTGATAGGGTCAGGCCTGAAATGGCGTGAACACGCATCTCAGTGATGGAAACCTTTTCATCTGTGACCGCGAACGCAGACTCTCCCAACACGGCGTCCACTGCCAGCGGAGACTCCACCTGCAGAGAGAAGATGCTCTTTTATTGTTTCTCCACATGACAGAGGGACATCGTTTAAGTCCAGAATAGACAACAGCTTTATTGTCTTTCTGAAGCTCGTAAAGCCCATGACAAGCCAATTTTGGATTTAAGTGCTTTGTGCTGCTGTTTGTTCCAGTGCGTCTTGGATCCATGTCAATGCCTCTCTGTCCATCATCGTGAAAAAAACAAACAAGCAACCACAACAACAACAACACAAAAAAAAAAAACCCACATGAGACGAAATCCATCAGCAGTCAGACACAAGAGCTGCAATCCGCAGCGGCCAGCACACACACTTTCAAAGTGACGGTTTCTGCAGAGACACTCCAGCCCATCTAAGTGTCACCGAAAGAAATACCGAAACCATTTGAAGCAGCTCTCGCCTCTCTGCTAATCCCAGGCTTTTGACAGGCCTCTGCACCCAGTACTTTGAGCACTTTTAAAAGATCATCATTTCACTTTCCAATTGCAACCAGAGGTCATGAGGGACTTGAACAAAGTAAAGAGCCATTGAGCGAAGCAAGCGGCCTTGTCCTCAGAGTCAGACGGGGAAATCATTTCCACCTTCGTCTCGAGCGTTTTTTCCAGCTCTAACTGTAGCCAAATAAAGCACGTGTCGCTCGAGCGGCGAAGGGTTTGCTGCTCTGACAAGCTTCTCCAATCATCATCAGCCGAAACCTTGAGAGAGCGAGCCGACTGCATCACCTGTGCACGAGCTCGGCATCCGAAAACATGTTATAGAAAGACCTCATGTTAACCTCATTGGTAGTTTGACTGTTAGATTTTTTAAATTTGGGTTCAAACGAGCAAAAACAATAAAAACAAAACCTTAAATATTTTTCTTTAAACTGCATATAGAGCCTCGCTGTGACAGACGCCCCCGTTGCTGTGACTTCTTCCCGTGCATGTTTTCATTTGTCATCCAGCTTGGCTCAGGCCTGAGTGCCACATAATTTGGGGCAATAATTTGTCGTGTAATTTGGAGGAATGTAATTTGTCGCGGCTGTCGAAGGTTCGAGCCAAATCGTCGGCGGAAACAGATGCATCTGCAGGTGTCTGCTTTTATTAATTTGGTCTTGATACGTTGTGATTCCTGCTGTGCTCGAAATCATAAAACCCCCTTAATAATAAAACACACACATGCACACACACAATCTCCTCACACACACACACACACACACACACACAGCAGCGTCCTGTCATCCTCTTTTATTAAAAAGCTTCTGTAGTTTCAACTTCTGCTCTACTTTGTTTGGTAAGTGATCTCCTCCATAATATGCAGCTTTATTCTTTTTCTTTGATGGATTATGTTACATAGAGGTTTTCATGCTGCTTACAATTATTTTAATAGAAGTAATTAAATACAATTTACATGAAACACACCTCTGCACATGATGTTCATGTCTGAGTTTGTTTTGCATCTCTGAGGAAATCTTAAGGATCTTGTTGAACGTATTTGACTAAAATCAAGGAGAAATCCTTACTTAACTTCATTTTTCAGCATTTCACACTTCTAATCAGTCAAGTTTTTGTCTAACTTTTGTGTCAAAAGTCAAATACAAGCTTCTAAAACTGTGAGGAAGCTAATTTTTCTATTCTAACATACTTTTCCTTGTGTTTTGTAACAAAATAAAGTAATTTTTTTCTTGCCAATTTGTGTTTTTGTGTTTTTGTGTTTTTGTGTTTTTGACTCTGGCCTCTCTGTAACCTCTGCAAAAGCCTTAAATTGCCCTGGTTTATAATTTCACACAAAACATCAGTATTTTGTATTAAAGTTCTCAAAGGGACTGAAAGTCTGTGATGATTCACAACCAACCGCAGCGAAAAACACATTAAAAAACAAGAACACAAGTTCTGTCAGTCGCTCCTGCTACTTTACCCGTTAAACTGACTTCTTAAGCCTTTAATGTTTGAGAGTCATTAAATTTTAATGTGGTGGTCATGGGAGGTGAGGGGCTCCTCCGTGTGCTTCTGTCTGTGATAAAATATTCCAAATTCAAGTCTCACTTACTATCATTTCTTCAAATTTTTCATTTCTTATTTGCTGTATCTTGCACTGATGCTCTCGTCTGAATTCAGAACTGAGGCCTCAACTTCATTGATTTCTCATTTTCAGTGCTTTGGCATTTGTTTTAGCATATTAGCTTAGCATATTAGACGGCTACAAGACAGGTTTAATGTTAATTCTTCGGCGATTCTTGCTTCTCTGTAGCTGTGTGATGTGTTTCCCCTCCAGCACCTCAACTTCTCTGCCCTGGATATTTTTTTTTTTTGCATTATATATTTCTGCACAACACACTGTGTGTACTCTATTGCCGACTATATGCTGCATTAATATCAAAGTCAAGTGTTATAAACTCACAAAAGAATTTGCACAAAAGGAGTGGAAAGCAATCCTCCATACTGGTAAATGCTTAAGGGCTAAAAATAGGAGAGGAGAAACTTTTCTGCAGAACAAAACTCTGCAGTCAGGTTCCACTTCTGTGTGCAAATTATCTGGTGTGATGGATTAATGTGCCAGAAAGGAGAGTTTTGGTTCACTGGACACAAAACAAACACATGCACATGCAAAACACACACAAATACATACAAAAACCCTGAGGCATGTCGGTAAATTGATGCACAAGTAAAGTTTTAAGGTCTTCATGAGGACGACTCAGATGCACGATGGGTCGCTCGCACTGAGGGAGTTTATTTTTTGATACAGTGAAGAATTTGGCACTAACTCAATTGCATAACTCTTATTTTTGAAAGATCTATCCAGTTTCAAAGGAGCGTTCATAGAGATAAAAATCAGATGTAACTTTATGAATAGTAACACAGAGGTGAAAGATGTCCTGAACAACAAAAAAAAAAAACCCCGTCAGTTTCTGAGTAAAATTAATGTGTAAACATGAATCCTGCGGAGGTCAGACCTCAGCCGCTGAAAAACTGTTTGCTCACAATTGATTTTCTGCTATTTCACGTTTTATTCCACGTCGGCTGATATTTTCACAGGCCAATTAAAGTCACTAAAGAATAAAAAAAATCTAATACCATTAAAATCAATAGTTGCGGCTACAAATGTCAAAACACAATTCAAAGATACAGCAGGTTTTACATCGATTGTCCAAACTAAAAGATGTAATCACAGAAACTAATCTTGTTCGGGGTTGTGAGTCATACTGGAAACGTATCATACCGTGTGAGCGTTTATTCTCCAGCTGTCATCCATCCAATTTCACGTATATTTAAGAAATATCACTTTGTCGCCACAGATCAGGAGCTGCAGTGCAAGTTAGGGTTTTAACGCTTTAAATTTATCCGCTCTCTGCTATTTTTATTGCCAGAATTGGCACAAATAGACCATTAAAAATCATATTTATATGTGTTAGTTAATTGCATTTTATAGTTTTCATTCTATACTTCTTTACCCCAAATCAATACAAATACAACCTTTAAGAGTAAGAGTGATACCCAGTGATATTTATGAATATCTTATAGGAATCCTCATCCACATTTTAAATAAGAAAAGAGACCTGAATGTGGAGGAAAAACACTTTGAGAGAAAATAGAAGTCCCTAAAATCACTCTTGATCATTTTGTTTATATAATCTGCAAGTTAAAGGCAGCTAATTTGGTCAAGATGTGCAAGATTAACAAGGTTTCCTCACATTCAGCTGCTGTAACTGTGCTTGAATAATGTGATTAATGGATATGTGACAGTCTCATGGCTCAAACTGTTGCTCTGTTACTTGTCTTGAAGCACAGTGAAGTTATAAAAGTACATTATTTCATCATGGCAGCATTTTTGCGACATGACGTCCTGCTGATTCATCTGTGACTCTGCAGTTGTTGGACAGAAACACAAGTTTTCTGTGAGAAGCAGCTGGTTTATAATGTTAAGCATCAGTTTAAACTTTCCACAAAGTCAAACTCAGCTCACAATCCCGTCGACATCAGCTGATAACAGCTGATCTCAGAGCCGGCCCACGTCCGCTGATGGCTCAGCTGATTCCCCTTTTGTGCATTCAATGGGCAAACTGCACACATGGCGCCTTATTTAAGCAGCTTTATCCTGCTTTCCTCCGCAAGCCGCTTTGTAACCTGCCTCCACCCCGGCTCCTCCTTTTTATGCTGTGTCTGACTTAATAAATGTCATTTCTGCTTTCATTGATGTCTGCTCTTTTTGTGCCCGGTGGGGGGTCTTTGCTGCTTCTCCCCCTGCCTCCTCGCCCTTTGTATAGACAGGTCTCAGAGAAGAGCTGTACTGCCAAATATGACTTAATGCAGATGAGAATGAAGCTTTTCTTTGGCTGAATGAAATGTAGTTTTGCTGAACCTTCATTGTTTGTATTTCTCACCTTGTGCGATGGTATAGAAGAGGAATCGGGGGTGTGACGGGCCGATAGTGACGCTGGTTTCAATCAGACTTCCAGCAGACATTTAAAACTCAACTTTTAGCTCAACTTTTAGTGGGAATTGCCTTTAAAAGGAGATGAGAGGATCTGATGTGACTAAGATTGATGCCAGTTATTTCCTACTAATATATTTTTAGATCAGAACATGATCACCTACCAACGGTCACATCCAGGCTCTGCAGCATCAAGTCTGCCTTGAGTCACTAAAATGTGAGAGATTTAGGATGTTCGCCTTGTATTTGAAGTGCTCAGCTCGCCATCGTCAGCAGAGGATGGTCTTACATCCCAAATCTGTTCCTACTTTTTCTCCTGTGCAAATGAAATAAACTCATTTTTGTTAAGTGCCGGTTTAGCCAACGTGATCTGAGAGTTTGCATTTAATTGCAAATTAATTTTCACCGTTTGAAGCTGAAAATAGTTCAATTGTGGGATTTGAGTGATGATGCTGAAGGTTTTGCCATTCAAGTTTGGTAAAAAACTGACAGCTTTCAAGTTATTAATAAAGATGGTCAGTGAAAGAGGAGTCCTTGAAAAAAAAAGAGTCTGTCTGTATCAAAAGTACTATGATTCAGAATAATTATCGAGACAGTCAAATATGAAGAAATGATGTCAGAAATGGTCACAAACTGTCATTTATTCACTTTGCACTGATGCCGTTTTCTGTTTTTTAAAAAAGGACACTAGGGGACAAAACTGCTGGCTCTTGCAGATGGAAATTAGGCTTCAAACGAGCTCTTGTCACATTAAAAATGAAAAACCAGGAGAAAGATTTTCTCCCGACTGTTATCACTTTGTGATGTTTGTGATGTTTTTCAGGATTTATCTGCCGATGAAGTGCTGCAGTTTGACTTTTTCATTTTCAATTAGATTTACTTATTTTCTTTCAACGCAGTCGCTGATTTGTTAAGTTTCCCACAACGTTTTCTTCAGGAAAAAAAACTTTGTGGAATGTGTTGCCTTCAGTGTGTCCAGGAGAAAAGAGTGTTATCGATTGTGATAAACATCAGAATTAAAAGCAAAAAATTGTGACTCAGAACTCCACATACAGGATTTTGTGGTTTGGTTGTGTTCTGGTCTACTAGTTGATGATAATCTCACTTAAAGTTAATTATTTCACCTTGTGAGTTTAGCATGTTAGCATGCTAACTGGCCCAAAACACCAAGTTTAGCTGAGACTGATGGGAAAGTCATTAGTTTTGCAGACAAATATAACTACTTAAGTTATTTATGATTCATTCTGAGAGGGAAATAAATGTGAGTCAGAAATGTTGTGGCTGGGTTGATGAAATATTTCACCAAAAACTGACACTGTTATCTTTGAAGCTATGCAGCTAGCATGGCTAAAAACACAACAATGCACCATAAATGCTATAGTTTGACTGCAATATACTATTTGTTTTATACAATTTGGTGATTATTGACAGTTTCTCTTTTAAAGTTTTACTTCTCAAATAAAATATAACTATTTTTCAAACATTTCCAGATTTTTTTTTTAATTTATTTACATATTTTTCCCCTCTTCATCTCTTAAAAACTCTCCAGTTCTTTTTTACATTTTCAATCCAACTTGTGTCCAAAGCTTCGTTTGTTTTTAAAAATAACCTGATTATGTTACTCTCATCATGCAAAATTAAGTAGAAAAGATCTATTTAAAGTCCTGAATTGACAAAGACACAACTTGATCTGAGTCTGTTCCTCTTTCTTATGAAATGCTTTCCCCTCCCCTTCAGATAAAAAACAACAACGTGGACTGCAAAGTGATTCATAGCTGCAGCCGGTAATCAATGATGAATGTGGTCCATGTCTGTCTTCTGCCGGCAAGGAGAGGTCGGCTGTAGCTGTGCAGCTTCTTCCAGGTCGACTCCCCGTTGAATTTGTCATCTGTGCTGCAGGCGGCCGAGGTGAAGTGAAGCACAAAAGTAGTTACACTTTACATGTTCTTCAACTCGGAGCCGCTCCATCAGTCACCGCCGAGCTTTCGGTGTTGTGTGTCTGCGTGGTGCGTTCACGGCCTTCAGAGGAAGTTGCAGCATTATTTCACTGATGTTTAAGGCGAACAAGGAGATCAATGATGAGTCCGAGTGGCAGGCTGACCAGCAGAGCTTCTTCACTAAACATGGCTGAGCGCTCACTCATGCTTGTGCATATTACTTGCATCACACTGCATTATCTTCTCCTTACTGCGCTCGGCGCCTCTCTTCTCTAACCTTGAATTCAATAAATCATACTTTTTGGTGTGTGTGTGTGCAACAGGATGTTAGTGGGAGATTCATTCATGCAAGCTGCAGGTTTCATCGGTTTCTTCTTCTGTCTCCTTTAGCAGAAACACCTGAGGAGAGTAAGTCACCTCTCAGGCAACCAATCATCCTCACACATTCACAGAAAATTACATGCATCGGTTTGAAGTGAAAACCACTCTTAGCAGACTTTAAGAAAAGATCATTAATACCTTTTCTTTGCTCTGGAAGCCAGGTCCTGTGCTGCTAAAGGTGACTTAAGGGACCTGCAGGAGGCCATTTTAGCCGTCAGATATCAAAGAAGACTGTAATTATACTTTACTTCACTTAAAAGAAACTCTCACTGGATGAAAGTAAAGATTTTCCTTTACAGCTGTTTTTTTTAATATAAAAGTACTTTAAAAGCATAAAGTAAGAGTAAGCTGTTTCCACTGAGACACTGTAGATTCTCAGTTTTTGTCTTTAAAATAATGTTTCCTTTTTAAATATGAGGCAGGTGGGAAATTAGACAGTAATCAATGAGGCCAGAAACACTTTTTCATACACTTTTTCATCATTTTTTGGACCCAATCCTGTCTCATTTGTGGTCTGATAGACTGGAAATTCATTATATCCAGTTCCTCATTTTTGCTTAGCCATCGAGCACACTGGAAAGCAGCCTCAGCGATGCTAACGAGGACCGGGTGATGCTCCTGGTTTGGCCTTCAGAGGTTGGACAATCAGAGGATCAGAGGGGGGCGTTTATGCCGGTGAGCCTTAATGAGACAGAAGCTAAAACAATGTTCAGGACAGAAGGTGAACCGAGAGCCAACATGAGACAAATAGACTAAACTTTTGAACTGTGACTCGTGTAAAGCTAGCAGAATTAAAACAGAGAGCTGGAGATGAGCTTAATAGGTTCCTTTTGGCAAACAGAGTGCGACATCATATGAACTCAGCATATTAAAAGCACTTCACACTTTCTGAAGGTCAAACTTCTGCCTCTTCTTGCTGCCTCTTGTGCAAACATACATGCAGATATTTTTTAACTTTGGAAAGCACAAAAAAATGACACAATAAATATTAAGCAGTGCTATTTGATGCTATATAATTACTTTCCTTTGGTACGATAAGTTTCATTACCTTAGTGGGTGTGTGACCTTCTCTGGTTTAATAAAATGGATGAGTAGCACACATATGAAGCATGTGAGCGACAGCATCTGTGTGTGACGTCAATAAAAGAAAGAAAAAACTCCCAGCAAAACACAGTTTTACTATTCAGAGGGAGAGTTTTAGCAAACTGAGCAGTGATCCATTTTTTGTGGACTTAAGTGACAGGTCAATTTAGCCCGGCTGTGCTTTGACTCGTGCGTGTTTCAGCCTTCATCTGCAGATATGATGGGCGTTTTTCATTATGCTTTCCCTCAGTGTAATTAACAACGACGAGCACCGACATGTATCCTGCCTCTTTCTGCTTGTTTGCACAAAAACACCAAGTGCTTCTCTTCCAAGAGGATGAACTGATGAAATACAAACGTAATACCCCTTGAAATGCGGTGAGAGAAAAAAAAAATGTAAAAAAAAGGAAAACACGACCCTCGCTTTCAACTTTTTACCATCCTGTAAACTTTCAGGCAATTACACAGATTCCTACACTGCAAAGCGAGTGGGTGCAACAGCTGTAAAACAAACCTCTGCAACCCCCCCCCACCACCACTGCAAGGCGAGGAGTCCCTCAGCAGCTGCAGGGGTTTGCAGAACAGGCTGCCTGGTGTCCATGATAGTCACTCCAATCAAACCAGTCCTTTACTGGGCAGTATATTTAAATTTATGAGACAGATTTAAGACGGAAAGACAGGTATGACACATGACTTGTCTTGAGGTCATTAGCCATAGCTCTTATATGTGTGTGTGTGTGACATGTTGGATGTAAAGGTTATGATGTGGGAAATATTGAATTCTCCCATATAAGTGTGAAATTTGAATTTTACATTAAGTTTCGTGTTTGACAGGAAATGCATTTGTTCAAGCTTCTGATTTTCACTCCTTTGTAAAACTCTGCACTGTGATATTTTCAGTGTCGGCCGTCAAACTGTGAAAGTCTCACGCTGTTACCCTATGTCGGACTTAACAGCCACATAAAATGATGTACTCATGTATGTATGTGCAGCTACGGGCTTGTAGGAGGCACATTATGTATGTATGTACAGAGGGAGAGGCTTTTATTTGATGTAGAATATTTACATATTCAGTTTATTATGAGGCCAGTGCCTATGTGTCTGAATATTTTAATACATGGAGGTTTCAGATGTTGCATTTAATAATTTGGTGAAACTGTGAGGAGCTTCACAGATCGCACTTGTCATGTTTAATGAGTCGGACCATGTATGTAATTTATATGAGCCTATTATGTGGAAGCAACTTGCTGTGCTACATGCAGAATCAAGTGCACAAACATCCAGCTTGAGTTTCCTTTATGTTCGACTGACATAATTTCTACATATTGCTATTTAAATCATCCAGCCAAGTTAACATTTATATAAGGATTACATTGTGGAGATATGCACTGCAGTGTTTATACGTAGCATAGTTAATATTGAACTATAATTTTCCAGTGTGGTTGGAGATTCTCTATTTGTATTCTGCCGACTGTCTTTGGACCAGTGGTTGATGTTTGCAGATATTAATGAAATAATCTCTGATCAGAGGACTAACAATGAATTTTGTCCAAGTCTGGCTTTTCACTTGGAGAAGCAGCTTTTATCCAGTAATCCCCTGGATTAAACCCCCACTCTCCCCCCCAGTTCCCGCCAGGTTTGGTGAATTCTTAAAAAGTCATCATTTTGCCTTGTAATCACAGGACATACACGGACCCTTTACAGGATAATTAAGGTCCTGCTATCTTTAAAAATTTGACCTTTAAACCTCAGATATTTTCTCTTCCGTGTCTTCAATCCAACAGACTTCTGAAATCTAAAATAGAAATACTTAATTCATGCTATAATCCCCGACCATCCTTCCAAAAAAGACAGAAATCAAATGACTGTCTGGAATATTGCACTAAGTGGACAAAAGCTGCTCCTTTTCTTTATTCATATTCATGAGCTGCTGGACAATTTGAATCCATCTCCTAAGACTCAGAGAATGATTCAAATCCTCTGACGGACTCCAAATTTCAGTAAGAGGGACCATTGTTGAGCTTTATACTGTTCATTTTCACAGAATCCCCATAATAATTCCCCTGCTCGTTGTAAAATAGATTCTGCGAACTGGGAATCTTTCAATGGAACTTCTTTGTAAATTAGTTTTTTAAGCCATCAATCATTCGTGTTGAAAAGGACGGAGGCTCCGCGGAGATCAGATTTCTGTTTTAACACGAGACTTTCGTTCACATTTCATTCATCCATTCACACCTACGGGGGCCGAGCTGCAGGTGCAGGAGGCAGCTGAAGTTTTAATTCGGTCTCAGAGACCGGTGATCGTTCGTCTGCTGACGACGGCCTGCTGGGAACTCTGATTTATGACGGAGCGTTGAGGATTAACGTCCACCTGTGAGCACACATGAATTACCCTTATTTCTATTAGCCGTGTTAGCTTCAAGGCTCTGTAGTCGCTTGTTCCACCACTTTAGTCCAAGCTGTAATATTTCAACAACTATTGGATGGATTGCTCTTAAATGTGTGCAAATGTATTTATGGTGAATTATATTAAATTTGGTGATTCCCTGACTTCAGCAAGGTGACTTTTTTTTTTAGCTTTTTGCAACGGAAATGACAATTTTTGAACTGATTTCTACAAAACACAGATGTTCTTGGTGTCAAGTGGGTGAATAATAGAAAGCTTAGTGATCCTTTAACTTTTAATCAGCCAATAGCAGGTCAAAGTTTTCATGCATCTTAAGAGATGAGAGATGTTTGCAGAAAATATAATGCCTTCATGGTCACAAGATGATAAATGTAAATGATTCTGTTGATCATCTGATTTGTCCATGAGGTCCTTGAGTTTGAAGTCTCCGTAACTCATGGATGAATTTAGTCAGTCGGATATTTTACACATATTTCTGATTTACCATTTACTAAACTAGTGATAATCCTACTGCAGCTCTGCACTTCCACGATATCAAACTAAACCTTACATGGTGTTTGCAGTTTGCAGGTGTTGTGAATGCACCACAGAGGTCTCTTCTACAAACATTTAAAATAGGTCAGTCTTCTAGTTATACTTTCTAATGTGATGAATGTGGCCATTTACACAGAAATGGGTCATAAAAGCTATAATTTTTACATATTTTTAAATATTTATTTTTAAATTAAACTACAGATAAACAGGACATGTATAAAACTTTTGGGTCTTGATGACCTTGTCTGCACTTATTTTAAAAGTATTGGTGGGTGGTTGCTCAGGAACTTCATCTCTTATAGAAAACAATGTAATCTGTAGTTGTTATTTTACCCATTTCACATTTTCTGAGGGAGATTTAGAGTTTCACAGCGCTGCAATGGGTCCGAAACCGAAGTCAAAATCCCAAACTGAAAGCTCACCATCTTGTTCACCTTCTTCAACACTTCATAATACGTGAGCAACGTAGCCTAAGTATTGGCTCTACTTTCTGTTCTTATTTGCAAATATGAACATGCTAACATGTTAAACTAAGATGGCAACCATGTAAAACATTATATCTTCTATGCATCATCATGTTAGCAAGCTGACGTTAGCATTTGGCTCAAACCACCAATTTTCCTACAATGTAGCCGCTAACACGAGTCGCTAACATGACTGCTTACTCTTAACCTCACTGACCTTTGACTAGTAATTACCTGATACCTGACAAGGTGAACATCGTGTGGAGCCTGAGACCCACCTGATGAATGTTTTTATTTATATATAACTGTAATCTAATTACATTAGCTCAAGCAATCTAACATCTCTCGTCAACCTTTAGCATGTTGTTCTAAAGCAATCCATTACAAAACTGTGTGATGGATGAAAATCATTGTTGAACACCTTATTTATTATTTAATACATTTATTTACCACTGTCATGACTCAGAGTGGCAAGTTACGTCTGCTGGTGAATAAATGTATAATTATTCATACCCTTCAACAGATTACAAATGATCCATTGCTCATTTAAAATGATGGATTGGCGACTTACATCTTTCCTCACTATTTCTCCATCATCGGATTCATCCATCAGGCGACTATTCTTTCTCCTGACAGGCTGAAACTGTGATCTTTCAAGTTGATCAAAACTCTCCCCAACCGTTTCCTCTCTCTGTCCCCATAAATGACCAGTGAAGCATCGGTAAATCACTGCTCAGGAGTCATAACTTGTGCTGCTTCCTTTATACGGACTTCTGAACCTGTCTCGGCTGATTCATTTATATGCGCTTTATGTCAGGGAGCTCTTTTATTTGAGGGAGAGGAGGACATCAACAGCAGCATACAATTACAGAGACCGAGAGGGTTTTTTTTTGTTATATAAAGGTTCGGGGAGAAGGTGAAAACAAAAGTATATTCACAGTTTATGCCATCATTACTGATGATAATTTTAACATTGTAGTCCTCAAGTTCATTTCTAAGATGTGGGAATATGGCAAAAAAAAAAAAAGGGAACAAAAGCAATTTACTCATCAGGCAGTTTCTAAAGAAAAGCCCTCGGGTTAGCGAAACTTATTTCTTAGAGAAAACAAAGATGAAAGTGAAGTTACTCCCAAACTGTCTGCTGAATCCATCCATCAGGGTTTTATCGACTGTCTCCTGAGTTCAACTTCGAGTCTCTTTAGTTCGCTTGTGCACTCGCTTCAGATATCCGGCTAAACTTTTGGCTTGTTTACAGCCTTTTCTGATTGCTTGACTGCTTGTTTTTCTTTGCCCCGTATAATTTTGTTGTGGTAGTTTCACCATGTTTCCAAATTCACCGATAGATTTTTGTCAATGCTTTGCTGACTGAACAACCCAAACAAATAAAGATGTGAAACTATAAAAACACCAGGAACCCCTGGTTGTAAATAACCTGCATTATCTTTTAATCAAGGCAACAACAACCTATAAAAAACTTCAGCTTCTTTAGCCCTGAATGGCTGTAAATATAGACAAAGTAATGAACTTTAAGTTTTAATTCCTTCTTCCTCATTTGTTTAAAGCAATCTCCAATTAGTGCATTACAACTGGTGGGAGGACACATTAAATCGCATGTTAACTTTCACACACACTTTAACACACTAACATCAGTGACGAGGACGGTTTACCTTCAGCACCGTGGATCCGAGCTCCAGACCCACCAACACCGTCCTGTCCACCAGCTCGGCTATCCTCGGGTCGGCCACCTTCAGGGAGTCCTGGACCAGGTCTGTGACGTCCACCTGCCAGTCAGGCCCCAGCATGGTGATGACCTGATCGGTGCCCTCTGTGGAGGTGGTGTGGAACTGCGTCAGCACCTTCACCAGGGCTCGTTGGTACTGCAGGGTGCAGCCGCGGCTCACCCGGCGTTCGTCGTCCTCGTCGTCTGCGTCGCTGTCTCTGGTGCTCCTTGGATGGAGAGGAGAGGGGAGGAAATAATTAAAAACAGAGAATGAAACGCATTAAACCTCCATCAGTGGTGTCAAAGATGCAGAAAACAGAAGCAGTGCAGCCATACACCACCTTTTAACCTCATAGGTGTCAACTTTAGGCAGCTGTGGAGTTTCCGGCAAAAACCCAAAACCAAGATTTACCAAACATCTGAGGAACTTGTCACCAAAAAGATCAGGAACCCCCCCAAACTGCCACCAATCATAACTTGCTGTGTTTTTAAACCGAGCAGCTGCTGCTGAATTATGCTCAGCACTGTTGCATGATGCAACGCCTCAATCTGTGTCTTCTCTTCTTAAGGGTCTCTCCTCATTTTATGATTTGACATCACATCACTGATGAGAAACTCGGCAACGCTCCTGAGAAAAATCCATCACATTGTCTGTTTTGATGTGGTGGCAATGAGGAAAAAAAAGAGTCCTCTGAGCCATCAGGGAGGGAATGATAGGAACCAAAAAGCAGAGATTTGGACTGATGCCCTTCTCTTTCACAGGAGCCCCGTGCAGCGGGGTTAAACATGCCAGGTGCATCCCCCACCAAGTGCAATCTGCTCTACAACAAGATGTATGAGTCCCCCAACTTCCCTCAGCAGGCTTGACAATCTGCCAGCTCCTGCTAAAAAGCTCTCCTCCGCTTAATCTTTGCTTTTAAATTAACTATGTGAACGACTTGAGATTCAGGAGAGGCAGCAGGGCTGTCAGCCCCCCCGACAACATATACATCCCACGCATTGATTTAAGCAACAAGTCCAATTATTAGGCTGAGCACTTCTGTCCCGAGGTCTCATAAACGCTTAGGATACACTCACTCAACATCACAATGCATCGTTGCATGTACATTTCCAGCCTTTCCCACCTACTGAGTTTGATTATTAATTCATCTTCCACCTCTCTTCATCATTCCCGGGCACTCTGCTCTGCCTCCGACTGCCACAGAGCAGGTTAAATGGTTTTAAGGGATAAAAGAGCCTCTCATAAGGCTTCTGTGGGTCATTGGAGGAACTCATGTAAAGTTGTTGTCCACAGAAGCAGCTTCAAGGTTCACCTCATGAACCTCTTTCACGCTGATTAAACTATCATTGCTTCTGTCTCTATGTTTGGTTGAATTTGCTTCTGCTGCATCAATTGTGACAATTTATCTTTTAAACTGTCTCTTGCATTTACCAAATATATTAAAAAAAAAAAAATCCCAAACTAAATTGCTGGAGTTTTAAGAAAGCAAATGCTTAAAAAACACTGAGCAGCATCTCTAATCAAAAGCAACTTCTTGATGTTTTTACGATGAAAAGACTCTAAAATAAAGCTGATCTCAGGGTTTGGAGCACTTTTCTTCCACTTCACTTTAGCTCTGTGGCCTGGATATCTTTGCACTGTGGCCCTGTGTGTGTTGACGGTGTAGCTTCGGGACACGCGGTGGCTGCTGCACTTCGCTAAGCGAGTTAGCTCGGCAGCAAACGCTGAGGCTGCACACTCGCTTACTCATTCAGTTAAAGGCAGAGAAAAAATCCAAAGAGACAGAACGGCTCCTTCTGTCTCTGTCAAGGAGTTTCACAAGTCTGAGCTCAGGTCAGAGAAAGTTTACCTTCCTGAGTCTGTACCTGAAAATAAGGTTGATATTTTTCTCCCCCAGAAGAATATTGTCTGTTCTTATTAGAGTCTCTGATACAAACGTACAAGCTGAAGCTTCAGTGCACACGGACTGCCCGCCCGATTACACTTTCCTTTTTTAGAGCATGTTGCTGGATAATGCAGCCAGTGAGCAATTCTGCAGCACTGTAGCGAAGGCCCCACTGCAGGCCAGGAGACCTCGCTGTGCATGGAGGTTCACAATGTGTCACGTTGCAAAAGAGACGGGATGTAGGATGGAGAGTCTGCTGAAGACAGGAGGATAAGAGTAAAGGAGGGAAGGTGTGAGGTTGTGTAAAGGAGAGTCAGAGCGCTTGTGAGAGGAGGAAAATAAGCGAGAGAGCGAGCGAGAGAGCGATGGGAGGATTGAGAGCAGTTAATGAAAAAACAGAATTCAGTCCAACAATCACAGAATAAAGCAGCTTTAGCAGCTAATCGTCACGATTCGGTTTTATGGGGTGTTGAAGATGACTAACAAGCTACATCACAATGTATCACAGCTCTCATTTTCCGTCTTACTTTGAGGGATTGTTTAAAATACCCTGACAGCTTTCTGAAAATCTCATCTGATTCATTATCACAGCTTCCATGACGACTGCAAACAAAAGCAAACAGAACCTGCTATCTGAGGCCAGAGCTGCTGCTTCGTCCTCAAAAATGAAGACGATGTCCCCTAAATCTGGTCGCTGCGTTTCCATCCTCTGCCTCCTCTCTGGCATCTCGGCACAGTCGATTTTTCCAGTCTAGCAGGCGGTTTTGTTGGCAGGGGTCTTGTTTTGTTGATGGCACATGTCCAGGTTGTTGTTTTGCAAACCCTTTAAGTCTCGACACTCTCGTTCAAGTCAAGTCCTGAGTTTGAAACTTGGGGTTTGAGTCAAAATGTAAACACTAAGGAGAGAGCAGTACTACATTTAAATGATTAAATATAAATGATGAAGGCTAAGAGTCAAACAACATGTATGAAATTCATACTTTGTGTGGGAAATGATGAAGTTAACACGAGAAAAATGTCCATTTTTGGGCTGTTTTGAAATGAGATGCGTTTAAGAGCAGATAGTGGAGAGCAACACTGTTTCCAGAACTTTATATTTATTTATTATAAAATAGTTTTCATAAATTTGGTCAGTGAATTAAACACATCATTTATGTGCTGCGCTGGAGTCTGAGGCAGGTTATCAGGATGGATTGTGGGCGACATGATACAGGACTGTGACACCAGAGATTCATGTCTTGACTCCTGTCAGTGGTCACGTTCGGGCATCATTAGCATGTAGCGTGTAATGTATTGCATGTTTTAAAACACTGTGATCTCTCCCTGATCTTTACCAAGTGTTGCAAGCACTGAAACAGGACGATAAAACAGATAAATAATGCTGAAGTCACCACAAGCAGTTAGTATTTTACAAGATTATCTGTTTTGGAGGAAAACAAATAAAATATGTCGACTGTCAACACTTTACTGATACATTCAGTGGCCTTTCAACATTTTTTCGATTCCCAAGGTATTTTAATTAAGAACTCATTATCTTAATATAAAACCATGATTTGATTGGCATTACCTTTCCAACAAAATGTCATCTCTGTGCCAAATTAGTTGCATATAAACATAATTTGCAGGAACTGAGGTTGAGGATAAAGTCACTGAACTCAAACTAGAGAAGTTGAGATTGTACTGTCATGTTTTAAACCTCCACTTTAGGTTACAATAATGTGAAACGTTTCTTCCTGACAAAAGTCTAAAAAAACACGTGTCCTTGTATGAAGCTTCAAGGTCAAGAGCTATTCTTCAGACTGTAAAGCTCCACGTTTAAGTCAACATGGAGGAGAAACTTTAGAAAAACTCAATAATGTTTCATTTAAAACTCAGACTCCGGATGAAGACCACATGATGAAGCCTCAAGCTCCGGGACAAATTGAGTAAGTTGACCTTGATTCAATTGTTCTGTCACCAAAGATATTATTATTTTCACCTTCTGACGTCTTAAATTTATTATGTGAGATATCTGTCGTCCACACATGTCTGTTTGTGATAAATGTGCTTTTTTGTGACGGGTTTATTACTTTCCCCGACTCGGTGATTCATCGAAAGCCTCGGCATCGACACTTTGGCAACAAGTGCAATTACGCTGAAATGAGATGGTGGCTGTTTTCAAAGCAAAACAAATGCTACTGAACCGATCAATCAAGAGGTGCAAACATAAGCAGGGATTGATTTTCCCACAGTGTAAAATGTCTTTTTAAACAGACGCTATCACAGAAAGCTACATGCTACATGGCAAAAACTCTCTGAGTCGTGTGGTTTTTACACTGAGGTGCAGAATTAAAGTGGAACAGTGGAAAAAAATGCCACATCACATGTTAGTATAAAAGAAAATAATGCATGGAATTGTTGCTAGTGATAAATACAACAACTTTTAATAGAAAAATGAGAATTAATATGAATATTTCTTGAAATAAGAAGAAATGTCTGATAGAAATCCATATAAATCTCATCAAAAGTTACTTGCTAGATGATTGTGTCTCATATTAGATGTAAAGAGATATTTTGACTAGATATTACCAAATATACCTGCAAAATTTTCACTTTTGCGGTTTTCTTTTTCATGTTAAACACAACCTGTGACACTGCTGCAGCTTGTAATCGCACAAAACATGCAGCACATCATACATCACAGGATGTGCCCGACACTAACACCAAGAACATCAGTAAAAAAGAACAACAAAGCGTCCTGTGGGAAGGCCGGTCTGGTCTGTATCAGTGTCTTCAATAGTCTGCATGAGGCGCTATCAGGCATGATGGGAGTCTTCTTTGTCTGCAGTCGCCACAGAACTTACAGGGGAAAGAAAATTACATACACTCAGCATATGACAGCATGAAAGAAAGCAATGCTTCAGCTGCAGTGAAATGAATTCCTCCGGCCTGGCTGTGTGGCAATCATCGCAAACTAAAATAGCTCACAAGGGGTCTTTGATGACTGTGTTCATGAAGGCGCACGGGAAGTTATATGCATAGAAAACGGGGTTGGAGGAGGAATTGTGGAGATGCATACTTTTGTGCAGAAACAAACTTTTAAAACCGCACCAATTTTCTTGAAACAACAAGTCTAGCTATTGCTATTCAGGGAACGCTGAAAAACAAAGCTAATATTGCTGTGTGAAAGTTACACCACACGAGGCTGTGGGCGAAACCCGGGGGGGCCTTGTAAACTCTGGACAAACACCATTCAAGATAACAAGGTCCGAACATCTCATAGATCTGATAGAAAAAAAAAAACAGCATCTATGAATCCTTGTCTGCTTCAATACGTCTTTACAAGGGAAAGAGAGAGAATAAAAGGGAAGAACGGTGCTAAAGTGGGGATTTAAGACACATTTTACACGTCAAAATAATATACCATCTAGAGCCCATTATAGCCCATTGGGGATCTGTGAAAAATGAAGATATGCAAGATGTTTTCCAAGCACTCTAGGTCATTTGAAATACCTTAATTCTTCAAGCAACTCCTTAAACACGCCATTTGTATTCAGGTTGGATGGAAATGGATTTGGTCGACGGTGATGTACTCGAGCGGCAACGACAGCAGCCACCCGCGCGAGTGTTAATGCTCCCATTAAACATTTTCTAAATGAAGGGTTGTGGGCCTGTTTGTTACCGCTCCACGCATGACAAGAATGCTGGGATATTTTAATGAGCTCAGGTTCCTTAACCTGAGACCACATTTGTCATCGGGGTCCCGGCTCCAACAACCTCAATCTCCCTCTACTGCCATTTTTTTTCCCACCACATTCAAAGGTGTTTTATTCTTTAATGCTCGGAGGCAACAGCTCGGTAATATTTTTTATTGCCCGTTGGATTCATTCTATCTGCAAAAGCTTCTATAATATTGACATGAAGACCACATAACATGGCTCGATCCCTTACAATGCGCATGCAGCCGAGTCGTAATGTTCTGAAGGAAACATTCAGTAAAAAGCTCTTCTTCGCTGCTGCAGCTCATACCGCACTCATTAACATGTAGATGGGCTAAAATAAATTACCCTTCTGTGTGTTGAAGTAGCACGACGTTGGAAAGTGTCATGATTTTAACAACTGAGATCATGTTTCATAAAACTTTGTAATAAGTCGAGTTCACAAAACTCTGTAAAACCTCTGACAGGGTTAGTCTGAACTGACTTTGATGGATGTGACTCTTGGGGTCAATCCATAGAAATTACACCCTATAAGAAGTGATTGATAAGTTTGTGGCCTCAGGTTATGAGATGAGTTATACAGCACTTGTTACATGCACATGCAACTCAACCCTTTGAGTAATGATGCAGAGGGATAGAAGCTGAAAACATCTGTGTTATTTCTGCTCCAGGTAGTTAAAATTTGCAGAAAATGGGCCTTATTCACCTGGTTTGATTTTAGTTTTCTACCTCTTTCTACCTCCAAGATGAAGAAGGAGCTCAGCTGTTGTCATTTTGACTGTGATGATGATGACGATGTTGCTGCCGTTGGCCACTTTCTGAAGGTCCAAGACACCAAATTCTACAAAGAAATGATCTCAACAACCCCTGGACTAAGTGTGTAAGGACTTCTCCTGTCCTTCGGCTATGAATTCATCCATCACCATTCTTCTGTCAGACTGTAATTGAGCAAGTTTTAGCCGAGTTGCAGAGGTGAAACAAGGATTCACTTCAGGCTCTTTAGCCACAGTAATTCAGTTACAGGAACACTGTTGATGTGAGCAGAGATTAAACACTCACAACTCTGATTAACGGTAAGTTGAACCACCTGGTTGAGGACTTACTGAAAGGCAGGAAAAGGACAATTTTAAACTCAATGGAGGCAAATTATTTTGATTTAGTGGCACTGGGTGACTGTGGCAGGCTTGTGAAGGGTTTTTCCAAACTGAGATTAAAGGGTCATTCTTGAGTAATCGAGTGAAACTTGACGGTAAAGCTGCAATTTTACAGTAAAAAAGGGATTTTGAGAACTTATTGAGAACACTTATCTAACACACAGCACAGTTACTGTAATTTTTTCCACCCTAAAGTTACACTGCACACTGATTTCCTCTAATTTGGTTTGTTATGTGTAAATGTTTGAGTTTAAACAACGTTTGTATTCACTCTGCCATGTTAGAGAAAGTTTGATGCTGACAAAGATTTTTATCGTATTTGCTCATTAAATGAAAAACAAGCGAATGCTGACATGATCGTATTTGTTTTTCCCTTTAATATTATTCATTAAAATGTGAGATATGTTCATTCTGTCCAATTATTCAACGTGGATTTGATTCACACAAACACAAAGAAAACAAGAGTTCTTCATATAAGTGCGTCCACAGTTTGCAGACACAATAACCGTTACAACAACTGTTAAACTCTCACCATCATTTGAAGTCCCAAGGAACAACCCAAATTACCTGCTTGTTAGTCCAAAAACATGATTATCTGTCTGAAAGTACAAACAGTATTCATCCGGAAAAAAAAAAAAAAAGCTTACTCAAAGTCAAATTAAGTCTGCGTCTTGGACTCGTGGTATAAAACGGGTTCAGATGGGTACGACACAAACAAGACAACCACGAGGATCAATTTGCACTTGAGAGCCTCATGCTGCAGAGCACATTTCTGCCGTGTACCTGAGACGGAGCGTCTAATTGGAGCAAAACAAGCAACAACACACGAAAAATCCTGGATAACAGAGAGAAGGCTGGGTGCTTTTTAGCTTCTAATGTCTGAGACTGTGGGGGTTCCAGGCTCTTTGGATAATGAGTCCTCTGGTAATCATGTGCAAAAAATAGCACATCCAAAATTTTCTACAGCAGCGATGCATCCTGACCCTGTTGCTTTTACGAAGAGGAAAGATAAGAAAAGGAAAGATAACTAATAGGTTTTTCTTTCTTAACATTTAAAAATATATATGAAGTTTACAAAGTTATTATAGCTCGGATCTTATCTTGCAGTTCTTAGGTTGCTGCATGCATGAAATGTTGCAAAAATGTGATCTAACATAGTAAAAACAAGGAGAGAACTCAGATTATCTGATATAATTCAGACAGATTATATAAGCCACTTTATGTAGAGCAAAAATGGAAAGTGAGCGTCTAAGCATGCAGGTGAGATAAGGAGGAAATGCATCCCCTCTTGTTGACCTGTGATATCCGTCTTCATCCTCCTGCAGCAGTTAAAGTACCAGGCTGAAGTATGAATATGTTAAATTTAAACGGTCTGACTCTTGATCCCTTTTCTGCTTGATGTTTGTGATGGTCGACCATGACTCTCTGGACCATCAGCAGCCTCGCTGTGCTCAGTGTGGATAAATCCACTGTGCTGTCTTTGGTGCTGAAGTAACAGATGGATTTATATTTATGGCTTTTTTCTCTCCGCCCCGCCCTTCTGTCAGTCTCAGATTTACGACACTCTCTAAAATATACACCATAAATACTCGTATGGTTTATAATACTTTGATAACATGTTGAAGCCTAAAGGCTCTGAGGAGTAATGTCACCTTCGTTATCAGAGAGACAAGCAGCAGAAGGACAAAAGGGTCGTACTGAAAATCTGCTGCTTGTAGTGACTAAATTATATTCCCATAATATTTCTAAGATCATTAAACTCAGGCTGCTGCATAAAAAGTTAAAGGTGTATTTACTCAACGAATAAACAGTCACAAAAGGAAGATAACTGGATAAAAAGTGAAATGGCAGAATTAGAAATGTCACAGTTCTGGTTCAGGTGTTTGGCATCGGCGTCCTCTGGGAGGTGAACATGTGGGGGCAGATGGATGCTCTTATGTTGCTATCACCTACTGTTAAAATTTCACAAATGACCTCTAGCTGCACAGAAAAGTGTTTTCTCTGAATGTTTAAGCTAAAGCAGGAAGTCTACTTGAACTCTGACGAACAGGAGGTTTTGATTTTAAAGTGCAGCTTTGTTTTTTTCCTGCTGAATAACTTTGTTAAACCCTCTTTGACTGATCAGGTTTTCTCACCCTGTCTGACTTATTTGTTAATGTTGCAACATTTCCAGAATCTCAGCACTTAACTTGATGAGCTACAGTGCTACTATTACATAATGAAATCATGGCAAAGCTATGAAAATAATACCCAAGTGGCACGTAGCTCTGATAACGTTACGTAACCTGCTGACTGTGCCTCACCTTCGGTCGGGCAGGATGGGGACCCTCCATCCTTTGATGAAGCTCAGGTTGTTGTCGGAAAGCTCCACCTGCAGAGGAAGTTTGGGCACCCAGACGGTGAGCTCCAGCGGCGCGCTGAGGTGCTCGTAGCTAAAGATGACCCTCGCGTTCATGGATCCCCTCGTCTCCTTCCCGTTGACGAACACGTAGTCACAATTCATGGACACCTGGGACAGATCAGGGTCAGAAGTCAGACCATCTATATGGTAATGGTCACATCGGTGGCAGTGGATCTAAGTGATATTTGATGATATACGACACAGTATGGATGCAACTGTCAGCGCCGTGATTCATCACGGAGCGTTTCAAGGTTGATACTTTCAGCAGAGCAAATATACAGCAGGATATCTTTGGTGTGTGAATGTGATGTGAAAGTTCAGGGCTCACGAAGCAGCACGACACACACTTTCATTCTGTCTTCGTGAATCAGTTTTGCAACATTTAAAACACACAAAAATAACCTCTTGTTTACGTACAAGTGGCTTTACTCTCCAAATTTTGAGATAAATGTCTGCAGCAGCAGCAACTTCTCTTTGCAGAAATGACACTTTAATTACTGAGTTTAGCCCAGCTAAACTCTAAATCTGTATTCCACTGGGAAAACCTGAGAAAAAGCCCTGTATTTTTGTTTGCAGTTTGGTGAAAACAACACTTAAAACAAGGCTTTGTGTTAATATTTATCTGAGCGTAGACGGTGTAACACTGATGCTCCGGTGTCGGCAGGTTTTCATTCCTCCTGCAGACTCTCCGGCCTTGATGGCACAGAGCTGAGAACCGCTGCTGTAAACAATGCTTACTGGCTGTGGGCTGTTCTCTAATTTAATTTGCATCTTTTATGCAGTCAAATTAGTGCTTCTAAGTAACCCAGTGTTTGTTAAGCATGTACAGTGCACATTTGGCATGCAAACCACGTCCTAACCCCTCCACCTCTCCTGCCCATTCTCAGCATAATGATCTATGAACAGTTATTATACACACACGTAATATGCCAACAAAAGCTTTTAGGCAAACACATAATTCATATCATGTGAAGGCTGATAGCAGTGTGACATTTCTTATGAACTTTAGTTCATAACACCTACATGGCACATTAATAAGCATCTTCCCACATCTCACCTTTCACGAGGCAAAGATGCGATGTGATATAATTCGTGACCCGAGTAATTACGCAGAAGATGAACTCAACATATGGAGAATAAAATTCTAAATTTAAGTCTGAAGAAATGCCATTTCTAATTCAAAGCAATTCTTCAGCTTCTCCATTGAGTCAAAAAGCTCCAGCTCAATTTGAATTATCATAAATACTTGTCCCTCTCTAACATTAAATTATTAACTGCAATGGATCTGGCAGGCTTTGCTTTTGGGCTCCCATGGAAGATTTATCTAGTGGTGGGAGGTAGCTGGCATTGTAATCAGAGGATCTAATCTCCCGCAAATGGAGGTCGGGCTGGCCGGTCTTCTCAGGGCTGGGGATTCATCATAACTGCGAGGAGGTCTGGGTAATATAATTCCCCCTTCATGCAGACAGGCCGGAGTGCAGAGGAGGTGGGAGGGGGGGTGCACGGCTGGTGGAAGGACTTCTTAAGATGACAGTCTTTCCCTCTGGTTCAGTTAATGCAATTTCGCAGGGTCTGACCTTACGGGTCGACCACGGTGTCCGGCTTTTGTGTGTTATTGTTCCGTCTGCTCATGTTCGGTCTTATCAGCATGAAGTGAGTTACAAAAGAGAGAGAGAAGTAACTCAACACAGCGACCCCGGTCACCTTGATTAATCACGACTAGACTTGATGTATAAGAGTCAAAAAAAAAAAAAACCCAAAAACATCTGCCTGGCATACACTCCAAAGCCACACACACACACACTCACACACACACACTGAAAATGAGCCGTTTGCTGCAGTGCCGCTTCAGCTCCTGCGGCTATTGCTGCTGATAAACTTGGCCGGCTAATTGCAAGTCAAAAGCTGTTAGCAACTCCGGGTATCAGTGGCCCTGTGGGGGCTTGCTGAGGAGGGCTTTCACACACTGAGCCACCGCATGCCGTCACACTGCTGCTAATGCGCTGTGGCATCCTCCATGGTGCCAGCAGATTGCCTGGGTGGAGACGATCATCAGGACGAGTGCAAGTGGCTGCCTGCGTTTTGGTCCCGGTCACATGATTCAGAGTGAAGGACCTGCTGGGTTAATAAAGGTGAAGACACCTAAAGGACCTTTCACACATTTATTCCATAACATTAACTGGATTAATTTCCCAAACGGTTCGACTGAAGGCAGCAACGTCTGTCCTTCAAGCAGGCAGGCAGGCAGGCAGGCAGGCAGGCGACGCTGCGACGGCGTTTTATTAAGATGTGACCGTCCACACAGATTCTGCTCGTCCACACGCTGCGCGGACAGCACTTACAGACATTTGTTCACATAATCGACTGTGGAACTTGGGTCATAATTTTATTCCATCTCGAGCAGTCAAACTGCTAAAACAAATTTACTGCCTTTACATCAATGGCTCATTATTTACCCATGAACCCTTGAGGGGAAACTTCAGATGTTTAGTGTTGGACTTAGTCGAAGTTAGGGGACTCAGGGACAGAAAGAATGATCAAAATGGATGCAGCAGAGGCAGATTTCCTCACTTTTGTTCTCAGTATGGGTCGATAATCACAGGATAACACTAGATCCTACACTTCCCACAATGCAACTCCACAGCATATTACACTATTCTCTTCCTGCCTAATACATATAGTCATTTTTTTAAGCTCTAACTCTCAGTTTTGTAGCACAGACTTTGTGTTAATCTGGCAGTGGCAGCCTTTTTTGCCTCTTGAGGGCAGCAGAAACAAGCTGTGAACACAACATTTAAACATCATCACCATCTCTCACATCTCACTCATACAGAGTCATGTTTCTGACCGCCTGGCGTGCACAAAACCAACATTTTCTCTCTTTTTTAGCTTCATTTTTAGAGACAATTTTACTTGTAACAAGGTTGGAATATCACACTGTTGTTCATTATTCACAATTTCATTAATAAATCAGTGATCTTGTCTAAATGAAATAAGCAGAAAATTAAAAATAAACAATAATATGTGCAAGAATCAGCAAATGAAGCAAAAACAAACTTGTATCTGATTTTCTGTTTTCTCTGGCTTTGGTGGAGGTTTCTGCACTGCAGATGCTCTGATAGCACAGCATATATTTCTTAATTTATCGAGCTTGTTGGACATTTAGCTTGTATTTGACAGCAGAAAAGGTCAAGAGAAAAAGGGGACAACACGCAGCAACCTGGACAGAAACCCCAGTTACCAAGGTTACGTGGTATTTGTGGCTGATCTGCAGGTCACATGGTCGACCCAAAACTGAGCACAAAAGGGTTTTTTCTTTTTTTTTTAAGAAGAAACACAAAATGAAAAAAAAAGCACATGCAGACAAAGGACTCAGATTTTTCATGCTGGAGATGCAATTATCCCTGAAGTGGTCAGAAATGAACATTTAGCCCGACTGCTTGAAACATTGTTCATTCCTGCACTCTGATTTTCTCCGAGCGTATCAAAAACATCACGAGGAGTCAAGTGATTTTCGTCTCCCACGTCTCAATGTCAAAAGACACACGAGAATAAATTGCTGCAGAAGAAAAATGGAATCATCTCTGACATGACATTCATAGCAAATGCCTCCAAACAGACACCACAATTACCCCAGATTTTATTTTTCAAATTAAAACATTTTTTCCCCCCTAAATTAATTGCCACAACATGCTGCCAAATGGAGCTTCCATTTAGGGATAACATATGTGTTAAATGAACGCTGAATGAACACTGACATATGGCTAACATTACTGGGATTGTGTCTTGGAGCTGTTTTGAAGCTTTTCCTCGTGTGATGGATGCGTGTTGGCTTCAAGAGCAGCGCAACCGATGAGTTCGTTTAGCTCTGTTAGCTAAATGAGCCAACTCCCATCAGCCCGTTGTGGGTAGGATTGATCATCTTGAATGTGACAATGATCTGTTGTTCTGGAAAGCCGAGACTCTTGGAAACAGTTTGGATCAATTTTATATATATATATAAAAAATCCTCATATTTTATTTATTTAATATCCTCAAGCAGTGATGCAGACACTTTAAGAGGTTAGATAGAATAGAATAGAATTTCCATTCATTTTAATGGAAATGTGAAGGTTGAACTCTGTGAGGCTTCAGCGAATAAAACCAAAAAATCTGCACAACATGGCCAAAAATATGTGGACACTTGAAAACTACACCCCCTGTGTAATTATCAAGCATCTCATTTCACAACCGCAGGTATTAATATGCTGTTTTAAAAGCCTCCATTCTTGTGGAAAATGTTTTCACCAGGGTTTTGTAACCTGGTTGCAGGGATTTGCTGCCATCCAGCCACAAAAGTGTAAGTGATGTCCAGCAGTGATGTTGGGCGATAAGGCCGGCTCGCAGACGGCGTTCCAGTTTATCCAAAAGGCTTTGAACAGCGTTAAGGTCGATGATTTGTGCAGACCTGTTGAGTTCTTCCAAACTAGGAAAAAACTATTTCTTTATGCCGGAGCCGGCTTTGTGCACAGCAGCTTTATAATGAGGAAACAGGAAGGGGCACCCCCCACTATCAAACCTGAAAACTATAAGGTCCGGCCCAAACAGCCCCAGATGCAAAATGAGGGCTGTCCACATAAATATGGCAAAATATTGTACCTGAATATGAAGTAAGAACTATGTTTTTTCTTGCTTTTTGCATGAGCTCCCCCTTTAAAAATCAGGTTTGTGCATTTTTACTACAAGTGATTCAAGTAATCTCATTAAATTCTAAATGTTATCAATGATGTTCTGCTTCTCTCTCAGTACAGTTATTGCTGCAGTTTTGAGCAGTCATTAAAACCACTTCCATCCTGAGCTGCGGGGATGTTTACACAAATAGCAAAACAAAAGTTGTCCCTGGTGTTATGAGCTCATTTCTTGCCTCCTTGATGCTAAATCTGGAGCAGCGCTAAAGGTAAATGTGTCACACTAATATGCAAGAGCAGCGATGATGAAGGAGCTCTCATCCAGGTGGAGTATATGTGTGCGGGATGACCACAGGCATGAGATGTGATGTGCAGACACAAGGCCTTATCTCTGTCTTCAGATGGGTTGTGTGAGTCACGAAGCCAGGGGAAGGGATGATCAGCAGGGGGGTGGGGGGTGGGGGTGTCTTACGATGGCCGGAAAGTCCCCCCCAGCCCCCTGACACACTCTCACATCCTCTTTTATTTTCCTATCCTTTCCTGTCTTGAACAACCGGTGTGCCTTAATAATTTCTCCTGCACATGCACACACACACCCACACACACACTGTGACAACTGTGCACACACACACACCCACAGGATTGGCTTATCTGCTATAGGCTCTTATTGCACACTGCAGCTTAGTTATTTCCGAAGACGAAAGAACTAAAGAAATAAATAAAAGTTCCAGTAAAGAAAAAAAAAATGACAGGCTCTCACCTATTTTTACCTTCAATGTCGGTGGAAGAAAAAAAAGAAAAAAAAATGCCTGAGGGTTGGGAAAAAAAACAAATGAGAAGCACGCTGAGCTGGAAATAAAGCTTTATTCAGGGAGAAAGTCTTGGAAATAATTTGAGTTTGAATGCTGTTTAAGTTGCAGTGTGAAGTCAGGAGGCCAGCAGGTGACGAGACGAGCTTCCGGAAAGCTTCGTAAACATTTTGCACCACTGATCTGCCGTGCAAGAGCGAGAAAAACAACCAGAAAGCTGCAAATTTAAACAAAGCAGTCTGATTAGAATACACTGGTGTGGCTTTTGCTGTGACATTAATACGAGTGGTGTAGAAATACAAAAACCAACAGTAAGTTGGGAGTAATGGAGTGTCCCACCTTCGTCGGGCTCGTGGTGAATCTTTTTATTTCTGTATTCTGGGGGGGACGTTTTATTGAACTGTCATGACTCGTGCATTTCCTGGGCCTGAAGGGCTCATTTTAAATTAGCCTCCAATGTTCAATGGCAGGCGCACTGAGGCAGGCCCACTCAATATCACATGGCCCAGCGCCTTGTCTTAAACGGATAATGAAAAATGATAAACGACGTGCCGAGGCCTGCCGTCCCAACGCAACACCTGATCTCCTCTATTGACAGTACGACGTAAAACAACACAGCCGAAGCCCCTCCCCACCTTTAAAACCCATCTATACAGGAAACACATTGATCTAAATAGTCTTAGGAGTTAAATTCACAGAGCAGTTTGTTCTCCCTCAGGCATCAGAATTGCATGCGGCGGCCATCAGGGCGAGTCCAGTATATCAGAGGGGAAATATATTGGACAGATACTGGTCTGTAATAAAAGTGATACTGGCCAGTCAAAGCCGATACGGTTGAAGTCAGTATCTGATTTGGCTTTATGGCTTCCTGGCTTCAGTCTGTTAAATCTACGATCAAACCTGCCTCACCTGACCTTCAGGTGCTGCTGAACCGCCTGAAAAGATTTGATTAGTCCGACTTGATGTGATATTTTTATTATTCAATGAACAAAAAGCGTCCCTGCATATGGTTTTCTTCTAATATTATAAATTAACATGCTCATATTTAAAGGTTTTTTTATTTGCAGACACTTTACAAGCCTGACGAGTCGAACTTTATCGTGCTTTGAGTCACATCTGATCCCTGATGGCTGTTTCTGACTGAGCGCACTACATCCTGTATGTAATGTCTCACTGTTAACATGGCTTGTACGCACTGCATCATAAATTTTTATATTATATTTTTATACCTGTAACCTGCACTGCCTTCTGTAATTATTGCATTTTCAAACCGATTATAACTGAGAGCATTTATACGCACTTTTCATGCTGATTATACTTTTCATGCTGTTCGTATCTCATTTTCACTTTCACACCTCTCTCTGTTTTTATGCATATCTCTGTTTATAGCGACTGTGCATGATGATGCTGCACCGTGCTGCTTTTTTGCATCTTGGGTTTGATGCTGGACTTCAGTAGTATTTAAATTCTGTACATAGACAATGAAGTTGTGTTTAATCTAAAGAAAAATAGTCCCGTCCATGCTGCATTTCCAAACTTTACAACAGAAAGAGATGAAACTGGAGAATAAGATAAATTATTGACACACTTCTGTCATTGGATCGTCTTTATTCGGGGAGGTTAAAACACTCTGTAGGCGTTCTGATGAGAGCTGCAATGAATTCCTTCAGAAAACACATGCTAGTTAGCGTCAAGCTCCTGGTAATTAGAAAGTGGGTGTAAGGCAGCAGAGACAATGCACAATCAACATCCTCTTCCATCATGCTGCCAATTTCACTCTTTGTGCATCGAGCGCTTCCCTCCAACACCGAGGGAATGTGCAAGAAACGGATAGACACTTGTTTGAACACCTTTGAGAAAACTTGTGCAGGTTTCCGTCTCACAAAACCACACGAAGAATGAAAGATAATGGCTCCATAAGCACATGACAACAGGAAGCTGTGCGATGATGATTCATTCAAAGGAGCTCACATTGTGTACTTTAAATTAAATGTATTTTCAGTTTTGGGTTTAATTATACTTTCTTAAGCTAATCGTGAGGAACATTTTGCTCAAACATGCATGAGACAGAAGCTCTGTTATGCATTTGGTGGCCTTTTTGTAAAAGCACAGATCTAGTTATTATTTGAGATGTGGATTCAAAAACAGACTGTTTTTTTTTTGCAGAAAATGTTGAGTTTGTTTAGAATTTTTGTCCACAAATGCATCCAACCAACATTTTAATGTACTTTTCTTTATGTTTTATTGTTGTTATGTTTTCCTTTGACTCATTTTATAAAGTCTGCTCTTGGAAACTACTATTTAAGCAAATGTTATTATATTATTACTGCATTATTAAGGTTGCATGACACAGAAACAAAGAAGACTGTGAAGGAAGTCTGTCCTGTCTTGATTGTTGTGTACTTCAGTATAATGATACACAGTAAATGCTGTTTATCTCATCTAAGGTCACATCTCCCCTCACAGCTTCACTTTTAATATGATCAACAGCACAAAATGGCGCTGCAGCACTACACACTTCTGCCTATACAATTATGCAATCTGCCTATAGTGCCACCTCTTATGATCGTAATTGACTGGAGAAAATAATAACAGTGTAATCACAGCCTCTGATGCGCTCTGCAAGTTGTTGTGATCCCACTTTAATTTATTTAATCAACAAACGAGTCTGGTTATTGTGCTCTCAGCTTGGATTCCCGGCGAGCGCGGGCGGTGATTGTTCCCCGCATCCCGGGACACCGATGCAACATCTGCCCCGCAGCCATCACACTTAGGTGAACGACAAGAGGTGGTTGGCTCTGCACGAAGGCACATCTGGTGAGCAGAACTCCGTGAATGAGGTGCGTCTGCGACAAACAGCATACACCGGAGCTTTTACCGCTCCCCTGTACCCACATTGATTTATCCGGAGAGTTTTATAAACATCCATTGATTTTATCTGAGGGATACAGCGGGGAATCAAATCATGAGCACATATGGAAGAACCCAAAATGAAGTTTTTATGCTTTCCTGATGTTGTGACCGCGGCGCTGGGCCGCTCCCTCAGTATTAGTGGAGAAGTAAAGGGATTACTTTTTCTAAATTGACATCTTCTCCCAGATGCAGAGATTGAGGAAATCAGGTTTACTGTACCTTAACAATGTCTTCATTGGACGACTTGCACTGCACAAAGGCTGAGACGTCAGTGACCGCTCCGTTCATCTCTATGGAGACCATTTTGACAGGAATGGCCACGGTACGTCCGGTCAGAATGGCTGTGTTGATAATCTCAGTATCCTACGGAGAGAAAAAAAAATATATTCATGAATCAGTGGGAGGTAGAGAGCCATTTTCTTTGATATTTCATCAGCGTTACTGATGTCCACATTTAAAACCATTAGCAACGGGGCTCCTGGGTCTCCCAGGTGATGGTCTCAGTGGCAGATTAGAGCTCATTTTCCCTCAGACATCTTTCACTGGATTTCATCAACTGACATTTTCATTTCAAGTACTCGGGTCTTCTAGTGAGCGACTGGAAGTAACTGAAATGGGAATGGAAAAGACACAGTTTGAAGAAAAGGTAATAATCTTCTCTTTAGTCATTTTAGGAAACACATGCGGTTCAATGGGGTCCTACCAGGTAAATCACAGCATCAAGCTTGAATTTCAGGCAACATAAAAGACATGACATTTCCTGTCGCAGTGGACAGGATCTGATGCAAGTCTCTGTTGTACCACCTCAGGTTGAGCACACGAGTGGAAATATGACTCAGATGTTAAAAAAGATGGGTTTTGTCACAGCAGAAATCTCATTAGGGATGGATGCCACTTATCAAAAAAAAAAAAAAGCACGAAAACTCCGGAAAAATGCAACAGGAAGTGTTGCTGTCACTGTGATGTGTAGGAGCAATGTGTTATGTTAATATAAAGAAAATATCTACATTTTTTCTCATGATTTCATCCACAAAAAACAGTTTTAGCTGTGTTTAGCTAGTGCACCTTCATTATCTATTGTTTTGCATATTATTCCACTCAGGAAGCTGTATTATCATTTTAATTTTAATCATTTTTGCCGAGAGGAAATCTGATAAAAAATACGGTTTTACTATGATCTTAATTGGGCAAAAAACATGAAGAAATTCACAGAGAACGTCTCTGTTGTTCATATTAATGGAGATCTCTATAATAGCCTTGCTGCTACTCAACAGTTTTGGGTTCAGTAATACATTTGTTCATTAACAACTAATATATGAAGTTAATCTTGAATAATAAAAAATATGCCGCAAAGAAAATCCTCTAGTTTCTCCTTTTTTATGATAATGCGTCTGCTACCCACACATACATAGTCTTCACTAATGCTGGAGTAAATAAAGAGAATATCCGTTGTACTGCACCCCCCCCTGTTTTTCTATCTATTTAAAACCTGTGAATATCAAGAGGCATCGAATGGTGACAAATCAGCGAGACAATAATAAGAACATTCCTTGAATTCTGATAAACCAGCCACGAGGAAGTCCGACTTTGTCATCCCGTCTAACGCGCTGAAATGCAAACAGCCAATTAAAATACACGACGGGGCCCTCAGCTGACGTCTGAATCTATTCATTATATTTTGTAGATCATGTAAGCTGCATAAGGGTAACACGTTTTCTCATTTGTGGTGCTCGAGTAGCCAAGGAGACAGACAGAGACCATGTATATTTCCTGAAATCAACAACAGTATTTTCAACTTTCTGCCCAGCACTTCTCTTAAAGTCTTAATGAGGGTGCAGAGCATGAAAGATGACACTTTTCTTCCCCCTCTAGTTTTTCATTGCCTCCCACTCAACTACAAGGCTCCGGATTGTTATTCATAGAGGGAATATTACACGGAGTCAGCATCGAGTGTTGTCGAGGCATCTTCTCTCTGTAGCTTTAGAGAAAATAACAAAGGTATTCAGTGCTGAAGGATCCTTAGGCATGACACTAAACTTTAGCTCTCAGAATGACAAAAAAACACTAAGGCGCAATGATGCAAAGAGGATCTGAAGATACAATCAGAAACCTTTTAGTTTTACTACATTTTATCGGCTAAGTCCCTCTGAGGCCACACAACAAAGCAGAGAAAGAGGTGGCATAAGAGTATAAAGCAAAAACACACAGCAAAAAAACCCAAATGTGAAGATAAATCTTTATCAACACAAAAGATAGCAAAAGCACTTCACAATTGTTCCAGTTTGGCTGGTGGCGAATACTTGGTAATTTAGGTTTCTTTCACAGGTGTTTTTTCAAATGAATGGAGTCAAAAACATTGAAACTTCCTGTCCAATCTGAGCAGAACAACTTGAGATAAGAGATGAAGCTAAAAACGAATCTGTATCATACTTAAAAATGTGTCAGGGCACAAAACAAGCTAATTAAAGAAGGTGGCAACTTCAGTATGTGCCCTCAACGCCCTCAATTAGTCTCCATCTGTTATCTGTTTTTGCGAACATTTTCAACAAAACCATGATGAGAAAGAGCTGAGACTGAAAAACTGAGAATTTTTAAGGCGTATAAACAGTATAATCTCCTTAACAATAAGCATTTCCTTGTATTTTCCTTTTAAATTGTTTTTGTAAGAGGAAAATTAAAGAAATCCTAGTAGGAAACCCTGGGGAACTCCATTAAGTACAACAAGAGCTGCAGTTTAGTAACTTTTACACACTGAGTTTCAATGGAAAAAGCCTTATAAACTAATCTTTGGTCGGACATTCTTTTATTAATGAACTTCTGCTGAGCCTTTAGGTGGATCAATAAAAGAATACAGAGCTCTGCTTCTTATAGAGAATCAATAGCATTATTAACATCCCTCTTGCAGCAGTAACAGTGCAAATTTTAGATTACAGCTCTGACGATAACAGCATAAACTCTTTGAGCCCATCAGATATACAGCTCCCACTGAGAAGTTAAAGAAATGTGGTTGCATTTGTTGAGAAATATTACATCTCTTAAACATCTTAAAGACATACGTACTGAAAGAATTTCACAATTAAGTGGGTCAGTGTTAAAAAATATACAGTGAAGCAGTAAAATGTGCAGCTACTTAAAAAAATAAGGGTGTAAATTGTCAGATAAAGAGTATCTGGCTTCAGAAAACTTAACTCGACAAACATATGATTGTCTTTGCCAACATTTTTTCACATTCAAGATGCGACAGATGTAACAAATAATCTTAATCAAAAAAATTGAGCACAGAACAAAACTTTAAATACATTCATCATACTGCATTCTCTGAATTATAAAATGATGTTTTTGAAGCTTATTGTAACTCCAGTAAAGCCCCTTTGAGCTGCAATTTTATTCAGATCATCAAGGACTTGTTTTTTTTTTATTTCTATATATTAATCTACATGAAGTGAATCCTTTGAAAATGGTGTGAAACATCAGTGATTCACTGTGCTTCATATCAATCATATGATATATCATTTTTTTAAGTAGCACATCAATATTCCGACTGAACCTCCTGATCAAACAATCTTATTCTGAATCATTCATTTGCGGTTAAAGTCGTGCTTAAAAATTCCAGTGTTTTACCTTTTTTTTGCTATAAAGCTAGGCAGATGAGCTTTTTCTGTAGTTTTTATGAAACATGGCCAATTTATGGGGAAGCAAAGCACAGCAGACCTCTGTGGATAATTGACTGGACTCTGGGGTGAAATCCTAATTGAAAGACATCATCCCCAAAGCTCTCCTCACTGTTTTGGCATCTGGTTGGTATTAAACTACACAAGACACTTTACAATTACACGTGTGCTGCTTTGGGAGAACCAATTATGCTTTACCTGAATCCAGCTTGGAACAGAAATCAGTCATCACCGCACAGAGCTATCATTTCACTTAATTACTATGTTCTGTTTGAAGCAGCAAAACAGTTATTAGATACCCAGTCTAATGGTAATCCAACAATGTTGTAATTCCATTATCACACCAGCTAAATTGGTTTGTTTTGGCAACACCGACTGTATTTTAACAGTGAAGTGGAAAAATAAAACACTTGATAGCTATTTTAGCAGAACCTATGCGAGACACGAGCTGGGCTCTCATCATCTCTAATGATTTTTATTTGGTATTACATTCATTTTCTTTAATAAAAATTTTAGTGGATCCAACTGAGATAATGTCCAAGATACAAAACGGAGAAGTTTTAATCTTGAGATTCAAATTCAGATGTTATTTGTTGGAATATTTGATCACTTTTAAGTAGTTATAGATAAAAGAAGCATGCATCTATCTATCTATCTATCTATCTATCTATCTATCTATCTATCTATCTATCTATCTATCTATCTATCTAATTTAAAGCAATTCAAATTAAAAATTTATCATAAATAAGAAGGCAGCAAAGGTGTCACATTCAGATTTTGAAGCTTTTATTTAACTCTGACTTGTTTTAGATGAGTTTTCATCCTCACAAATGATTTCTTTCTCTTTTTTCTGTCTGACCTGTGTTTCCAGATTACAGATAATAATGTACTTGCGGTAGCTGTCATCCTGTTACATGTAATCCATTACTGTGGATCCTTGCTATATTTACCCATTAGGGTCTTGGTCTAACAGGCGCTGAGTCGAAGGTTACTTAGCGCGTTAGACTGAAACGCTTGGTTTCGACTTCTGCGCTCCACCGACCGCTTTTGAATAATGTAAACAATACATTTCAGCAGATGTGTGTCATTATGAAAGCACAAATACATACATGTTAAAATATAATGCGTGACTTCAAACTGTGGAGCCCTTGCAACATAAAAACATCATTTTTTATTTAACATCTGGTAGCTACTGGAAGCGCGGAGAAGCTAATGGGGTTGGAAATGTGGCATGACCTCCACCTCCTGCTCTGCATCATCCTTCCTGTTTTCTTGCCGCCTCAGCTCCCTCCTCTCGAAGTAATAATAATGTCCTGTGAAGGAGGGCGTCTGTGGCTTTCTGTTAATAGTGGCCTAAACTGTGTAATAAGCCTCAGGGTTGATTTAACCTTACCATCCTGGAATTGTTTCTCCTTTCACATTGTAAATTCTCTGGTAATTCCAGCCTTCTCTTCCTCCTTCCTCCCTTTATCCACAGCAGGTCAACTGGAGCTGGCAGACAATCTGCGGTCTGTCAACCATAAAAACCCTCGTCTTCGTTCTCTTAACTGTCGTTTTATCATCTCCTCTTTCTTCTTTCTCCCTCTGTCTCTTTCTTTTTATTTCCCCTCCTAAGCCACAAAGTTACAGCAGGGGTCCAAACCAAGACCTTTAAATTCTGTTGTTCTTTTACACGAAATGCATCTTGTTTGTATTTTGGAGACGCAACCTCCTCCCACCTCTTTATATCAGCAGTTTCTGAAAGTGCTGATCTGTTCGAACAGGCTGTCAGTGAGAGCGTGGTACAGGCTGAAAGAAAGGGCTGGTTGGTTTGCATCTGCCGTTAACCTCAAAACGACAGTTAATCTACAGTGAACGAAGTCGAAGGTCAAACATCAGAGCAGGTCCTTCTCTTTATACTATTAAGTGTTTTTTTTTTGCTATTGCATCTTCTGAACTGATTCATTTATGTATTAAAAGCTTTAGTTTCTTGACCTGAGCAGCACCCACGAGCCCATGTAGAGAGTCCTTCATATATATACCGCCTGTTTTGATGAACAGACAGACATTCTGGTGTAAAAACATAAAATTATCCGTTTCGTATCTTGCTGCTGTATTGTGATCTTGTGAAGGGCTGAGACGAGCTGCTGCTGCTGCTGCTGCTGCTGCTGCTGCTGATGATGATGCTGCGGCAAGGTCAAACCCACACTGGAAACTCAGCTTCCATAACCACAGCAATTATTACTGTTCTTCCATTTAACTATCAATCAAAGTCATCACATTATACACTTCACACTAAAATGGCTTCAAGGGCTGTTCAAAGCAACAACATACAGGGGAGGTTAAACATAACTGGCTTGTTCAAAACAATAACAGCGGCTGTGAAAAGCACAAAAGTGCCACTGTCAGTATTCATTTCCTCTCGACTAAACAGTCACTCTCTTTAACATTGAAAAGTAAACAGACACTGCTATTAAAAAATGAACTCCAGTGGATTATAACCAAAAGGCAAACAAACCATTTAATTACAACATTTTCACAACAAGATCTTTACGTAGCCAACATCAATCAGATACAACTCGATATGATAACAAATGATAATTAAATTTCCTTCCCCGGTTTGAACTGAGCTTAGGAGGATCAATGAAGTAATTTCTTAACTTTCTGTCTGTTCAATAGACACAACGCAGCCACACAGCATCCCTTTTAAGCTTCCCAACAACCTGCCATAATGATAAAGTCGGTCTATTATGTTTGCTCTAATACGACCACCTGTTTCAGTTCATCACTCATGTATCAGACGTGTTGCCTTTTGTTCGGCCGTCACTCCTCCTGGTGGGGGAACTGGAACGTCCGCTTTTTGTTTTGAAATAATTTACAAGCCAATTAGTCCCCGCAACTAAAATGATGGATTAAGCCTCATCTTTCAAGCCGACCACAGGCAACCTGCCTGCAGGACTCCTTCAGATTTGAAAATCAATAAATGCTGCCTGCTGAGTGAAGTTTTTCAGGGTCAGTCCGACTCAGAATTCCTGTCTTCTTCACAGGATTTCCAGCATCCCTTTCCTCCTGACAACTTAGAGAAAGTAATAAGCATGTTGAATTAATTAGAGACTAACTATTTACACCACTGAACAATGTTGGCGACACTTGATAATAATTGGAAGCAGTCAGAAAAATTCTGAATCGATCAGGACTGACTGTGTAACAGATTACTTTCCCTTCTCTTCATTTCAAAACAAAACAATAAACCAAACTCTCCTTTTACAGTGACGATTAAGACTACTGATGGCCCAAAACTCTGACAATATCACAATGTTTTACTGCTCTCTCTAATATTAGATTCCTGTACCTACAGCTAAAAAGCATCCTACAGCAACATAACCACTTTCCCACAGATCTAACTAGCAACAAATCTAATACAGAGGTGGCAGGCAGCGATGAAAAAAAGCCACCGGAGGTTCCTGCCATCTTGCTTCAGAGTGTTAATTTTACAGGGGAAAGTCACACAGGCAGAAATCTAATTTTGCAACGCGGCTAAACACATCTGGGTACAAGGTGCATGCAAATCCCAAATGTCAAGGGGGACCAGAGATATGAAGTGAACCTTATGTTACAACAGATGTGCGGCACACAGAGTCATAACTGCAACTCAAGTATATTTAATGGAGCTTTAGGTGGAGAACAGCTGTAGCTGTACAGATATGTAAAAGAGAACCAAGACTTATTATTCATCATATACGAAAATCGATGTTCATTTTTTATATCGTAAATATTATTTATGTATTTTACAGCCCACAGTAAAAAACTGTGAATGTGATTCCAACCAAATAATTCATGATACTTGAAGAGTCTCAGGGCAGCAAAAACATGCACACTGTTAACGCTGCAATGCATCCTGAACTCACAAAACTGTTAACCGGGACTCAATCTTAACCCAGTTACAAGTTCATAACCTATTACCTCTTTCTGTTTGTCGCATCAGAGGTAATACTGTGTACTAGTTATCCCTCAATGAATGTAGCTTCATGAGGGTTGTGTTTAGTTAATGGATCTCTTCTGAAACCAGCAATCTCTCTCAACTTTGCTTAGTGATGTTATTAGAGCCCGAGCCCTACCGGGGAAGGGCTCTATTGTTTTTCGTTCGTTTCTTTCTTCTTATTAGAGCCCGAG
>JAPZDV010000006.1:21222392-21234822 GCA_029814665.1 Acanthurus lineatus | reverse complement strand
CCTGATCACAAGGACTTCCTTTACCTTTCAAAATAAAAGTCCAGAACTCTTTCAAAATAAAAGCTTGAGATTTTTTCTAAAAATGACCCAAAATACCTTAAAAATCAATAAATTTTCTACAAATCAATGCCAGCACATTTGTCCATCACACCTTGACCTGATCACAAGGACTTACTCTACCTTTCAAAATAAAAGCCCGGAACTCTTTCAAAATTAAAGCTCGTGATTTTTGAAAACTGACCCAAAATACCTTCTAAATTGCAATAGGAATGGATTGCACTTTAATGCGAAGAATACATACCCCGACGGGCCAGAGTGCGAGGGCTCTACCAACGCTGCTTGCAGCTTTAATTTTTTTTGCAGTTTATCGTTGTGGGTGAACCAGCTGAACCAGTTTTTTTTTTTTTTTGGCTCTGAGATTCTTGCATTCAGCCAAAAATCCATCCCATCCACCTTGGTTATACCATGCCAGTATGATTCTTCTTGTCTAAACCATGCCTACCTCTGGAAAACACAACCACAATCACAACAGCCTCACGCTGTGCAGCTGCCAGACAATTTCCTCCACCCACCACCTGCATCCAGTCCTCTATGTTATTTACCATGCACAGTCAAATTAATAAGCAAACATCATGTGGGTTTGGACTCCTTTCACTGTCTCTCATTTTCATTCGAACGAGTGAATAAAACAGGACTACAATGGAGCGAAAGGCAGGCGAGGCGAGGCATAGCCGGAGCTGTTCAGCACCTCTTGCTTGATTAATTTACCTCTGTTTCCATAATCTGTTTACTGCCTTCGCTAATTGCCACCTTTCACGAGGCAGAGAGAAGAGACCCGATTAGAAGAGTAATAGACACTTAAGTGTTTTGGGATTGGTTGACTTTCTTTACAATCAGCGAGTCACTGCAGAGAGTGTAAGTATTGATTAGGTTTATTTACACAGAGCTCTGATTAGGAGTTTGTTGTACGGAAACAGTTTTTTCCTTAATTTTCTCTGATAATCTGCACAAACTCAGGTGTCCTGAGCTTATCAAAAGGATAGAAACACCCACAAATCCATGCATTTTTTGAAGGGCCAGTAATGTATATACTCTAAATTTGGAGCTCTAGAAATCTAACACACCTGAAATTATGAGTTATTTTAGTTTAAGCCTTCTATGGGACACAAGAACACAAGAAAACTCTTCATATGAAGGAAAAAACGTTGTAAAAACCTAAAAAATTACCTCAAATCAGCCTTAAGTATCCTGTATCAGCCACTTTTTTCAAGGACATTTTCAGAGTCGTGATGGAGTTTTAACCTTTAATCAGCAGGGTTTAAACTTTGGTGTGGCTCCCAATATGTTTGTACTATGTTGCAACACAGCAGGTAGTTTAGTGTCTGGTTTTTTCTCCTTCTGATCATTTTTACTCTCATATTTTCTTTGTATATGTGCAAAATATATTTACACTTTGCTGCAACTGCTGTTCCAATTTCCCAATATATTTATCATAAAACTAATATAATAAGAGATATGAGATCAGACCTAATGAAGGCCTCCACAGATAAATATGTAAATATGCATTCTGAGAGCTCATTAATTATCTGACTTACAATTTAAAATGTTAAAGCAAAATCTTTAATAGAAAATTCCCTTTAAATCAAGCATTTCTATTCTGTTTTCTTAGTTTAAACTTATATTCATATGAATTTGAATGTCATTCCACTCACCATGGCCAGAGGTATGATGGCCTGAATGTCCCGCTGCACCACCGTCAGCTCGGTCACGACCTTCTCTGAATCTGGAGGCGGGTTCTGCCCCTTGTAGTCGATGTTCCAGTTGATCCTTCGGGTCACCGAGAGGCTGGTGAAGTTCTCCATCTCGAAATCCAACTGCATCACCTCCACGTTACCCAACACATCCCTGCACAGCAAAAGAAACACACACAAAAACACAAAAACAGGGGAAAAATATTTAAAAAAAGGGCCAAATATCAGTTACAGCAACACGTTCATGAAAAACAGCCTGACAAATAATTCTGGCAAAGCATTTGTTTCTGGTAATGAAACTGTTGACTGGATGGTTTTTAATTATTAAACATGCCATTTACTGAGCCGTCAACACGCAGCTCCGCAGTTAATTTCAAAGTTTTCCTTAAGTTCCCCTTGAATTAAAATAAAGTTTCATTGAGTCATTAACATGTGAAGCACTGCAGCAAAAGTTACTTTATTAAAGTTATATTCTACACATGTCTGAACTCTTATTGTGAAAAAACAGCATGTAACTGATTGATGAAGACTGATCACCGTCTTCTTGTTGCATTGATTAATCAATATCCAATATGTGAAGTTTCAAAATAAAAGCCAGCATCAGTAGCGAGTGGTTTCCAGTGGAGGGTAATCAATGTTATCCATTTAGCAAAGCTCTCATCAGTCGTCAGACATGTTCATTGACAAAAAGGTCCCTTTATCTCATTTTCAATCAGTCAACAGTCCAAACGGCTCCTTCAGTCTGATTGGTTGATCTCAGACTTCCTGTTTGAAACAAGGCAGTCAAAGATCTTAAAGGTCACAGTGTGATGTTTAAAAACCTGAAGCTTTAGGACTGGTCATCCGGCTCAACTTCTGTAATTTAACTGTTCCTCCTTACATAAATGTCACGTTTGAAAGCAAAAAGGAACCATAATAGTATTGAAAAACTGTGGACACAATCAAACATAACTATCACAGGTTTTGTTTAATGCAATTTTCTCGCTCGGTCATAAAAACAAACAGTTTCTGTTCTCACCTTCCTTGTTTAAATAAAGTCAAGGTAAAGAGGCTGAAACTCTGCTAAAGCATGTTACAATTTGAATTATTCTCCCATGCTGCAATTTAATCCTTCAGAGCCATAATCCCTTCATAAAAAGTTTTTTTTTTTGTCTGTTCAAAAACCCTGATTACAAAACGTTCCTTCTGTAAAACTGAAAGGATTTTTTTGGTATCTGGATTGAGCCTCGCTTCAATCAAGCTAATGATGCATCAATGCACAGAGCTAATCCGACTCTTTATCTCATTTTGCACAACTGAGAACAAAGTTACATCCATCTCTTCAGCTAAGGTCTGTCTGGCCTGAATCTCCTTGCTTTTTTCCCTCCTTTTCAAGCTTGTTTACGACCATTAAAACGGTCTCAAATGGAGCAGAATAACTCGCCCATAAATCAACTGCTAAACATGATTTTCTCAATCCTGTCTACTAAAAAACATGCCCCTTTTCAATGAGATAACAAATGCATTTTGTAAATGTAATTCCACCTGTGTTACAGATGTTCTCATCAGACTGAGTTCATTCTTTCGACTCAACTCGACCTGTTGTCTGTTTTTTTTTATTGTTCGCAATTACAAGAATTGCAATTACAGAAAAAAGCCAGCAAATTGGCCTTAAAGTTAGATTATACTGTTGTTGTGTTAATCATGTTTGTTTCTGATGTTGTTATAGAAACCATCAAGAAAAAAAAACTCTTTTATCATATTTAATTTGTTCATTTTTCTTTCAATTTCCTTTATGCAACATCTTTGTGATCTTGTTATACAAAAACACCTATTTATTTTTTTTATATGCCAATTATAATCATAAGATGTTTATGAGAGGATGCAGTGGGAATAAAGCTTTGTTTGATAATTCCATGTTTTCTGCTTTACTGGTAATCATGTAATCTGACTTAAGGCTCATTTATTTTCCTGTAAATTTCCCCTCATGAATGCAAGAGACTCTGAAACTAATGGCACTTTTTGATGGTATCCCTGCTAACCTCGATGGAGTTATCCTAACTGTTATGAATTAATCACTCTTTGAATGAAAACAATTTGCAGGTCTGGTCAATAAACAATCACTGCTCCCTAATCTTGAGGGGCCAGCTTTCTTCTTCTTCTATCTCAGCACCTGAATGTGTAGCTTTTTCCAAAGAGATTGCAAATTTGGTTCTGCCTCTCACTTTCAAATAACCGTAATTGCAGTGGCTGCAGATTCGATCCTGACCAATCAATAGCTTTTGGTAGGTAACCTGATTGTCCTAATGGCTCTTGCAGGTGAAATATTTGAGCATTCTCTCTTTTGCTATTCCCTGCATGCAAAGATACTTTATTCAAGATCTTCTGTTGTGCTGTTGCAAACACGCTGACATGCCGGTGCTGTGGATGCAATGAAAGCCATCTTTTTTTATAAATAAAAATCCTCTTGGTTGGGCTTGTAATCCGCAGGTTCAACAAGCTGAACATGATACTGTGTCACTGGTGGCGAAGGGGCAAATTAAATCTCTCTCGCCTCACCGTGACAAGAATCACTCAGCTCAAACCTCACCTTTAAGCTGGAAGTGAAGCGTTCACTATCTGTCCTTCACAGTAGCAGAAACCCGTCTCAACATTCAGCCTGAGAGCCTTTTAATGAAAGTTGGATCAAAGTATCCGTGCGAACCTCCGCCCACAAAAGCTTCCTCCCAGGAACATCATGATGAGATCTCAGCCTATTTGTCTCGACATCACTCACCGAAAACAAACACCCCAATCTGTCTGCGACACACTAAAGCTGTCATCAATATGGCTCAGTAGACTGAGGACATGTACAGGCGCTCAATGCAGTGTCGATTGCCGCCAACACTTGAGGAGAGGAGAAATGATGATCAAAATGCACCGACTCGAAGAAGAGTAGAAGTGAGAATGCCAGCCTGTAAAGCAGCATGGTGCGTTCAATGAGCATTTAGGCTGACTGTTGAAATTTTGACTTGTTTTTGAGATTTGAGGCCACATTAGAGAAACCTTTTAAGTCTAAAATCCAATTCTATCTTAGAATATGGAGATATGTAAAATTTCTGGTGTTAGAGAAACATGTTTCCAGGCTTATATTGTAGAAATTAGCTATTACTTTTGGCTATTATCTACAAAACCATCCCATCCAAATCAGTTTCCTAGATTAGCATAGCATAGACACTATCACCATCCTAAATTCAAATTAACTGTCTAAAATGGCAGCAATACTGTTGTTATATCTATATTACAACGAAGAGTAGCATAAATATTGTGGATGATGTGATGAATATGTTGTTGCTAACACTAATGCTAACGTTTAGGCAAAGCTAGCTCTGATTTTAGCCTGTGAATGAAGTTAGCCCTGATGTTGGCTATTAGGAGAAGCTGATGTTAATGTTAGCTTGTTGGTGAAACTGACACCAATTTGAATTTGGCAGAGAAGCTAACGCAGATGTTGGAGGGGTTTACATGAATATCAGCCTGTTGAAGAAGAAGCCATCACTGATTTTAGCCATCTGGCTAAGCTAACACGGGTGAAGGCACTAAGGCTAATTTTAGCCTGCTGGAAAGGCTCACATTGATATTAGGCTAACATTAATGCTAGCCTTTTAGCTTTACATTTCCTAGACCAGTGTGTTGTACATCTTGTCCATTTTAGCTAGCTTGCCATTAATAAGTGATACAAGTATGACAAGACAAGTGCTCATTAAGAAATCCAGTTTAAAGTTTTCTAGTTAAGTTGAGACAAAAAAAGGGCTTGAAATGGGATAAAACACAAATATGAGTAAAGGAATTGCTTCTATAATGGAAATGTTGAATTTCTGTGTCTTTGAAATACAAGTTGGAAAAATAGTTGGGTGATTTTTTCTGTATTGATTTAAGGAAATACTATGTGAAAAAATGTCTGTATATGCCTTTTTAAAATAATCTTTAATGGTTGTCTCCTGATCATGATCATTATATACACTGTGACTACATAGATTTACAAAGCACACTTCATATATTCCTTTTTGTGCCTGAGTGAAAAACTAAATTAACTGTAAAAACTAAACTAAATCCATGACAGTTTTTGCTTAAATCAGCTGATGTCTTTTCTCTCCACTGCTTTAGTAGATGCTCTGTCATAGTACGTCTTATTAAGTCTCCCTCAAGACATCTTAATGAGATTACAGGGTGACCTTTTCATCAAAATACTAAATTATGTATGTGTTAGCTAATTAACGTCACTTGAGTCCAGTTTCTGAGATTTCAGAGAGAGAGAAAAAGCAAAAAAAAGAATAAATGATATAAAGAAGGAAATGTGGTGGGAATTGTTTTGGTGGGCAATCTGGTTCTTCCGTGAAATTATTTATGACACCTTTCAGCTTTGATGGCAACAAATAGGGAATAATCACTGATAATGGACAAACAAAATTTAGCATAAAAGCGTATTTAAGAGAAGGAGGCGGTGAAAACTTAACGGGTGATTTCACAGCGGAGGAGGAGACGAGGAGCGTAAACAAGGCTCATGAAAGTCCGGCCTTGTTTTCGTCAAGCTAATGATGTTCTGTCTGTATAGCACAAAGTATATGTTTTAAAAGTTGTAAGCTTGTGGCTTTTTTTCGGAGCTCAGGGGGCTTTTCATTCTTTGATCAGAGTTCTGTTTGAGCTGATTAACAAGGAGAGTTCATTGGATCAAAGCACTGCAGGGCAGAGTTACAACAGCAGTGGAGGAAAGACGAGTGAACAGAGGCTTCAGAACGGGACATGCTTACGCTAGACTATGAAGTCTTCAGCATTTTAGTCTATAAACTTGATTTTTAAAGCTTTGAAAGCAAAATATACTGAAGTTGTATTGAAATAAAGTAGGAATCTAAAGAAATAGTGAAACATTTAAGAGTATTTGTTTGTTACTGACAGTGAGAACAACATCATTTCTGTTTGTTTAGCGCTATCACTTAGCCTCGCTTAGCATAAAGGTGCCGTCAAACATGAAAAACCACAACTCAGAGCATCTCTAAAGCTCCCCGCTGAACATGTTGTATCTTGTTTGAGTGATTTGTTTTGTGTATAAAACTCTTGTGTTTCCCAATAGAATAATTTGTCTGGGGAACCTGAGCTGAGTGATGAAATGTGCACAGTGAGGTTGATTTGCACCTCTTATTATATGTATTTAAAAAAAACTGTGTAAAGCAGAGGTTTACTGAGATAACCATTGTTTTTTAAGAAAGAATTACAGATTGTATCCGACTCTAAAATCTCAAATTGTTGTTTTTGCATTTCTGTTGTCATACAGGTCAAACAAACATGTATTTCTGGGGCTCAGTGGTAAATCAGCTCGTCAACACAGGAGATGTTTTTCAGTCGTCTGTCTGTTGTATTTGCTAGAAAACAAACTTTATGTAGCAAGAATTACACTTCTCTTTGTTGTGCATTGCTTAACTCTACTATTTGTGTATTGGGGGTCTAAATGAGGCCAAAACAAGCATAACAAAGACTTAATACCGTGTTTGAAGCATCCTGTTTTAGTCTGACTCATCGGATGTAAACTGTGGGTCTGAGCCTGTCACTGGGCGACTATTATACTTTCTATGTGTCACTGTTTTCAGGGAAACTATCTCTATATTCTGGTTTCTGCTCTGTCTGGGTAAACTGTGATTGGTTTAAAGGAATACAACAAGCCAAAGTGGTTTTTTTTCCCCACATAGCAGAATCCTAATGGGTTGCAGCCAGAACTTTCTCCATTGCTAACACAAAGCTGTGGAGATGAACCTGCTATGAGAGACTTATCCTTTATAGAAACAGATGGAGGACTGAAGCTGCAGCAGCTGCTTTCGCCTCCTATGCAGATGTGTTGTTTCTATGTTTCTAAGAAGTTTGGGTGCTAAGAGATGAGCTTCTTTCACGATAAGAAAAGCGATAAGACTGGCAGGTGTAGCTTAATAGACAATAGACAAACAAACCAAATTTGATAAAAAAAAAAAGGAGTTCAAACATCTGAAAAACTGCTTGTTCCATCTGCTGCACTGTCCACGCTGCAAAAAGGTTTTTTACTTTTTGGCCTGAAAAACATAAATTAAAACGCACACTGGATGCAAATAGTAAAGTTATTTCAAAATCATTTTAGTAAACATCCTCTTGAGAGCAACTATGTGCTAAATAAAGAAATAAAGAAAATAATTTATGCAGCCTCAAATGGGGAACATCAATGATGATGAAGCAGCTTTGAAAACTTGTCAGTCTTTGTGAATCCTGCAGGATTTTTTTTATTGGGAGGCAATATTTGCACTTTAAAAATGTGCTTGATTTTTTTTTTTTTATTTTTCACTGAATTATTCAGAGCAAAAAAAAAAAAGAAAAAAGAGCTGAGAATCATCTTATTGAATGATCAGTTGTTTCTGCTGTCCTGGCTGCCACTGCGGTAAAGCCACGACGTTTTAAAAAATGGCCGCGATCAATAATGCATCGGTTCATGTGGTGTTAGAACGGGACCGTTGTAACTCCAGCACCTACTACAATGCGATCTGATGAGGAGAAAATCCAACATAATAGGAGGATGAATAAAAGGAGGAGAGTGATGAAGAGATCAACGTTTCACTCCTGCGGGAAAACACTGTCACCTCATTTCCTCAGTTTCAGGTAATTTTGAGTAAACAAAAGCAGATGTTCAAACAGAACTGGCGCTCAGATGAATCCAGCAACGAGATGCAAAACGATGCTGCTGTGTTTATGCTCGTCTTTTTTAGGGGGAGTATATGTGTGTGTTTGTGTTTGTGTTTGTGTTTGTGTGTGTGGGCTTTAAATTGAGAGCAGTTACTTGTTTGCTGCTTAAATCTCGCACAAATAGACTTTATAAATGAGAACACTTATTGAACTTAGAAAACATATTAGAATTCTCCTTATTAGTGCATTGAATCGGGTAATTAGGGAAAAAATTGTCTTGAGAATTCATGTATTTTTGGGCTCATTACTGTAAAATGTTGGAGTCTCAGGCTGCTGCACTTAGTTTGGTCCTGCAGAATAAACTCATGCATTAAAAAACAAGAGGGAGAAGAGGGTTGGATCTACTCTGCTGATAAAATAAGGAACTTTAAAACCAAACGGAAAGCTAAAAGGAGTGTAGGTGCTGAAAGTGTGGTAATGGAAACCATCAACAAAACTTACTGGATTTATTGTGAACCATTAAAATGCATGTGACATTATTTGTAGCTCTGTTATTATCAGATTTATTTATTTTGGAGTGTTAAATTAGCTGTATTGTTTTTGCAATTAGATTGATTGGGATATTATTAATGTCAAAAACATATGCAAATCATTATTTTTCTGCCAAAGTGCCCATAGTATAAGTTTAAGAAAATAAGTATATTACATTTGCAAGCAAACATTTTTCTAAGTGAAGACTCAAAACCAATAATAAACTTTTTTTTAAAATCATTAGTTCTAACACTGTCAGTAAGCAACAAGTTCTCCTAATTAATTTTTATAACAGGTTGTCATTGCCATCCAAAAAACAACTGCAGACAGCGATGCGTTAAATGGATGGAAAACATCTGTCCAAATTATCGCTATAATTTCTCCACCAATTTATAATCTAAAAGATGCAATGTCTAACTCTAGATGAAGGGATGCAGGACCCTGGGAACATGTGATGGACTCTGGGAACATAGAACCCTGAGAACATCTGGAGGAGCACATGTGGAGCTGAGGAACACACTGGGAATAAAGGACCCTTTGTCATATTCCCATTATGTGCCATGTAAATCTGGGGAACATGGGAATGACTCCCTCACAAACAACAAGTAAAACTCTTTAGGCCCACCGACGCAAAATACATCACGAATCACTGATGTGTTATTTTCTCGGAAAATACCTATTACTTTTCCATTTTCATACGAATAAAGAATCCATACAGACTCTGTAGCAACCTGAAATGCAGGTGCTGCGAACCAATTTCACAACAACGCCGTCTCCCACGAGCAAATCTCAAGAGACGTGAGTGCTTTTTTATTTAAAAAAAAAAAAAAATCATACACATGTTCAATCAATTTGATGGGAATGAAGCATCAAAACACGAAGTCTGCCGCGGCTAACGACGAACTTTTACATGCCTGTTGTTGTTTGGCTGTTTGGCTTCAGGTGCTCGCAGAATTGGCTGAGCTTTTGACAAAATGCAGCGTGACACATTGTTTCTCTATCCATGCTTGACCCCCTACTGGACATTTCTCACATGGTGACAGGGTGGCAAAGAATACATGACATGGGTCACTAAATATAGCAAGAAAGGCTGCCACTAAGGCACTGAGAAGTAAACAAGAGAGGAATGGTGGTGTGTTTTTTTTGGTCCAGGTAAGGCCACTCTGTCTTCTTCCTCTGCTGCTCTCCCTCTCTGTCCTGTCATGTGGGGGTTTATAGGGGCTCCAATATTTAGACCAGCGGTTGCTTATGTCTCCGGGGTCTGATGATAACCAGCCGAACTTCCACCGCTACGGCTCTTAATGAATTGTACACATCACATTTTGTGATTTATGGTGGTAAAGTTTTAGTTGCCTCCCTCGGTGGGGGCTGGCTCAGAGGCAGGCCAAAGTTAACCTGAGTAAACAGCAAGAAGGGTAAAAAAAGAAACTTATTTCCTGCTTAAACACACCAGCATGTTGTGTTATCAGTGCAGATGGTTCAGATTTAATTTGCACATCAGCACATTTGATTAATTTGCTGCTGACAGCATTAATTCATTGGTGTTTTAAAAGTTTAACAGCAAATCTTAAGACTTTGTTCTGGTTACTTTTGATAAATGACAAACTTTACTGTCAAGAGTTTTCATTAGAACAGTTTCTACCAAATGTGGAGAGAAATTATATGGAGAAAAGTAAATGTTAACTTTATTAATTTAAACTTTCATCTTCTTTCTGATTTGATGCTATTATATGTCAGTGAACTCAGATTTGCAAAAAACTGCTAGTAGATACTGTTTCATTTAGTTTTTGTTTGCTAGTTTTGGCAAAAGTGACGCTTTAAAGGTCCAGTGTGACGGATTTAATGACATCTAGTGGTAAGGCTGCAAATTGAAACCAAGTGAATTTATCTCCACTTGATGGCCTATTAGCCCAAAGTTTAAGAAAGCTGGGGGGTTACTGCAGAAACATGGCAGAGGACCTGCTGCCTCTGTAGATTTAAAGGGTTTATTCTCATTTTCAAGTGATTTTACACTAATGAAAGCAAACTATGAAAATTCTACACTGTTTCAGTAAATAGATCGGCTTAAATCGTGCACACTTGACCATTAAATGATTATCAGAAGAGCAAGGAGCTCCCTCTACAGGCTGTATTCTTAAAATCAGGCTAGCAAAACTCATTAACGGGCTACAGATTCGACACCTTTAGGCTTTCAGATCATTTAGCAGCTCTGTGGTGTAACCTGGCCAGAGTCAATCACAGTCCCATCAGACACTGCAGGACTGTGATCTGGTGTTTTTTTTTTAAACTCTTTTTAGGAATTTGGCATAACTACTGCTCTTAGACGAGGTCTCATCTCGAAGGTATTTTAATGCCAGTGGTTAAAAACCGTCTACCTCATCACTCCACGTAGACTGAATTAAAAGCAGATGTAGTGAGACTAAGCAGATAACATCTCCATTCATTTTACTTAGTGCCATAAAGCGGGGGGCGCTTTAGTCGCCGCTGTGGGCCAGAGATCTATTTCATCCTCTTGTAGCTCCTGCGGCGATCACAAAGAATGGCGTATGATTTTAAAAGCAGCCTTTAATCACAGATGAACAATGACTGTTACATGCAAATAAACCGGTTCTTTTTTTGAGGGAGGGGGGTAGAGCCTCTTTGTCCATTGTTAAAGAAGACAAATATCTTCGGCTGTGTGTAGCGGAAGCGAGGGCAGAAATCAACAGCTGCAGCTGCAGTGGTCGGGCAGACAGACGCAGTGTGTTTAGGCCCGGGGCTGTTGACTTACCCCTGTTTGACTGCTTTGTTCTTGTTCACATCGATGGTGGTGATGGAATGCTTGGCGCCGGACTGCACCTCCCAGTCCACCTTCCACTGGGCGTTCTTCGACTTGGTCTGGAGCAGGTTCACCCCTTTCTTCGCTTTGACCCTGAGAAAGGGAAAAAAAAAAGAACAGGGGGACCAGTCAGTTTTATTAGAGGGGATGATTTATGTGCGAGGTCAGAGGTGAGCGCCCCCCCTGTGTGCAGCAGACCTCCTCCTTGCATTGCGTCATGGCAAAAGCAATTGCACAGATGAATCAATAACAGAGATGAATGAAGATGACGGTGCGATGATACATGAGGCCAGAAGGCTAAAAACTACTGCAGATCGCACTGTTCTGCAACACTTTACAGGAAATAAAATCTATAAGGGTTTAAACTGCAGAAACTGGGCTTTTACACAGCGTTATTATTAACCACCGACACTGAAAGCATCCAGGATCAGTTCATATGCTTCTGAAAACACTTAGACAGAAAAACTAACAAGATATTTGATTTCATATACTGTCTATATATATCAGATTTAATAATGTTTGGATTTCTTGGAGACACAATACAAGAATTCTAATTTAATACAGATTCATGAGGTGAAATCACAAGAAAAAGCTCTGCTCCTGAATGAAAACAAACTGCACAGGAAGGTCAGGGTCGGCTGAAGAATAGGAACCCTTAAGCTGGTCAAATTTT
>JAPZDV010000006.1:21181625-21221664 GCA_029814665.1 Acanthurus lineatus | reverse complement strand
CATACTGATTCATGAGGTGAAATCCCCTGAAAAAGCTCTGCTCCTGAAGGAAAACATACTGCACAGGAAGGTCAGGGTCGGCTGAAGAATAGGAACCCTTAAGCTGGTCAAATTTTTTTTTTGCTCAAGGACACTTGGGCTGGGAGTTTGTCTGAATTCAAACAGTCTTCCAGCTCTTGGCCGCCTAACAATGTCTCAGGTTTTACATTAAATAAACAAGAATTTCACTGAGCGTAACTATATGAGCAATGTAATGTTTTTTATTGCTACATGCATTTCTTTAAAAATGCATTTATTTTCCGTCTCTGCGGTTATTTCTAATCCATTATGCTCTAAATATATTCAATCTATTAATAAACACTACTCTTACACCAGTAACAGTGAACCTTGTACACATATGTGTGCGTCTACATTCTTCATTCATATCTTTCTTGCTCTCAAACGTAAAAACATAAACAGACATGAACACAAAAATGCACTGACTGTAACCTACACACACTCACACACACACTCACACACACATACAAATGCATCGTCATTAAAAATACAAGGCCTTAAGAGACTTTGCATGTTCACATTATGGACATGCATGTGTTTTTACATTATACGTATATGAAACAAACATATGTAGACGCATAAATCTGCAGCAGCTGCACGTATGTGTTACAGCACATTAATGTCGAGCTCACGCAGAAACAAATGTGTACGTGTTTCCAAAATGTCGTGCACGTTTACACCAAAAGAGTGGAAGCCCATTTCTGTAAATACATAACAATGAATAAATAATAAAAAGCTTTATAAGTTGATAAGAGTAGATATAATTTAACACAAAAGGTAAAAATAAAGGAGTTCTAAGTCTTGAAAGTCCTGTTTTATGTACAGTGGTATGGATCCGCTGCTTCGATATGCAGCAAGCGCTTTCATATTTTTGTGGTCAGGTCTTGATTCATAATCTTTCACATCCACAATTTTAAGATATTTAGCATCTAGATGGAAGTGGACTTTGACTCGAACCTTAAACATTATTCAGTAAAATATTTATGGAGTTAAATATTGAAAAGGTGTTAGAGGAGACTGTGTGAAAGTAAGCAGAGGAGATTTTTTCTGGTGAGAAATGAACATTTCTCTTTCCGAGCTGCTGAAACTACTGTAGATTTAAGCTCGGTTATGAGCATACTTTGAGCTCTGCATAGTCTGCTTTGCCTCTCGTGTGCAGCTTTATGACGGTGTTGGTTTGCACCTGAGGCTGTTTCAATCAGTGACAAATCATCCGGGTTACAAACCAGTTCTGACAGCTGTCCTTTGTGATTTTACCTACATGTGTTATCGAGGCGTCCGCTGACAGGAAACACTAAAACAAAAACTCTCTCCTTCTCAGTTGTTGCAGTTTTTGGTCATTTGAGCGCATGAGCCACGCCCGACTCCTGCAGGGACGGAAACAAAGGGCTCGTCCACAGAAAGGCAGAGCCAATGGAGATTATTATTGATCTGATGGTCTCGTTTTCATGAAATACAAGACGGAGATTAATTATGAACATGTTTGGCTTTTCTTTGTCTCTGTCTCGTGCCTTCAAGATGATTTGCTAATCTCCAGACTGGGAGCAAAGATAATGTGAGCTGGTGAATTGTGGAAAATGTTTTAAATTGTGTATTACACAGCAAATGAAAATGATAAGGGGAGACAGAAGAAGCCAGTCGCGTTGGTTATGAAAATATGAGCCAATTGCTGCCTTCCTGCCTGCCTGCAGAACTCTGGGGATCTTAATGATTTTGCCTTGTTTACAGGAAAACACGGTGCTGCTTTTCTCTTCCCGCCATGAGATCACTGCATTCCCACACAGACAAACAACAGCTCTGTCTCGACAAACTCACTCAAAGCATTACCCAAATCACATCCTCCTCTCCAGTGTCTCATTTAAGATTGGCCCCCGAAAGTTTGAGGCTCCCTGCGACACATTGCAGATCATTTCATTTATTTCCTTGACAGATAAAAAATCCTGACGTCCCGCTGAGGTGTTTCCATTCGCCACGCTAACCCGCACTCGGCGCACTGACCACTCATCCATGATTTGTGAAAGCAATTGACTTTCAGCTGAAGCCGTCTGCGCTTCTTCAGCCAGAGAAGGCACACGGCTCGGTGAGGATCTCTGAGTGTAATCAGCACCATCCTCGGTTTGCTCTGATAGTATTTAACAAGGGATTAATGGAAACCATGCAAGCTAATTACACCATGAACTTATCATTAGCCATAGAGGAGTCGTTAGCTGTTTGCCTCTGCAGCAGCTCAACCTGCTGTACATGGATGGAGGTCACGGAGTCTTTTTAAGTCCTGCAAACCTTAAGACTGAACAATCCTCAGTCATTACCCTTTAAAGTCTTGTTATATGATGAGAAGAAGGTCTAAACACTGACATGGACTGTGCAGATGTAGGTTAAAGCTCTGCAGAAGCTGACAAGTGAAACCTTGAGTTGAGATTTTCTTGTTTAACTTGCTGAAGACGGTTAAATGAACCTAGAAAATGCATAAAACACATTTAAAACTCTACACACTTCTTTGCTGTCAGTGAAACCTTCAGTCAGATGTTAAACAAAATGCCGTGATGCTCCGCTAAGTCCTGCACGTGCCACTTCTGCTTCAAATGATCAAAAATTTGAGTATTTTATTCTTCCAATTTGTCTGAAACAAACAGCAGAAGCCCTGCTCGCATGTTGCAGCCGTTAAAAACATTGTTTCCTGTTATTGCAGCTCTTATTGTCTTCTTTCATCAAATCCTCCACATTAGAGAAAATACAGTAATTATCTGACGCAGCGCTGTCAAACAGGAGATGAAACAGAAATATGTAATGTTTAAGAAATCATCCTGATCAGGCGCGGTGCCTTTGATGTGAGCTGAAAAAGAGGAAACGTAATACCCTCAGACTCTCGCTAAATGAGGTGACCTAGTTGCTTCTTGATTACTGTAGCTTGTAAAATACTGATCATAAGAGATGATAATTACACATTATTGTGGGGCATAAACATTTCCTGGTGAGGATGCAACCCTGATGAGTAATACTTGTATTTGTATTCATTACTTACACTCACCAGCAGCTCACTGTATAAAAAAGAGCCTCCACATATTCATCACCATCCTTTTCACAGAGCCTGCATATCGTACAGAAGCAATGTTTTTAATCAGACTGCCTTTTTTTTTCTTTTTTCCCACCGACTCCTCTTCATTTTTTGCACCACAAATGAGAGGGGATGAAGCATTACCCGTGGGAGTGCCCCATGAATCGGGCTCCCCATTGAACAGTGTTAATGCTGATTAATGAAAGAGCATTGCAAATGGAAAAGCCGTGCAGCAAAAGCAGCAGCAGCAGCAGCAACCAGCAATAACACACACACACACACACACCCCAAATTCTCAGAATCCCTGTGAGCGTCGCCGCCGCCGCCGCTGCTGCTGCTTCGCCGACAGAGTGGAGAGGCAGTGTGAGCCACTTCAGCTAAGACAGAGCCATTACTTACTCATTCCACACAGATGCCTTCTGCCATGGCAACACCTATTAGACTCGGAGTTGGCTGCCGGACTGCTAAACAGGAGGGCTTTCGGTCAACACATTTCAGGCCAGATTTTTCTGAGCTGCCTGTTTCTTCTCCCAGAGGTTGTCATACTTTTTTTGTTTTTGTATAAGCGTCTACTGCATTAAAATGAACACAACACGGTGGGATTGATCGGTGATCAGAAGCAAAACGACCTCTTCAGCAGCTGGGATGTTAGAGTTGCCTGTTTTTTTTTAAGCAAGTGCAAAGTTTGGAGGAGAAATGACTCACATGCTGAAGCTTTAAGATCATTTTAGCGACCATATTTGCATCTTTAACAGCTTTAAAAAGTTAATAAATACTGCACATTTCTTTGCATTTACTCCATTACTTTGCACGGTCCCTGCTGATCGCACACACTCTTGTCTCTTCTGGCTGCTCGCTGTGTTTCCACGCTTTGCTTGGTCTCGATAGTTTGGACTGTTTCCCTCTGGGCACAGACTCTCGTGTCCTCATGACCCATTTATGACACTCGATGCCAGAAATCATGTCAACTGCCACGCCACATGCTGTAATTTAATCGAAAACTGGCTGCTGTTAATAAATAAAATATGCAAACCAGAATTAAATCAAACTGTAGCTCCGTAGACTTTAATTTTTTCCTTAATGGCTCTTTAAAAGAGTATTTATTGAACACATTTAAAGAAAATGTCCCCACAGGCAGAACAGACACAAAACTGGAATTTTTCCACAGCATAATGCTGCTGACTGAGAGAGGAACTGAAAGATGAAATTAAACTTTAATAATAAATTGTAAATTTAATGTCCCCTGCAATATAAAGGCAGTCAGTGATTTCCAGAGGGATGCTAACCCCCCACCTTTTTTTTTAGCAAAATGACCAGAATGCACCCCTCCTGGTTAACCTGCATCCCTCCTCTTGATTATGCTGATAAAGTGTAGTCTCTCTGACTCGTTGACTCATTGACCCTGTATGTGACTGCGGTCTGTGACTCTCCGGCCCGACCGCGGCTCTGACATGTCAGCAGTCCGACTCTGCTGAGTATCGATAAATCCATGGAGCTGTCCAAGGTGCTTAAGCAGCAAACCGATTTGTATTTGCATATTTTTTCTCTCGGCACCTCTTTGAGTTTCCTCTTGGGTCCATAACAATCTCTAAACTATATTCTGTAAAAACTTGATCCTATTTTGCAATAGAGTGGTGTTTTTGGTTGATGGTGGGATATTTAGTGTCTATAAGAATGTCACAGTATCGTCACTGCATTGAGGTTTTATCTTTTTACGTAAAGTAGATCTTCATCAGTATGTAACAAGTGAGGATGAGTGAAGATTAGCATCACCAAAGTAAACAATCCACTGTGTTCAAATGTTAAAAACTGTCTTTTTTTCAGACTCAGGTGTTTAAAACAGCACAGGTTGCAGTGAGTCTGCAGGTATTTACAATCAGTTCTGTATTCAGCCGCAGTTTGAGAACAATAATAAGTCTACTCTCAGCCGTATGGAAACACATCTGTACAACCGTTTCACAGCTGGAGAAGCTTTAATGTGACGGGGCTGAACAGTCTCACAGAGAAAAATGTAAATCTTGACTCTAACCTCTGAAGATTCCTCAGTTAACAAAGTTTCAAACATGTTTGCTGCAGCGATTTTGATCTAACATGCACCTTCCTTAAAAACATCAATACCAACCAACAAATATCTCCAGTGTCTTTAATGGCCTCCTTTCAATGGATGACAACTATTGACTGACAAACATACAGTAGCCTCGCCCTCAGATCGCAAGCAGCAATCTTATCGATCATCTCAAGCACTTTGATATCTGCAGCGTTTATCTTCACATGTTAGCAGCTTTGGGGTTTTTCCTCTGCTGAGGCTGCAGCTGGAAGCCCAGACAGGAGGGACAACCCCACCAGGGACGGACTTTTCGGTAGGGAGGCTCCAAAAAATTAGAGCTGCTGGAGAAAAATATCACAGATCACAAATTTGAAACCGACAGCTGCTGGTTTTTTTTGTAAACGCTGCACAGATTTGTTTCCTGTAGGTGGAAAAAGGAGCAATGCAGTGCAGTGCAGTGATAAATACAGCTCGTGCAAAGTTGTGCAAAGTTAACAGCGTCTCATTTCAACTTATTAACACTTAAAATGTCCTTTACAAAACAACCAGGCTGCTCGGTTTTTTTGGGTAACATCAGCAACACTTTGTTCCAGCCCACAGTGCTCTGTAATTAATGCAAACAATAAAGCAACATTCCAACAGAAGAGATGAGTAAGCCGGATAATTATAGCAGAGATCCGACAAAATCACCTAATGCTGAGCTTAGATATTATACTAGCAGGCTAAACACTGCTATTACAAAACTGCTTTGTCATTTTCTTTGTCTGGAGACTGATACTTTTTAACCTCAAAGTCTGGAGTTTTTTAAGTTTCCACTTGTTCTCCCGGATAACTGGCCTCCATTTCCGAGCATTTAGAAATGCCTGTATGTGGGAGTTAAAGCTCAGAGGGAATAAAGGGGCCGAAAACTCTCAAAGTCTGCTCAATGTCTTTGTTCTGAATTGGTGAAACAGAGTCTTTGTCTGCTGTTTTTCACATTTGTTCCTGTTAATGAAGTTAATCTTTGAAAACAGGTCACAAATATAGATTTTAAATTTGAAAAAAGGCTCAGAAATACATTGAAACAGGTAGGAACTGTAGTTTTTAAGCAAGCATTTCTGTAAGAGAAATATGCTGATTTACTTCTTTAGACTCAGATTATTATTATATTATAATAGAGAGATTATAAAAGAGTATAGACAGTAAGAGAAGCAGAAACTTTACAGACAGCACCAAGTTTACTTACTATTATTGGGTTTTCAGCTTGAAATAATAACACAAGTTTAAAAATAGACGGCGGGTGTGCAGAGTATTTTTGTGTTCTTTACACTCAAAACATGATATTCACCCCTCAGGCATAAGTTAAAAAACCTTTTATTCCTTTTTCAGACTTGTACCTTCCTTATTTTAGGAATTCTGAGTTTGGAAACTTTGCACATTTTGCTTGTTTTTTTAATAAAAACAGGTTTTATTCAAGCTTTCAGTCGTCTTAAAATCACAGTTTAATTCACAGGACGACAAACTGTGGAGCTAATAAAGACACTTCTGCACTAACTGATCTTTAAACTTCTGCTCTGCTGTCACCTGCAGTCATTCGACATTTTTAGACCTCGATTAATCCACATTTGGTTCTGATAATGAAGCTCAGTGTCCATGTTCGTCGTGAGAGAAGAACATGTCATCCGTCCCTGTGACTGTAACACTGTGGCTCATTTATGTGTTGTTAATCGTGATTTTACTTCCTTTCACAGAGGAGGAAGCCTCAGATATCGACAGCACTTCTTGTACTTCTTATGAGGTTTGTTTACAATCTTCAATCTTCAACGAATCCAAAAAAAAAAAAAAGCATAACCTTTTCAAAACCAGCTTAATAAAAGCTAGAAGCATCTAATGAAGGCATCTTTGATTCACTGGCATCGATCGATAAGCACATGAAGCCCAGCAGATACAGTTAAACCGTGACAAGGTGGTAAAAACAGACAGGAAGAAGATCCCAGCTGGCCGCCTGCTGTAAGTGAACATCTTCAGGAGGCCTCAGGGAGCACACACACACACACACACACACACACGGAAAATGAAGTATATTGTGAAGCTTCATGCCTGAACATGTGCATCGTTTTGTCTGTGTCCTCATCACATTCAAAGGCAGCTCAAACATGTGTGACAGGAATGCACCATGAGGGGGAGGGGGGAGTCTTTCCCATCCGAACTTTTTTTTCTCTTGACCTTTGAACTGCAGAGATGCTCCAACTGCTTTTTTCATGTGAAACTCAGGTCTTATTCATCAGATGCATGACGAAGGGCTGCAGATCCTCTTAAACTAGATCCAAACTTCTCTATGTGGATGAATAAATCAGTACAAATTCATCATTGGTGATGTTTGATGTCGTCGTTTCTCAAACAAAAAGAAAAAAACTGATCGGGAATCCGTTTTTTGTGAGATTTTGAGACATTAATGCAAAAGGTCCAGAGTAATGAACCAGTGAAAGCTCCACCAATTCATCACGTTATCGTGTCTTGCCTTTTCATTAGCTTTGTAAATATGAAACATTTTCTGAATATCGACACATAAAATCAGTGCTTATTAAAGCCAGCCTGTTGGACTTTGATCACACCAAAATAAAAAATTATTACTGAAAAAATATCTGCAAGATATTCAGTAAAAAACTGTAATGACTGATGACACATTTAGCCAAACGGACAGGATTTTTTTTTATTACATATATATTTCAAATGAAACTGTGATTTAAAATTGGACCCTGAACTCCTCACAATGTGCTGCTGTGGCTTCCTGTTAAAGAGGAAGTTCAGTTTATTACGAACCGGGTGATATTTCTGTAGTTCTGGCCATCATTCGTATGTGTGATGACAGCGTTTTACTTAAGTTAATTGCTGAGATCTGAAACTGCGTCGGCTTTAAAAAGAAGACTGATGGGGCAAATGAGGGATTATTACATTTTGTGTGAGAAACCTTATGACTTGATTAATTCACTCTGTTTCTCCCCCCTCAGACTTCACTGGAGCAATGACTTTGTGATCCCTTTTTTTTCATTTAGGTGAGTACAAAAATTAGCATAACAGATGGAAATTATTTCCAAAAGTACAAAAAGTATGACCCTGGATATAATAAACCTGATTTATCCAAAAAAATAAGCTTAAAAAGGCTGTAGTTCTGTCATAAATTACAACAGTGACGACACACAGACGTAACTTTCAGGCTCTAAAATGTCAGATTTTTTAAGGAACAGAGAAAAGTTCCCTTCGCCAACTCCTGCAGGTCCTTTTTAAAACGCTGAAACGAGAGAACTGATGCCAGAAAAAGTCCTCACCTTTGGGTATCAGTTACTAGTAACAACCTTTTCCTTTATTCAACATTACAGGTCAAACCAGAAAACATACAAAATGCTGATTTTTTGCCCTTTTTCTTCTGCTCTGATTTGTGCACTTCATCAGAGCGCGACGACAATCCCCTCGTGAAAAGAGTCTCACTTGAAACGATCAAGACTTTCCTCTCCGTCTGCCAGCTCCAGACAGATTGGACTGATATTTTGGCATGTAACGCTGCCCGGCTGGGACGTCGTAAACAAACGTCTGATCACCTCGGATGGCGGCGACACACTTGTAGTGCCATCGCTGGCGAAAAAGCAAGAAAAAACCCTGATGGGCAGAGTCAGAGCTCCACGTCGTCCCTTCAGCGGCGCACAGATGAAGGCAGGAGAGTAAATAAACAACTAAAATGTCAGCACTTGAATGTCTCGGAGGCATTAGCTGCACTCCTTTTTGCATTACAGCAAAAATAATATGGGGCCTCTCCCCAACAGCTAAATTTGGCCAGCAAAGTCCCCCCCCCACACACACTCATGTGTAGGCAGAAGCTCCATTAGTTCCTCTGAGGGGGCACTTTGCAGACGACTCGGCCACTCGTGTTACTGCAGACACGACAAGTTCCATCCCATGAAGGTATGTATAATTCAGAGTAAGTGCACATTTTTATTTGTCCTCCTGTTTGTGGCTGTTTGTTTGTGGATGTGCTGCTTTTATGTGTCCGGTGACATGTGATTCAACGACACACACACACACACTCACACACTCGCTGGTGCTCGACGTCTCGGCCTCGGTTGCATGTTGCAGTTTGTCATGTTTACCACTTTAACAGCAGAAAAAGGTTTTCAGCCCGTTTTTCAAAACATCACTGAACCGTTCAGTCGACCCTCATGTTCAGAACAAATACTTCATCGCTTCTCGACGCCGCCGCCATCAAACCTCAGAGAAATTTAAACAGACGACTGTAAACAACATCGACATCCAGTGAATAAACTGCCTCCAGTTTCACAGTCAGGAAGGTTTTTTTGTTTGACTTATGATTCTATTTTTAAATAAAGCTTTAGAGATGAATTGCAAAGATACTGTGGCACATATATGGTGCCTGTGCATTAAAAAAAAATATGGAAAATTAATGCAATATCCCTGTTATCTATGACTGTATAGTACATTATTATACTTTAGTTTGGTTTAATTATGTTAATTGAGTGAAATCAAGTCGATCCTGACTTGGTTTTTTAAAAAGGACACAAAAACCCCCGCCCCCTTGGATTAAAATCCTGTTTGATCCATCAATCCATCCCAGCCTTTCTGGACTTTATGCCACATCAGTCCAACCCAGTTCCCTACATTCACTAAGAGAAGCAAACCAACAAAGAAAAGAGATGCTGTGCCTGACATCCTCCAATTAAAAAACAAATATTTACCAAGGCTTCATCCTGTTTCAAGCAAAATATAAATCCATTTGTCTGAAAACTACTCAAGGCACTCCATCTTTACTAAAAAAAAAAGCTGATAAAAGCACAATTAATCCTGCTGCCACTGAACGAAACAACATCACTTCCTTACTGAAGTCATCTTTGTATCCTTATTTCCTCTGGATTCGCCTCAGACTCACTGATATCCTCATAACGTTTGACTCACACATCTAAATCATCCTGCTCTTCTTTATTTGAGTTACTTCTTTGCAGTGGCAGAGGGGAGCTGGAGCCGGCCGGCGTCTGGGTTTCGTGCTGCCTGATCAGCCAACCAAAATGCACTAAAGAGACCAAGACTGGGGGGGGGGGGCTTCCTGAGCTTTGTGTTTCCGGTCATGCAGTCAAACGTTGAAGGAAAACATCACCATGGTGCGACTGTGTGTGTGTGTGACGGAAGTGTTGCACTCTGCCCGTCCACATGAAATGATGCATTTTCTGTTTTTAATTTATTTGGGATAAAGAGAGGAGAAAAAATAGTCACCATGGCTCAACAGAAGGCTGCAGAGAACTGCACAGAAAGCAAAGATGATCAATCGAAAATGCAAAAATAAAATAAAGATGTCACAATAATTATAAGAGCGCTGTGACATTTTGACAAGTTTGACAGCTGACGGTGTCTGGAAAAGCAGTGCAGAGATACACTGCTGAAATGAGCTCTTAGCGCAGATGGAAAACAAAACTTGGAGGACTTGATTCCTACCACTTGAAAAAAAAAAAAGAAAAAGTGACTTTTTTTTTATTAACAGTGAAGCTCCACAGTCTCATCTCTGCTCTGGATGCATGATGACAATTTTAGCACCTCATGGGTCCCCCAAGATCCCATAACTGCCTGACAAAACCTCAACATGAGCACACACACACACACACACACACACACGGCGTGGCACTGCTCGGCCTCAGCAGAAAAAAAAAAACTCATGCAATGTGCTCGTCATTATGGCCCCGAGACAAGAGAGGTGTCAGTGTCAATATGGGGGCTGCGCAGCATTGTCAGTCATGAAGAGCGGAGCAGCCATCGCCACAGATGTTCACTTGGCAGACTGATGCACAATGCTGCAAAAAAAACCCTGACAACTAACGTCCATAATGAGAATCAGATGAAAGAAAGCCCATCTAACAGTAAAACAGAGCGGCCGGGCCGTACGAGAGGGCTCAGCCAACGGGGGGGGGGACATCAGTGCCAGAATCAGTAATTTGGTCATTTTTGACTAAAATAAAATAAAAAGAGAAGAAGAAGACAATGTGGCCCAGCAGTCAGGATCTGGCCTAATCTGACAATTCACTGGAGGAGAAAAAAAGGAGTGCAAAGCAGGAAAAAATCATTTAGTTGTTTTGATGAGAGGTTTTTTTTCTGGAGCTGCACGCAGAGTTTCGTAAAAACTACCGATCTCTCACGGCTGCGTTTGGACACTCCAACCGAGGACTCAAAAAAAAAAAAAGAAATGTTTTGAGGATGAAAAATAAAACCTTAATGTTTCTTGTGGGCTAAACAAATATTAGCAGCCAAAGATCCTCAGTTCTGAGTCCAGTGATGTCTGTTGCTATGGAAAGAGGATCTAGACAATATAATTATAGTTTACGGGAGAGGGGGGGGTTTTAAAAGGCTCATCCTTCCCTTCTTAAGTTTAGGTATCTTAGAAGCTGAAATCTCAGTCGAGTTCCTACTTGCTTTGATGGAATTCTGGCTTCTTACAGCAAAACTCAATTACAGGACTTAAAACAGAGGCTGTTTGTCTGTGCAGCAGATCAAAAGGGCGTTGTGGGTCTTGTGGCAGGTTTCCCCTTGAAAGGGTGAAGAGGTTTAGGAAGTCTCCCTCTGGCAACTCCAAGCTGCTGCTGCTGCGTGCAATCTGCGCTTAGAAACCATACGCAGCGTCGGCAATCGTTTGCAGCATTTGTCACTACTGATTTTCAGCCTCTGGTTTATGTTTTGGGTTTTTTTTGGGGGGGAGAATCTGTGTGTTTTTGTAGACGTTTTACATCCCAGAAAAACAAAATGCAAATGAGAGGGAGAGAGACAGGTGAAAACAGGACAAGATGCAACACTGAGAGAGATCACACCACATGCTGCTGTGCATCAGGGGCCACAGAAACAACTCACCAAAAGAAATGAAGAAAAACATCTCGCTTCTCGTTTTTGCCTCAGAGACGGGGATTATATGTTTAAAAAGGTCACAATCTGTTTGACTGTCTAAAAGATTCCGATCCAATCATATGAACGAATACAAAAGCTACGACGGCAACAAAAGCACTCGTTTATCCAACAGTAATTATATAATGCACTCATGTCTTGGTGAAGGCAAATTGCTCTTCAGTGCAGAACAATGACAGAATCAAACTAAACAGAGTGTTTTCTGATTGAACTTAAATGAAGGAGCCTCTGTTTGTCTCTCTGTATGTGTTTCTGTCCTCAGATTTATTCTTTATTTCAAGTGAATCAACTTCACAAGAGACGAGTGTTTAGCTGAAGACCGAGTGATGTGCAATGTCAAGTGCAAGCGCTTGAGATCTGTGGGACTTTTTTTTTTTATTATTAGTGTGTTTCTACAGCTGCAAGCTTGCACTGTGTGGTGTTTCAAGAAGGAACCACTGCTAACTTTCAATCCACCAGAGGCATGCTGGGTATATGTTTCACTAAACGCAAACAGTTGAATTATCCACAATGTAACTCCGATAATAAAAGCTCTTTCTCCTGGAAATAGTCTGGTCCCAAATAGCGAAATAGGCTGATGCTAAGTAGCTATCTGTTAGCAATGACAGGACCTTAATAATCACCTAACATTTGCTGTTAGTGTGTCATGGTGTGGGGGGGATTTCTCAGGTGTGTGTCGAGTGTTGGATTGTTTGGATGAGCAGTTTTTTTTTTTTTTTCCAGACAGCTGCAAGTAGCAATAACAGAGGCCAAGCAATCGGCCCCTTTCTGAACAGACACGTTTTGAACCGCTGCAACAAAACGGGTCGTGGTGCGGAGCAGAAGAAGATGGGATTGCATGACCTGCAGTATGTGACCTGATATCACAACATTACTGTACCGCCATTACATCCAGCTGCTGCTGGCCGACATGTAGCTGCGAGCTCTGTGCGCGATAACACCAGCGTCCCATGTTGTGACTGGCTGTGACCTTGGCAGGCAATCTGTCTGTAGTGCTCAGGCTGTCTGGAAGTAAAACACATTAGACTCGAACCATGTTTAATTTAATCCTGGGGAGACGTGTCTGAAGTGAGAACACAGAGGAAAAGCCTCACGATTACACATTTAATTAAACTGATTGACCAGCTTCTATTGATGACCTCCTGTGGTGCTAAACGTGCTGTAAAAAACTTTTCTGTTCGCTTCTACATCACATCGGTGAATTAACCACATAGGGTATGTTAAGGTTGCAGCTTTCATTTTGTTTTAGGATAATTACTTTGATTACTTTTTGACTGACTGATTCATTACTCGGCTCAGTAAAAATCTATTAGCTGACTAGTTTTGTGTTATTGAGAGTCTGCTGAATTCATCTGTGAAACTTTCCAGTCACAGCTCTGATTTCAGCTAAATGCTAAAGCCGCATGCTAACATGCTAACAATCGTAGTGATGTTCTTGCCATGTTCTCAACATGTTAACCATCTTTGTTTGGTGAGCTACAATCGTTGCTGTGGACGTCATTAGTTTACAACAGGTTTGGAGTTATTTTTTTCCTCATGAGAAAATGATATATTCTCATGATTGTTGCCTGTGAAAAAAACTTTCATTTTGTACTTTAAGCATCAAATTAAGATATGAAAAACATACTTTGCTATATTTTTCAGCATTTATTGTGTTAAAAATCACTCCAAACATCAACATATTAAAAACATTACACATAGGAGTCCTCAAACTCAGTGTACAGGGCTGATTATTTTGCAAAATGAACTGAATCTGTAGCTTAGCTAGCAACGCCTCGACTCTCCTCATCCTCATATCTTCTATTGGATTTATGTATTCAAGTTATGAGTTCAAATTTGAGACTTTTAATACAGCCACATTTTTATTCCAAATGAAATTTTACTTTGCAATACAATCACTGACCTCATGGTGGTGCTAACGGAAAGGTCAGAGTAAAATTTTGTGCTAATCCGCCAAGCAGACTTTGACTTCCTGGCATCATCACAGGAAAAGCAAAGGGAAACAGAGAATTCAGCAGGATTCATCCTCTCAGGACCACGATTGTGTGTATAAAATTTCTTTTGTCCATTTCTCCGATAAGAGAAACTCCAGAATGGACTCAAGTGTTTCATTAGTGGACTGACGGGGGTCCTCCATCACTGTGTGCTGCTGCTTGTGTGGCTGAAAAAGATTTAAAGTCTGGAGCTCCGGCTGAGAAAAGCCTGATGAGTGGCACTCCTCGTGATGAAGAAACCGATCCTCATGTGCAGAATGTGGTGAGAGCCCTTCAACCACATGCACATGGCACTGAGGGCTGCAGAATTACATTAAAGCAGATCTGCAGATTGAGTCTCATAGGAGCACATATGTCTAAAATCCACAGGGGGAAAACACACACACTCTGAGGGCTAATGAACTGATAACACACACCAACGTATAGCAGATGACATGAGTGGATTGCAGACTGGAGGCATCGTTCATACATATTGTATGAAGCTCTCCACATTCCCCGCGTTTATTCTTCCTATTGCACACATCAAAGTTAAGACAATAACATTTTGTTACTGCTGTCGAGGTAAAAAAAAAAATAAAAAAGTGTTTCACTGGCTGCACAAATAAATCTCACCTGGCCTTTCAGAGCTTCAACAGCAAGGCAGTGAACACAAATGCTGACACACAACCTTCGAAGCAGCGTCCCCTCTTTTCTCTCTTTGTGTGTCTCAGTCACACATATACAGGATGTGCATGTAGCAGCACGGAGGCGACAGCGTTGGCTCGCCAGGCGTCCTTTTGGAGGACAATTATTCTAAGTAGTTTTCCCATCAGCCAGAGCCATGAGCAGAAGACCCTTGGGTGAGCCAGAACCTTTTCCGAGGAGGCAATCGGGAAAATAGCCACTGTCCAATTTATTTGATAAGGGGAGTGGAGCTCAGACCTGCCAACAGATGCAGAGGGGAGGGAAATTGGGGCTGTGCTGCAACCTAGTTGCTGATATTTTCAGAGTTCAAATCACTATGCATACATAGTGATTATAATAATATTCCGGCAAGGGTTCAGGAGAGAGAGGGCGTGAGAGACAACTGTTAGCTCTCAGCGTGCGGCACAAAGGAGATGATCAAGCAAAAGTATGCATTGCAACCACTCGTTGGAGCATGAGATGGTAGGGTTGCAGTTTGTGAGCAGCAGTGATTACAAAGAGCGAGTGAAAGTGGGCAACTGAGCTTCCCTCGGAGGTACCGACTGTAGGCGATTAAATTCAAAGATCTTTTCAAGCAGAGGGTGGTGTGTGTGGTGTCAGCGCTCCTGATGTTCTCAACGTTTCCCTGGAGGAGCTTCTGTTTCAAATTGGACAGCTCAGAGTAAAACCAGCTCTCTCTGGAGATCCTCACCCACACACAAAGCCAGTGTAAAAGAAATGCCATCCCTGTCTTGGGTAACACACACACACACACTCATCCACTCACTGAAGTGATGCCTCAGCAAGAAATAAATAAAAAATCACAAAGGAATGGCCCGCAGCGTCGTGTCATAGAAAGCTTTGAAATGATCACACAGAACAGGGATTTAACTTTTTGAACTAGTTCTGAAATAAATAAAACGCATGTGTGACGAGTTGTGACATAAACTTTAAGACATAAAGAATAATTTTACTGTAAAACAAAAGAACAAAAGTGCTTAAAAGATGAAAAAGAATGAGAAAATTCTGAAGAGTTTGTAATTTATTCTAAGTTATAGCAACAATTATCGATGCCAAATGCACGCAGGTGCTGATTCTTCTCATGTTTCTCTCTCATATTAGTATAAAATAAGATATGAAATAATGTAATTAAGAGTATTTTTTGCAAATTGGTTGGATGACACCTAGTGTTTTAGGGTCTTTAAATTTGACATTTTGCAAATATATACTTTAATGTCTTATATGCTTATATGTTTACAGGTAAAACTATAATGGACCAAAGCAAGAAAACAATAGATATATAAGTTATTTGTGAGAATAATCATTAGCTGCCACCTTAAATCACATTATGCATGAAGATTGTAGCCAAAATTCAGCATTTTATGTCATAAACTTGACTGAATATGATCCAAAAACATGCTGTTATGTTGCAAGACAAAGATGCAAAACTTGTCATGTTTTCTATTTAAGTTTTGATATTTCCTCTTTTATTTTGGTAAGTTTTTTCCTTGAGGACTCTGTCAGCACTTCTGGTCTTGTTTTTCATTCCCTGCCTGTTTTTTATATCATAATCTGTTGCTCATCACTTAATTAGCTACCAGTTGTTTAGTCTTGCTGCTTTTCCTCTGACATTTGTCCTGTTTCGTCTAGTTTCTCAGCAATCCTGTCGTTTGTTTCTGCTCTCTGGTCCTCAGTCCTGCCTCTTCACATCTTTTATCCAGTTTTTGAACTTGTCTTTGGTTTATTTTTTTTGCTGCTCTCTTGGATTTTATTTGCCTTCATCATCTTCCAGTTATGAAAGCTCGCTTATCGTTGCCTTTGCTGCCGTGTTCGTGTTTTTTGAAGACCGGACGAATCTTAAAAGCCCAGACAATTTCTCACTTTGGTGCCACCTGGTGGTAATATTAAAAAACGGCACTATGATGGACTTAGATCGTGGCCGTTAACCACCTGGATTTTTAACATTTTTGACAAATATGTTCTCGTTCCGTTGGACTAAATTAAACATGATATATTCTCTTAAGTGTTCCAGGAAAAATCCACAGCAGAAGAAATGTGGTCTGAGAAACATTTAGACAACCGTTAAGAGAAAAAAGCAGCAGACCCTCTGATCTCTCATTTGCATGCTCACAATAATTGTGTCAAGAATTAATGCAAGGGATTTCTGCGAAAGATCAAACATTTAGGAATCTCTTCAAACAGATACGAGGCATCTCAAGGGTTGTATCTTATAAGTAAATTTGTTCAAATGATCACACTTCCCTTATTCTTTCCTGTGCAGAGAATACAGATGAAAGGTTTTGCAATCTCAGGCCGTTCAAAATGTAAAAACGGCTCCTGGAGAATGAAAAAAAGGGTTGAAAGGTGACTGCGGCTGCATTCACAATGAGCTTATGAGAGATGTCCTGAGATGATCTGCACTCTTTAGGTGACGCATTAGTCTCGGATGGAGAAATATCTGTCTGTTTCTGAATTCTGTTAACAACAGTCGGTGCCATCTTTTAAGTATAGAAATAAACTCATACAGTCGATGTGACAGTCGGGGCTGTGGAGGTGCTGGACCTTTAAAGAAACTTTACCCTCCAGCACTCTTTTAAGAAGTGCGTCTCAGAGGAGGGAAACTCTGTTAGATGATCAATGTCCCAGACAAGATGAAAAGCATACAGAGCAGGCAGAACCACTGCAGACTCTTATTGGACCTGCGGCTCAACCTACAGCGAGAGAAACCATCCATCTCTGATTCACACAGCACTCTGCAGCCACCTTCCCTGTTTTTTTTTTTTTGCCTCTCCTGCAATTGATTTTCAAAACATCTTTGGTAATCTGAGGCAAACAGAGCTCCTCAGACACGGTGCTGGCAGCACAGCTCTGAATGATGTCAATTATCCTGCAACAAATGACAGCAATACACCTGAGAACGGCTCGGAGCTATCTGACACAGCCTTACCTTGCACATCTAACTCTTTTGAATGCAAATCTGTCTTCTTCTTCTTTTTTTTTTTTTCCCCACAGGCACAGGAATCCCTCCCTGCACACCTACTGTATATCAAATTGGTAGAGAGCAAGAGAGACATCCCTCAAGAAAGAAGCATGAATATACAGTGTAAAGTAGCCAGTAATCTGCTCAGAAAAAAAAAAAAAAAAAGCAGAGAGGTTCTTCTTCTTGAGACGTCTTTGAGCTTATGCAGAGCAGAACGATGGAGGAGAATCCTCGAGGAGGAGACTGAAGCCTTCCAGACGTCGCTCCACATGGAGTTTAAATAATAATAATATTAATAAAAAAAAAAGGGAGACACCTTACAGTGGTATTCTGAGACAGATGACATTACAAAGACATCACTTCCCCATATAGCTGTCATTATAAGCCATACAGTTTATGCTGGCCTGCCTCCAGGTAGACCAGCCGTCTGTGACAAAAAAAAAAAAAAAGAAGTTTCCTGGCAGACGAAGCCTCTGAATATGTTGATTTCTTTTTTTTTAAAAGCTCGTAAATGTCTCTTCTCCTCCGTAACGTCCCGCAGAGGCAGATACTTTGCATGTCCTTGATGCCTTTGACTTCTGTTTCACCACCATGTTAATCCGGTTCCAGGCGCTGACCTTCTCCTGGCCTCCCTGGACTCAACGGACGTTTCTCTATTTGAAATCCTTATTACTTCAAGGAAATTAGCATTATCATAAAACCCAGATTTCATTCAGTTTGCCCTCCATTCTGAATCCTGAGCAAAGCTCCTTCTACTGTTTTTAAACCAGTAACTTTCTACTTTTTTTAGCAGAAATCTAAATTTCACCTGGTTCAGGAACAGTAAATATAACCGTTAGCTTGTGCAAAATGTACGCAGCCATGTGAAAAGACTCTAGAAAATATTTGTTATTCATCATCACAACAAAGTGGTGTTTGCCCTTGACACAAACTCCAGTGTTTGTTTCTGTCTTTACGTGGTCCGAGTTACCGGTTTTTCTGGCCCGTTAAAAAAAAAACTGAACTCCTGATCAGGCATTTTAATCAGGCTCGTTATTTATTCAGTTCAAGCACATGCCTAAAGAAACACAGAGGTTTTTGGAAATTGACTGAGGTGTGCGAGGTGTGGTGCGGAATCGATAAAAAAAAACCAGCCTGCGGCATTTTTAGAGAGATGATTCAGAATACCTGAAAAATCACCAAAAAAAAAAGAAAGAGAGGAAAAAACTGAAATAAACAACAGGCAACAGTGTGAAACCGAGTTTCATCTCAAAACAGCTTCTTTGCATGCACTTCCACCACGTCAGGCTTCAGCTGCTTCACAGAATACGTCCACGAGTCTCCTGCGTTACTGCAACAGTTATGTTTTAACACTTACTGAAGAGCAGAGCAACAGATTTCACATTTTCAGTAAATAAAGTGCAGAAAACAAAGCAGTGTGGGCAGCGGCATGTGGATGAGAAGATCAATGAAAGAATAATAGAGCTGAAATAGACAGAGTTCACTCATGTGACTAACTGAACTGCAGCAAAACACTCAGAAACATACAGAACAACTGAAGCTACCTGCAGGGGGGAGGGGGGTATGTTCAAAAATAAAAGAGCTTTTGACCTATTAAAGCCACAAGCTTATCAATCGAGCCTTGTTTATTGGCTCTGGTTATGAGGTGAAAGCTCTGGTTTCTCAAGCAGTAGCTCAGGTAAAGTAATCAAATACTGTTCATATTACCGATTAAGAAAACAAACACGATTCAGTTCGGTTTTAACACAATTGTTTGTCAAAAAATCAACATTAAACTCATCTGACGGCCACCATCGACCCTCCTGCTGTGCCTTTATAAACCCACTTAGCCACCGACTCTGTTTACCTCTAATGATCAGTTAAATGAACTCATATTTAAACTGTGAGTTCTGTTTAAATGCACCCAAAGTGTTTGCTAATCAGCTGAAGGAAAATTACCGTCCTTACTTACAGTGTATTCAAAATGTTTGCCAGTCCGAAGGGATGAAGCAGTACAAACTCCTAAAAATTAGAAAACATAGTTGGAAGAATACAATCCTCACTAACTGCGAATCCAAAGTAAATATTTGAATACTTAAGTCATAATTAAACACTATGAAAGTGTCCTTTTTGCAAGGAGAGGCCTCGCTGCTCGAGATCACCTCTGCTGCTTCTGCTGCTGCTGCTGGGAAACTTGTTTTTTCAGATTGTTGAAAGGTTTTGAAGCGATCCATAACTTCAAACTTTTAAAGTTAAGAAGGGGACAAAGCTGCTCCCTCATACGGCATACAGGCTGCCGTGGATGACTCCCCGTGGGCTTTTCATTAAAATGCAAATGCTGTGATTGTGTACCGCTATCTCTGAGCCGCCATACTTTTCCTCTCCTGTGCATTTTGTTATCAGGAATCATCATATTGATCAAATTATGTAGATGCTAGCAAGATCCAAGCGATGAAGATTCGGGAGAGATTTATGCTACAATAAAGGCCTTTAGGTCAACAGAGAGACAACTCAAGGTGTAAATGATCTGTTTTTTGGTCTTTTTATGGCAAATTAAGTCGGAGCACATTTCACAAAGTCAGTTTGTTCAGTATAAACAATCCTCCACCGTTAGCTACTAGCATCTTTCATATAGGAGTTGCATCTTATTGTTCAGCTCAAGGGCAGCTCATCGTGCAGCCGCTTCGGCTTCATTTATCAGGATTTTAACAAAAAACAAGATGTTACTGAACAGAATTTAGTTAAACAATTTAAAAACTTTACTTAAAAGCACAAGAGTAACATTGATAAGATAAAATAAAGTAAAATAGAACAAAGACAACAATGAATTTCTGCTCCCAGGATGCTCATTTGAATGCTGGGAAAATAAATGCATTCAGAAGTCCAGCATTGTAAAAGTTCACAACACAAATTATGATGCAAAACATGTCTGAAAATGAAAATGGGGTAATTGCAGCCTGCTAAATGACAAAGTTACATGTTTTGTTAGTTAACATGAAAAACAGACCATTATGTCTCAAAATAAAACCTCCATTTTTCCATAAAACACCTCGCTTCCTGCAGAACATCCTTCTCCTTCTGTGCATTTAATGCTCTGAGGCTTTCTTTTCGTCTTCACTGAAGAGCTTAAATGTTGGAAATAGGTTTCCCATTAGCATTTAGCTTCTTTCTACTTTTGGCACCTTCTGGCAAAAGATCTGCACGCCGCGCTGATAGCTCGCAGCGGTTTTAATTGAGCAATGATTTATTCCAACAGAGATCTTTGCCTGATTGACAATGCCTGACAGGCAAACAGGCAAGTATCAGCGTCAGTAAAAATCACCTGACGCACATTTTCTCGGTTAGATGGGAAACTTTTCCATATTAAAAGCGCTGGGAGCTGCTGGTGCACACCGTGCAGATCTCAGGTCTGATTCTTGCTCTGAGTTTGTGCTCCATTTAGTTCAGTTTGCAGTGAAAGAGCAGCAGCACTTTGCTTTTTCTCCCTCCAATCAATCCGTCTCTCTCTTGAAGCGATCCAGCAGACCTCCCACCAAAAACCTGACCCGCCGGCACAAAGGCAACACTTAGCAGTGGATTGTGCGCTCGCAGTAATTACACAAATGTCTCAACCTAAATGTTGCAATCGATATATTGATGTCAAAATCCTATATGAAGCATAAGTAGCAGTATTTCCTCCTAAAGCCATCTGTGCATCAATATTCCTCCACACAGACGCCTCTCTGAGCCTCCTGAGCCCCGTCTCACTGTCTCATGCAGCTATCACAACCCGGTAAAATAATTCAGATGCTGCTGTTGACAGTTTGGGACATGAGGGGGCTGCTTCCCTGTGGCTGTTACTTCTGATCATAATTGTATTATTTTTTCTTTTTTGCAAAGTTTATATAACTTCTCCATCTATCTATCTTTGGCTGCACTCTCATTTCTCTCTCTCTCTTTCTTTCTCTCCTTTCACCGGAGAGCAGAAAACAGTGATGCTGGATTAATTTCAAGAAGATATAAATGTCAGGTATAGCACTTTTGAAAAATCAATGAATGCCACATTCTCTTCTTTGCATACCGAATGTGCCAAGTGTGAAGAAAAGCAAAGGTGTGATTCCAAAAAAAAAAAATATAATAATAATCGGAGAAAATATATTCTCCTTTCATGTTTTTTTAATGCACCTCCTGGAATATTCGAGCGTCCTCGCTAACAACCGTCTTAGCATTTACATGCACAAATAAATACTAAAGCCTGAATGTGGCTGGGAAAATAATGTGGGTAAAACAGGGGGACCTAATCTGTAAACTCACACACTCATTTTTACTCTCTATTTACCTTCGCTGTCTCGCTTCAGTGCATTTTTCCATTCCGACATAAAACAGAGTTTAATTAAACCTTTAGCAGGTACAGAGGAGGCCTTCTCCATGTAAATCTGCTTGAACATGGACGCTGTGATACATGTGCTTTCAAAAGGCTTCTGCGTCATTAATGTTTCAAACAGATCCCATGAAACATGAAGCCATCTCGCTAAAAGACAGAAAATGTGTCTCCTTTAATGTTTTTTTAGGCTATTTTAAGAATCACAACACTGATGTCACCTGTAGATGAGAAGCAGAGAGACCGAGAGCTTAAAGGGAGAAGAAGAAAGAGAGAAACTCTAACAAGACTTTTATGCAATGAAGCTTAATTCAGCCCAGATATTTAGAGATGTAATGTACTTGTGCTGATTAGAGCTGGAGACTGTTACTGTAAGAACAGACTGAATCTGAGCAAACAGCAAAACCAGTCAAAAACCAGACAGCGAACGCACCACCGTGTCTAAAACACTTCATGATTTTTCTCGTGTTTCTGATGAATGAAAAGAGGTTTAACTTAACAGTTTGAGACAGAAGGGCATTTGAAAGTAGTGATGCATATTAAATGTATGTTTGGTATGAAGCAGAGTGTTTTTTAGCAGATTTTCTGACCGGACAGACATTGATAGTGTTCATATAAGCTGAGGCCTTGACCACATGTTCATTTTTTAAATGCAAATTGGGTTTTTTTTTAGTTTTTTAGTTTTAGCCTTTTGTTTGCACACAGAAGCTGTTTGGGTCGCTGAAGCTGGATCTTTTGGAAAACTGTGAAGGGAAAACGTTGTATAAAAGCAGATTTTGTGACTTTGGAAAGGACGCTGGTCTGATCAAAAACAGTGATGCTGTCAGTGTAATGCCAACACAACATGAAGAGACGTTCATCTGCGGAGAGTTCTCAGTTTTTTAAGTGCAGGAGGATCTTCATCACGAGCAGCTGCTGAACAGGAAGCCTGCCGTCACAGCGGGGGCAGCCAGCGGGACGTTAACTAATCAGACGGGACTGAAGAGAAGCTCCATGTCAGAAAAAAACACATCTGTCTGGGACATTAGTCATTTTTGACTTTCAATGGCAACTCCTCTTGAAAATGACCATCTAATAAAGGCCACAACAGGAAACCAAACACATGAGATGGGGGGGTTGAGTCATCGCCGTCTCACACGGAGCGTGTCATCATCACGGCCCGGCTGCTTCCACCTCCTCACGCCGACCTGTCCTCATGTCAACCCCACCTTAATGTACCTCCCCGGGCTCCATTTAAATCACTCCGCTCCAGTTCCCTCCATCCTCCAGACTTTCCCCCTCCACTCCTCTTCATCTTCTCCTTCTTCTTCTTCTTCTTCTCCTCCTCGTTGGCTCGCTCTCCCTCGTTCTGCGTCCTCACCCAGCCACTCTAATTGCCTTGCTTTGCTAAATGAGCCAACCAATTGTGCCTCCAGTTAAAAGCTGATGAGGAGTCTGCCCCATCCGGCCCTCCAACTCTGCAGCTAAATAAAGCTAAATCAAGAGGGGGGGAGATGAATGGAGCTCACTCCAGGACTGCAGATGCCATCTCTTTCCTGCGCTGACAACCATCGCCTCTGACAGCCAGCGTGCAATCATATCCCAGCGTCCCATGGGAGTCGGCTTTCCTGGCACCCACATCTTTTGCAGTTTTTCGAACCTGATGTCAGTGTTGTTTTCATGGATCAACTGATGCGCGTGCCGGGTTACTGATACCAACGGAGGGGGGGAAAAAAGAGGCTCTTTCCACTGTCTAACTTACACAGAAGTGAGAAAAATTTACAATAAATTCAACTGTCGCGAACAGTATTGGAAGTTTGTGCTGAGGAGTAAACAGTGAGGAAGCAAAAGACACAGCTGACACCATTAAAGAGGCTGAAAAATGAGGAGAAGCTTCAGTCGCTGATAAACAACCTCCTGCCCTCCTGTGTCTTAAAGTATGAGAGTTATAAAAATGACATTTCACCCGTTGGCTTTGTGTCTGACAGGAAGTTACAGCGGAGCTCAGTGCAGGCTGTTGATTCGCGGCTGCTTCACGGCGTCACCGAGCCGCTCGGTCTTCAGGGCGGCAGAGTGAGACGGCGAGGTGCACCAGGCTTTCATTTACTGATGGAGAGTCGTCCTCCCTTTTCACCAACCGAATGTTGGCTGCCTTGGCCTTCGCTCGGGCCCATTCGCTCTGCTTCCTAAATGTCATTTGGTCTCCAAAGAATCTCCCGGAGGAAATTACATCGCCGAGTAGTTTGTGTGCTTAAAAATTCGGCGAGTAAAAACCAAAGAACTGCATCTTAATAATACTTTTATTAGCCAGGAGAGACGGATTAATGCTGAAAAAATCAAAGCAGCAGAGGTGAAGAAATCGTTGCTTTTAGTCCCTTAAAATAATCAAGTTTCAGCAGCAAAAGATTCACCTGAAACTGTGATGTGATGTGATTGTATCTTACGTCAGACCCTCCAATGTCGGAGCTGCTGCAGAGCGACAGATGGAGTCGAACTCCACCCGACAAGTGAACAGACTTTCACATGAATGCACATTTTCCTTTACAAGAAATCTATGTTGCCATATTGTTCTAATAGTGTCTTTATGGTTTCTTTACAAACGACAAAACACATTTATAATTTCCAAACATATAAACTGTAATATATGATAATTAAATATGTAAAAGTTTAATTATTATTTCAGGTGTTTTGCTCAAGAAGTTTAGTCTTTACAGCCTTCATTTAGTGTTTTTATTAGTAACTTGAACAAATTCTTTTGACTTAAATGAAGAAAAACAGATTTCATCGTAGATTCACATGTAACTATTGATTCCCTTTCTCTTTTTTTCTCTTTTAAAGAGTCATGTCGTGTCTCTTTCAGGCTCAGTGTGTATGAATTTGCAGTGAACAAACTGCTACGTGTTATTTATGGTCTGTTTCACACACACACACACACACACACACGAGCTGCAGCTGTAGCAGTGCTGTTTATCCACTTCACCCTGCAGAGGTGTCCTCCTTTATGGAGTCATGCTGGTGGCAACCCTGAAGCTCCAGAGAAGCTTCTGCGCAGGTGGCAACCGAACACAGATTTTTAAGACGAGGCTATAAAAACAGAGGAGGAGGAGGAAGAGGAGGAGGAGGAGAAAGAGGAGGAGGAGGAAGATGCAACCAGAGCACGTTTCCACTGCTGCAAACAGACAGCAAATTTTTCCCGTTTGCCTCCGAGTTCATTCCAGACAAGACCGACACTGAATTATTATTTATGCCGATCCAACTGTCAAGTTAAAGTTGAAGATGCTTCCTTATTGATCTTTAAACGCTGTGCGGATGTTTAATGGAGGTCAAACATATACTGTGGTCTGTATGTGTGCTCACTCTGTTCCCTAAAGTGATTTATGGCAAAGATACAAAACTCTGCTGCTTCTGGAGCCAAAGCGAAGCTGCAAAAACCTCTGGGTAAAAGTTGTTATGGTGGAATTTCTTGCACTTTTTTCATCTTATAGAAAGACTTGTGTAGGAAAAAATGTCTCATCGTGAGCCATGACAACCTGGTCTCATCCCCAGGTCAACACATAACAATGTTTTTTGTCACCCTGCATCTCAAAAAGCAGCAAAAAGTTTCCCTCCAGTGTCTGTTTGAGACGTCTGCTGAAAGTTTTTCTGCCAGAAAAACATTCCTGGCACATAGTTACTGTGAAGCATTTGCAGCTTGGTTACACTTAAGCATTAAATTTAGCCAGAAAAGTTCAAAAAATGATCATATTTTAGGATAAAGTAAGTGAGGATGTGTTGTAGTTTATGTGCAAGACGCAAGTGAAAACCTGCAGGTTCAACGATCCATCAATCCGCCCCGACTTTTTGTTCCGGGCTTCTAAAATTACTGCAAATTAGTTTGACCTGGTAATGCGAATAGCCATGCCGTGAACAAAAAAAAAAAAGAAAAAGAAGTTCAAATTCTGTACGCTGCTGATTTTAAACTGTCTGAGCAGAAAAAAGCATTAAAGCGTCGGCATTAAAAAAGGCAGAGAAACCACCAGGAGGAGACAAACTGACAACAGGAAGCTTTTTAGAGGAGAAGAAACCCGTTGGATGAACTGTCTCAGCCCCTCATGGATCCAAAGAAGAGTCGCCATCCTGTATCTCAACCTGCAGAGCTGAAATTGATATTGATTTTCTATCCGACTGTGGATGACACACTAAAGAGGTTATGAAAAAATAAAAAAAATGTTGCACTTTTCCTTTAAAAGCAGCTCTCAGCTTCAGATGCTTTCACTTTGCTTTGCGGTGTTGTTTCCTTTAAATGTTGATAATCCTGACTGTGGTGCTTCTCCAGCTGGACTCTGCTCGCATGCTGGACTGTGTTCATGGTTTCACTGGGCTGCAGAAAGTCTATCAGGGCCACTGTGTGTGTGTGAGGTGTGTGTGTGTGTTCACATGCTGTGTGTCACAGAGTGTATTCGTGTACGCGGTTGAGCGCATGAGGTTTGCGGAGTAAATTATACAAAGAAAAGTGTTTTCTTCAACCTCAATCTTGGCTCTCGCAGCAGGAAAAACAGGGCCAAGCGGGGCCAACCTCATTATTCACGTCCTCCGTATCTTCCCAAACAAAATGAATGTGGATGACTCGGAATGTGGCCGCTTAAGGAAATTATTTGTCATTCCGGCTCTGGCGTCAAAATAACTGTGGTGTGTGTGTGTGGTGTGTGTTTCCCGCCATGTGAGAGAGGAAAGGAGGAGATTACAGCATGGAAGAGGAGAAGAGAGGAGGTGAAGACGAGTAGAAAACAGACGCAGTGACAGTGAGACAGGTGAGAGTGATGAGCGCTGAGATTATATATCAAAAAAACCTTTTAGTTTCGGACAGGCTCTGCTGCCGGAGGAATGTGAGCAATTTGAGCTGATGAATGTGTGTGTGTGTCTGTGAGAGAGTGTGCGAGTTTGAAGGATTTACACAAACAGGGGGGAGTAAGAAAATGTTCATGCTTTCTGGATAAATACTTTGTCTCTTTTAAAAAGTGTCTATTATTAGTCAAACAAGACTAATTGGTTCAGTTGCTGGAAAGAAGACAATCATGTTCAAATCCACCTACAGTTGCCACTTTTTCCACTTTTTTTTGCTGAGCTTTGGCTTTGTGAGGAAGTTTTAATTAACAACACACAGCGGCGGTCATTAAAGAAAGGCACAAAGATGGTCATCTGAGTTAATGAGAGGACAGTGTTGACTTTAAGATAAAAATGCTTAAAAATAAAACCAACACAAGTGCCAAAAACTGCAGTTCCACGTCTGGCCACTTGAGGCTGAGTTAAGCAGCTGATGCCAGAGATCAGTACAGTACAAACCAGCGGTCGACCTCACGGTGACTCATAAATCACATGGTTGTCTATTTATTTCATAGAGGCTCATGTTGCTGTTTTGTTCCAGCTGCAAACATCATCAGCTGGTCGGTTCGTGTCTCCATCACAGATTCAAAGCCACATAAACAAACTCGGTAGTTGGATGAGATTTAGAATCTTTGGATTTCAATCTTTCTTGATATAACTTCCGAACTACAGAGGAAATGAAGTGAGCTCTGAACTTGTGAACAGAAAGGATGGCAGGGACGGGACACTCGGCTGCTTTTACTCGAGCCGAGGCAAAGTGGATATAATTGTGACTGACCCTGATGATGGGAGCGATTGCTGGTTATTACACTGTAAAATACCAGCCAAGGTGGGAGATAATAAATCTCAGACAGGAACGTGAAACTCAGCAAAATCAGCCAAGGCCGGGACAGTAACGGCTGGGGGGTGGAGGGGGGGTTTAGAGAAGGCCCAGGTCTGAATTTCAATTGTGCCTGTCCTCAAATGCCCAAATGATACGAGCTCAAAATAACCTGCATAATGAGACGTATGTGGGACATCAGGGCTGCTGCAGTTCAGGAGCTGCGAACGCTACAAAAAAAAAAATAGTTGACTTGTCATTTAATCACAGGAGGAAAATAATATTTTTTTCACTCAATAACAACGTTTAACTCTCCTTGAAAAGGCCTCTAATGCCACCAGGAAAGGGTTAACTGATGTACTGACCTTGGAACAGCTGAAAAGCAGAGTTTGAGAGGCTGTTTACAAATGAGCTGTGATCTGATTGGACTAAACGACCAGCGAGCATGACTGAGATGAAGATACTGTTTGCAGTAACAACACGACTCTGTTCTGCAGTGAAAACATGAGTCTTCCTCTCTCCAAACGCCTTAAATTCTGTTTATTTGACGCAGATTATCATAGAAAATTAAACCGATCTGTGTCTGTTTTTCCGCTCTGTTGCTCAGAGTTGAACGTTGGGATATACAGCCATGTTTTTTCCTTCTGCCCTTCTGCTCTTGTAGCATATTTTGCTGCTTCAGTGCTGCACACTGCACAATCTTAAAGTCATGCATGACAGCTAGGACTGTCAACAACAGCTACACCCACCACACAGCGCCCCCCAGCTGCAAGCCTGCTGCACATGATGCACGGCCACCTCTTCATTACTGCAAAAAACACCACAGATGAACAATTAGTCCAAAACGATGCACAGTGTCAATCAGCAGCTTTGATGGGTGTCTATTCCTTGAAACCACACACACACACACACACACACACTCACAGTAATAGAGTGGATCTGCTCCTTGTTCAGCTCTGTGTGCATAAAGCATGTTGATATTAGCAGTGACAGTGACAATAACAGTGAGTCGCCTCGCCCCTGCAGAGCATGAAAACATGAGAGCAGTGAGCTGAAAGAACATCCCGACACCCTCGCCGTCATTCCAGTCACGGCCGGGACAATCCGAGGCCTGTGCTCCATCCAGCACTCACCGCCAGCTTATGAGGCTCAACTAGTGCCACGACATTTACTTCTCACACAACCAGCTGCATTTTTTATGCGCAAAAAAATCATTTTATTTTGTGTAGCGAGACCTCGATCAAAGACAAGTTCACATCTCCTTTTCCTCTCCTTCCTCCGAAGCTCAGCCCAGGTGACAGCAGCCAGTCTTGGCAGAGAGCCGAGCCGAGCCGAGCCGAGCTCCACATATGGCACAAATACGGTGGCAATCATTGTTCTCGTGGACGCTGGAGTCTGACGTGTTCTGCTCTCTGAATGACAGTAATGCAACAGGAATCGCTGCTGCAGCTTTTTAACATATAAAAGTGCTGTGAAGGTTAGCTGCTGGAGTATGTGAGGTGACACTGTGGTTTACTGGGAAAAAATACACACATTAAATGTGCAAATTTGCAGCAAATTATCAAGTTTCATGAATGACAATGAGATCAAATTAGAATAAAATAACTTAGTTTGATTTAGTGGCCGTTGAGAATCGACATTTTCTGCTGAATTTTCGTCTTCAGCAGAGCGTTGATGTTAAATAAATGCTTGTCGATGAAGGTTAAACTGAATAGGAGATAAATTTGGTACTATTTCTTTCTCTTTTTTTTCTTGCTGGATATCAAAAGAAGTGCTTTGTCTCAATTAAAAGTCCTTCAAGCTTCAGAACTACAACTTTACATTCGCTGCCTGAGTAAATCTGTCCAGAAAAACAGAAAAAACAATCTGCTGGTTTATAAAAACTGCTGATTTTCTTCCTGAGCTGGTTTGTTTGTGATAAAAACAAAAAAATCGGGGTTTTTATCATGTTCGCTGTGTCAGTGTGATAATTTGCTAATGTTTTTTTAACATGTGAGTCCAAAGCTGTTTACTCATGATTGTTTTTTATGGGAACTTCTAGCTTTTTAAATGTAATTGCAAAGGTTGTTTATTATCTTAATCCTGTGAAAATCTGCCATCTCTGTAATCTGTAATGTAAAAAATTCCCCCTTAAATTGCCAAACACATTTGTGATATTATTAGCTCTGTGTGAATCAACATCTCTGTGATTTGGGGTCATATTTTTTTTTTAAACATCTGTTTCTGTTGTCGACTGAACTGAGGATGAAATTGGTTTCGCTCGTGATTCGTTGATCACATGAGCTTCTGTCTGTGGCTGAGCAGCCGTCAGCAGCTGTGCGTCCAGCTATACCGATGTTTAAAATGAGTATCTACAGAGAAGGTTAAGAAAAAGGGTGTCATATTCAAGTGCAACAGTTCAAGCACAACCACAAAGCATCTGTCACTTGATCCAAATTAGCTGCAAATGTGTATTTATGTCTCCAACATGTGCAGCAAAACAACCCGAGCCCGTATCATTACTGAGGCCGCTGGAGAACAGTGACGTTATGCAGAGCCCTGACATCATATCTGGAGGATAATGTCAGTAAATAAAGGTGTAAGAATGTACCACATTTAAACACTGACGAGGGGAGGGAGGGGGGGTAATTTTCTTAATCACATGAGGCTGTCTGGTAATTCTGGTCCTCCAGCAGAAGGAGAACATTTCTAATTTAAGAACAAGTAAACAAATCTGTCCAGACTTCCATCTTTTGGTCTGAGCTGCACACAAGTTTTATTCTGAGCTAGAATGAGCAAATGGTTTCAAATGATGGCAGAATTTATGTGAGACAATTAGTCTCAAACTGCACTTTTTTAAAGGTTTTATCTTCTGTGCGCTGAGTCACGTGTTTAGAACAAGTCAGTGATGCTTAGCTGATGCTGCAGCAGGGAAGCTAACGAGCTAACACACAAAACTAACATGATGCACATTGTTAAAACAATCAGTTCAAAGTCAAATAAAAAGTCTGCAGTGTCTGAATCATCTCATCAGTCTTTCCCTCTGACCCGCCGGGTGTCACACTCCAGCTGACGGGTGTCACACTCCAGCTGACGGGTGTGTTTCCAAACTAAAAATCCTGCCCAGTGAAGCTTTAACGCTGTAAAACCTGATAGGCGGCAGACACATCGGACTCAGGTGTCTGAGCTCTGTAAACACAAACTTTTCACCCTCCCCCTCCTCTCTCCTCCTTCTTCCTCCACACCAGATAACGCCGGGCCCCCCCTCCTCCCCCTGAGGGACTCAGCACACAACAGCCACGACACCACAAAGTGGGGAGTGGAGGTGTTGGGGACCTGTTGTCAGTTCCAATCGGCTTGCTCTCCCACACCGAGCTCTCCGAGGTCCACTGAGGTAGCCGAGTGGAGCTGCTGCTCGGTTCAGAGGCTGAGAGAGAGAAAAGGCTATTTTATTTTTTAAAGGGGGGGCCGAGGCGCTTCCACTTCCTGAGCCTCGGCACCACCTCTCGGTCTGCCGGTTACATTAGGCTCCAATTAAGTGCAGCAAACGATAAGGAGAAGCATTGATGCTGCTTAACAAGTTAATGCGACCGCTGTGTGCTTAAAGATGCTCCGGTTAGAGAAACGGATGAGGCTGCTTCTCTGCACTCTGTCTTCACATAAACACATCTCTCAGTTTGTTATTCGGCCTGTTTTGCATCACAGGACTCCGGTGTGTCACTGATCACGTTTCTCAACGCTCCGCTGTGACAGTAGATGAGCACCGAAATGGCTTTTTCTTTCTTTTTTTTTTTTTTTTGCTGCACAAAAGGGACTCTGTGATGTTCTGGGCAGTGAGAGCTGAATTACTACATGAGCCAGTCACTGTGGCTGAGAGAGAGAAAGAGAGAGAGAGAGAGGGAACATGAGCTGAAGCCAAACATCCTCTGCCACTCGCTATGAATTCAATTTCAGCGCCCGCCTCTATCTCAGGTTTCAGCAGGAGAGAATAATTAACCCCCCCCTCCTTTTAGTGACATGTAGCAATTTCCTTAAGTAAATGAAGTACTAATATTCTGAACAAATGCATTCAGACACCTTGCTAGGCTCAGGGCTTGTTGCCTGGTAACAGTGTTTTTTTTTTTTTATAAAAGGAATAGTAAATCCTGATTCGATCTGATGTGATTTTGAATTTTATAATCCCACATCATCAGATAACAGGAAGGCGAAATGGTCCCGGTCTTTGTGTGATCCTGTGATAAATTATGTGGAATTATTAAGCTTCTTTTAATGGTGTTTTTTAGGCTGGAAACACATTTACAGAGGGATCATGGCAGTATTGGTTCTAAATATAGGCGATATTTATGAGCCTGTAATTACTGTACATTGAAGTATGCATGGACGGCAGCTATTAAAGGACCTTCAGCTGTGCAGCGCCGAGTGTAAATTCTTTATTCTGATTAAAAATATAAACCCTCAGCTCTCCTCGAGAATAAATTAAAATAAAACTAAAGGCTGAAATCCAAGGTAAGGACGACAAAGCTAATACTGAAACAGTAGGATGACTTCATTTGACTGAATTAAAACTTAAAAACAAAAGTACAAGTGTTTGTTTTAAAAATTAAGTTTCATTTTGGCTCTTTTGCAGTTGTGTACAATCTGAATTATAGCAAACAATCGTGCTAATTTCCGTAGTTCATGTAGTTCAGAGCTTATATTCACAAACAGAATTTAATCATTCACAAAATGTTCCTGAACCCATGCATTAACATCTTTTATACAGTCATGTGTTCACAAAGTGCTTTGCTTGTGAATGACTGAGCCTTTTTTGATGCCTTTTTCATACCAAATCATGATACTATCACCTGTTACCTGTGAACCTGTTTACCTGTGGAATGTTCAAACAGGTGTTTTTTGTAAATTTCCAAAACTTTCCAGGTCTTTTGTTGCTCTTTTCCAAACTTGTGTTGTGGAATGTACAAATATCAGTAAAGTTGATGTAATAAAACATGAAATTAGTTGTCTTTTTACTGTTTTTTATTGGATTATATGTCAAAAAACAGTAAATTATCTCATTCCGTTCCATTAATTTTTCACACAGCATCTCAGTGTTTCGGATTCGGCGTCGAACTTCTTCACAGTCGGGAGCGTCTGTATGTTTAAAAGTGAAAAACTGCTGATGTGATTTCTGCCGCTCTGGGCTTTAATACTCAGCGCTTTGACTCTCTTTATCACGCTGCCTCACTTACACAGCAAACCTCACTAAAAATACCTTTACTGCGACGTTCTTTTTTTGCCAAATGGGTGATTTTCTTGTCAAAATGATTTGGCGCGGCAATAAATACGACACTGCCTGATCTCCAAACCTGGATCTCTGAGGATTAAAGGGTTGATGCAAATAGGGTTAAGCTATCAGCTTTCCACGGCAGCGGCAGGTATTGTATAAGTAAATGACAAATCACATGTCAGGCTGGTGTGTGAGGGGGGCTGTGTGTGTGTTTGGAGTATGTGTGGGCGTTGGTGTGTGTTGGTGACAAACGTTTGTCTTTCCCTAGTGGATTTCTGCTGTATTACATCATAATTAACGCAATTAATGCCAATAAACAGGTGTTTACATGGACTGCATATTGATTCGCTGCTGAGAGATGATGGTTTTCTGATAATAACATGCAACAGAGAGAATAAGCAGAGACTATATAACACAAATGTTTGTTTTTTATGCATATGAACTGAACTTTACTTAAAGCAGAAGGTTGGTAATGAAGCTATTTAAACAAGATTCTTAAGTTTATTAATACAGAAATAAAATTAATCTGCTCCAAAAACCTTTGTGGTTGCAAATCTTTTCAGGTGTCAGACTCATTTCAGATGGCCTCCACTGTGGGCAGTAACACACGGTGATTATTGTAGCCCTTAACTGTTGCTTTGTGGGTGGGCAGGGAGCTAATGGAGGCGATCTTGATGGAGAAGTAATTAACTGTAATCGATGCAAATACTAAGTAGTTAAAACTTCCTGCAGCAACTTTCTTACAGACCTCCTCTTCCTTCATTACCTCATTGCTAATGAAGGAAAAATAACAATCTTATGGTCCGTAGGGCGAAACATCACAATTAAGAGGAGCGTTCAGTTTCTGTAACTTACTGAATGCATAAAACATGAGCAAACAAAATAACCCAAACACTTCATTTGGCCATATACTCTAAACTATATGAAAGAGAAACATGGAAAAAATCACCAAAACCTAAATGTTGTTTATGTCTGCACAGAAATATTCAGCAGCCAGAACTACAGCGAGCTAATTAGGACAAAAAATGTGAGAAATACTTTTCTGACCACCTGCTTGGTCCTGTTTTTCACCTTTTTGGACTTGATTTTTGTGCATTTCCTGGATCAATGAGGTAGATAATGGCCAAAAACTTAAATATGAAGAGGAAAAATGCAGCAACATTCAGTTTAATCCAGTGAAATTGATTCTCTGCATTTAGCCCATCCCTTAGCCTCTCAGATCACTGACAGGAAGTGAATCCATGTTTGTGTTTACACATGTTTGGTTGCAGGAAAAAGCAGAGCTACCAGAGAAGAAGATGCAAACTCTGCTCAGATATTCCTCCATGAACCTTGGACCTTCTACCTGTGATGCAGACTCGCTAACCGCTGAGCCGCAGTGTGTAAAAAAAACTAAAAATATTCCGTTAAGAAGAAAAAAAACACACACACACAGACACACACACACAAAAAAAAAAAACCCAGGGATGAGCCTTCAAGCCTGAGCCTGAAATAACAACAGTGTTGTGCCTCTCCTGGTCCCTCTGTGGCAGGATGCTTTCGAGTGCTGCAACGAGAAGAATTGCTTTCTTAAACAAAACACTTCCCACAGAGGAATAAACAAGAGCGGCAGCCTCAGTTCTCCACCGCTGAGGAGAGTCATGTTTCTGAGATATTGTTACCAATCGACTTCATACGGACTACTTCAAAAAAAAAAAGGATTGCCTCATGTATGCCCATTTTAAGTGGGTTGTTCGATGCCGTTAAATATTCCAAGTGATCTGAGGATGCACTGCCCACTCTCCTGAAAATGTAAAAAAGAAGAGGGAGAGAGAGAGAGAAGGAAAAAAAAAAAGTAAAATTAAATGCAAGAGTTTACGAGCGGCTGCAGAGCTGAGAGGCTGGAGTGCTAAACAGCCATTAAAGAGCAGGGGAGGGCATCGCAAATGGCCATAACAAATCTGTCCTAGTTTGCTGGGAGGCATCAATTTTGAGGAGTGTTGCTCAAAGTGATTCTAATTTAAATCAGCCTAACGAAACAACCTTCCAGAGGCGGGAACCTACACTCTGAAACCCCCCATCACCACCTCCACCACCCCCGAAGAAGAAGAACAAAGCCATGAGATGAAAGAAAGAAGGTTTCACACGTGTTGGTATGTGGAGCCATGGCTGGGGGGGTCTGCGAGTCGGTCCTGCTGCATGCGGCCTGAGAAGCCATCAGAGCGTTCTTGCAGATAATACTGACCACACACAAACGCAATCTGCAGTTGTCAGACGTCACCTCGATGTTGTTAAAGGAGATACAGCAGCAGCAGCAGCAGCAGCCGCGGGGCAGGGAGACTATAGGGAGGAACTCTTTGAACTTCCTTTAACCCCCCCCCCTCTTCAACCACAGCATACATCATGTTTACAGGAGAAACGGCTCCCATTGGAAAAATATGTTAAATGCTACATCGCATATTTTCTTAGCTGTTAGGCTGCAAGATATGGAGACGGATGAGTCTCAAAAGAGCAGAAAAACATGTTTAAACAGATAAATATTTTTCATTTATAGTCTTTTACGTGTGTTTATCATCAGTTATTAATCTACCTTGTAATTATTATCTTTAAATGCTTTATAGCTTCTCTGTTTTGCTCTGTTTCTGTGTCATATGGCTTCTTCTTCTTCTTCTCTTAATTTTCCTCATTTGTCTGCACTTATTGCTCTCCCTGTGCCGCTGAAAGTGATGAGGATAAATAAAGGAGTGTCTCATCTCATCTTATTACATTAAGTTCATCAATCATCCAGTGAGGTGAAGCCTGATTCCAGATTCAAGTGAATTCTTGCAACACGGGGATGCAGAGTGAAATTCAGTTGTCGTGCTTTTATGCTGCTGCGACATCAGAAATTATGTGAATGTATAAATAATGAACAACTTCATATGTGCATGTATATATTTATATATGTGCATGCAAACATGTGCATATGAAGCATGTTCTCATAGCAGAGGCAGGTAATATCAGTGTAGTTCCTGCAGCCCGGCAGAGGAGTGATATTTACCCACGGCTGGCATTCATGGAAACAGGGACCTGGCCTATCTCATAGCTGCAGGTTAGTCCACCTGGGAAATACTGTAGATTGATGGTTGGAGTCCGGCAGCGTCTTGCATGCCAAACGTTGCCTCGCCAGTGTCAAATTCTGAATGATTACTGTGGACTTCCCTTCAAAATTCTCCTTAAAAAAAAGAGCGTGTACACACCGGACTGGACTCTGAGGTTTCTGGGCTGAAACACGACTCGACATCAAACTCTACACGGCTGGAATTGATGAGACTTTTGCAGTTTTCTGACATGACAGCGAAAACAAGCCATTGTTCTTCGTGCTTGATGGAAAAATTTCAGTTGCAGGTGATGGGGCAGCTCTTGTGATTGTATGCCAAAACACTAGAACAATATGCTATATTGGCAGGCGGGGAGTGATATACAGTGAGTTAAAAGCTCTCTGCCACTGAAGTACATCACTGCAGATGCTGGAATGAATAATGCTTTGTTTCAAAGGAAAAACGTGGCGAGAGTGCTAATGTGACGCGGCGTAACATGCAGATTGTGCCACCAGCAGGAGGAAGAGGAAGAAAAACCAATTCATGCATTTACAAACGTTAGATTAGCAGTCCAGGACGGCTGCCATGTTTTATGAATATGCATTAACCCAATCATGTCTTTATTAGAATTTCTTCCATTGAGATGGGCTGCTTTCCCACGTGCTCGCACTGCATTATCCCACCCATTATTCCTTTACCATTACCCCCGTTTGGCTGTATAAAAGGCACAGAAATGATGCCAAGGTGCATTTAAATGGGCATGAAACAGCTCGGCTCTGCTTTCATTTGACCGTCATGAACGCAGCCTCTTAGCTAACTCCTGTCTCACCCCCCTCACCCCATCAGCTCTGTTTTTACCTCCAACCATTCAGTGTTTACAGTGAACACAAGGTTGAGCCTTCATGTGGTGTCACAAACGGTCCATGTTAACATCTTAAACAGCCTTCAATGTTAAACACTGCGAGGGATTTTTGTTCTTCCTGGATTATTTTTTAAAAGAAAAAGATGAAACTTTGCTCTCTTTGTCAAAAAAAAATAACCGCACTTTGTTTTAGATGTTGACGGGACATCAAGAGGCCGAGATGCGCTCGGTGTCAGGCAGAAAAGACTGCTAATGAGGAGACTCTGGGAGGCGTGTCAGGCATAAGCAAAGAAAGTCCGAGTCCGTAAGTATATAAACCTAAAGAGTGCTGCTCTCAGGACAGCAGTAAAACAGTGCATCTCTTGATCTTTGTGTACAGGATTTTGATGTTCAGCCTTGCAAATAACAGCTGTGAAGAACACTCACTCAAGGCAGAGAGTACATCATTAAAATCAAAAGTTTGTTGTGGTGGGAAGATACATCTTCTCCACACCACTGCCTCCTTTGAAACTGCAGCCTACTGGGCAGTACAATCCTTCACGCTGGGTAGAGCCGTGTCTATTACTACAGATTGGCTCGGCAAATCTCTTGGCAGGCATCATAAAAAAAAAAAAAAAAAAAGGGCGAAAAGTAGGAGGGAGGGAGGGAGAGATAGTAATAAAACCTCGCCAATTTCTGTCTGTGACAACATGAAAGAGGGAGGGACAGGTAAATGGAAGGCAGCTGCAGTGGGAAATATGGCTTATCTTAGTCTGGTCCCCCCCCTCCTCCCTTCGAAACCCCTAAAGGTTTTGAAGATAACCACATAAGGCTGTGTGTGTTGGAAGAGGGCTGCTTTGTGCAGGTAAAAAATGATCTAATGGAGGAGGGAGAAGGACAGAAATGTGATGCTGACGGAGGAATATGATAACCTCTCAGGGCAGATGCCTCACTACCTGCCCATCAACCTACACATATCCCCCCTCGTCTGATTTTCCACGTTATTGCATTTCCCTCACTGAATGTCATCCAATCATGGAGCGAAAATACGCCGCCAGATGAAAAGCAACAGAGGATGAAGGCTTCGCTGCCATCAGTTTTCTTCCTGGAATAAAGTTACAAAACACCCAGTTCAGCACTGTAGAAGAAACTCAGTAAGTGATTGCAGCACATTTAGCGACACCGTCTGCAGCCAAACACTTCCTGATGAATTAATCAGTCACTCCCAGACGCACGGGGTAATTCGGTCCACTGTTAATGCACAGTTGCTGTTAATCAGGGTTTTTTTTTTTTGAGTGTTCACAGCTCATTTTTTCTCTTTTTTAAACTTAAATCTTTGGACTCATCTGTGTGGAAAGTCACCCATGAGGCTTTGCTGTAAACTTAAAAATGAGCACCATGTTGCAGAGCTCATCACATCTTTTTTTTGTGTGTGTTTCTGATGATGAAGTCATGATCGCATGAATGAAGCCGAGTGGAAAAAGTTCTGCTGCAGATTCGAATTTTCATGCAACTCTCAATAAGATGTCCCAAAATCAAAAACCAGTTTGCATCGATGAACGAGCTGATCAGCGCTGCCTCGTTTTGTGAGCCTGTTGAGTCGATCTGCAGACTAGATGCAACAACCAATCAGAACAGAGGACTGTGCACCATGTGACTCGTCAGATTTGGAACCAACAACACACCACTTGACTCCAAGAAGCTCGAAAGCTGCTCTTTTTCTGTGTTTTTCTATGTTTTTATGGTGTAAAAACAAAGAAAACGGAGTCAAAGACACGACTGAGAGGATTGTCTCTGTTTCTCTCATCAGGACTGTTTAAGAAAACGTCAACATGTCTTACAGACAAATATGTCAAAGCCCAACTATGCTAAGCTATTGATATGAATTCAACACACTGTGAGGCTGCAAAAAAAAGAAGCAGCAAATAAACCATTCCTGCAGTGTGAGCTCCTGGAGAGACATCACAATACTTCCACCGTTTTGAGCGACAGCACAACCAAACACTTCTTTTTTTTTTTTTTTTCCAGGGGGCTGAAACTGAACATAAACCCGTCCAGATGCAAACAAAAGAAATGTGTTTGGAAAGAGAACAAATACATTTGATGATTGAAAGATTTGTCCTTTCATTTGGAGCAAAAAGGGAAAAAAAAACGAATTGACAAAGATAAAACAGTTAACGTTAGCTTGTGCAGTCAAATAAAATAAAAAAAAACCTTTCATACCTGAGGACCGCTTGTTTGATTACCTGGCAGACGCAGGAAATGAGGAGCTCTGAGCTTTTGTCAATTTGTCTGTCAGGTTCCTTTTATAAACTCACACAGGCTGCAGGAGGATCTGGAGATATTCAAATATGCTTTGCAGAAAAGTGGAAAAAGCACAGAAAATCCTCGGGTCTGTCTGTGTTTATCCATCTGCCAGACAAACAGACATTTAATCAAGTGACATGAGTCCAGTGCTGGTATGCAAAGAAAAAAACTCTATCAGGGTACAAAACTTGGTAAAATGAAACCAATGTGTCATAAAGACTCGCATGTCTCACCAAACAGAGTTTACTCTGAGTTTACAGCCTTCATAAGACCGACGTGATCCAAACGGACAAAACGACGTCATACGTCTGAGCAGAAGCAGCTTTAATTGCCAATCTGTAGATTAAGTCTAAATGAGAGTGTTTAAAAGCCAAACCCATGCAGAAGAGCCGAGCAGGAGGCTTGAACGAGCAGCTACTGTGGTAATATTTTACAATATATTAATTAAAAAGGATTAATGAAAGCCATTAAGACTACAACAAAAAGGCCTGCGTGCTGATACTTAACTCTGGGAAAAGATAATAAGGTTGAAACTCTGCATTGTTCTCTCCAAACATACGGTTTTAAAAAAAAAAAATCACATGAACTTCGACTTTTTTCATACAAAAATGTTTGTAAAAGGTTTTTTTTTTTTTACCCACAATGCCTTATCATCCTCACAAAGGTCCAGGAAAATTATCGCTGTCAGGGGTAAAAAAAAAAAAAAAAAAACTTCATTTAAATTTGATTAAGTGGTTAATGGGCGAAATGGGCGCTAATTAAACCAACTCTCACACGGCAAGTTTTTTTTTTTTTTTTTTAAATTGCAAATGTCATTATTACTAATTTTGCTATTATTAAGCCTGGTGTCGAGTTACTTT
>JAPZDV010000006.1:21159454-21181010 GCA_029814665.1 Acanthurus lineatus | reverse complement strand
CTAATGAGTTTACAGCTGTATACTTGACTCCCATGAACTCCGTGGGTTTGAGTCCAGTTAAACAGAAAAAAAAAAAAAAATCCTAATTAGTCTGTGTTTGGGTTTTAATGGCGCGCTGATCGTAACAAATAACCCCTCGACAGATTTTAGTCTAAAATAAGAATCTTTTTTAAAAAAAAAAAACATTCAGACCAGAGTTTCGCAAACAAAGTTTCTCAGCTTTTCTGGGCTCAAGGTTAAAACAGGGCTGATTTATTTTAGCAGCAGCAGCTGAGCTGAGCGCCGGTGTAAAACTGCCTAAATATCTGCATTTTTTTGCCTCGGCGTGGAAAGCTGACACATGCAACTTTCTTTAAGGCATTAAAAAACCAACTCGAGCTCAAAACAGCTCATTTCATTAAAATCTTGGCACATGCAGCACATCCCGGCTTTTGTGATTCGTGCCACCGGCCACTGAGAGGAGATCTACATGCATTACGGTTCACAATGGTAAATACTTTACCCCCTGCTGCTTGACCTCAAACTGCTTTACAGCTGAAAAAGAGGGAAGAAGGAACTGAAGGAAGCGGCAGAGGAAGTCGTGGTGGCGTTTCCAGGCCTAACAGAGAGCCTCAATTTTATTTTGTCAGCGTGAAAGTGGAAGCACTTTGAGGCCAGCGAGACTCCTCTGACCCCCTCCTCTTCCATCAGAGATGAGCGCCGATAAACAGCGGCTTCTTCTCCGTCGCCGCCCGATGTGTCGTGACAAGACGGCCCACGGCGAAGGCATCACTCCTCGAGTCATACGATCTGAACGGTGCAGGGGGAAGATGCTGACATTTCCCATCAAAGCATCGGGCAGAGGGGGGGGAAAAAAAAAGAAAAGGACGAACCACGAGACGCTGACAGCGAAAATGAGACGCGGGGACGCTGAGCGGAGCGGAGCGAGGGCGCGGAGCTGTGGCGGGAAGCAGAGGCTGAGGTCAGGAAGTTGCTGTGTTCCCTACGAGGCGCAAAGCAGCAAACCATCTAGCTGCCGGGGATGAAGCCACTGCTGCCGAATGTGGGTCACTCTCCCTGGCTTCCTCTGCACTTTCCCTCCCCATGCCTTTATTTGGAGCCAGGGCATTTGAATACTGCATGTTGTACCCGGGGCTCTGGAGTGCTGCACTGTTTCCAAGAGCCTTGTACCGCGCATATAGATGAGGATAATATGAATATGTGTGTGTGTACTGCAAACAAGGCTGTGTTTACTTCAGCGAAAAAATGGCAATGAGTCACCAAAATCTAAATTGGCAGCTCATCATGGAGCCAAATTTACATGCATGCAGTGACTTAGCTGCTGTCTGAAAGTCTTATTCAGGTTAAGCCACTTACATGACCCTTTGATATCCTGCAACACAGTCTCCATATAAATAAAGCAACCAACACAATATCTCTGGCCCCCTCCCAGCTGCAGCTCTTTGAACAGAGCAGCATTCATTCCAGCACAGTGGAAATAATTATTACGTCCTCAGACATGTTAATAGTTGGTGTTTGCCTTTGTGGTGCTGTTTAAATAAAAATGGCAGACAAACACAGGGACACGAAGCTCACATGGTGCTTCATTAAAAAGAAATGCATGGGTCAAAAAAAAAAAAAAGGTTGAAAAGATGTCAGAGCTGTCAATCACTCTGACGGATCAAAACACAGAAGATGATCCACTGAAGCAGAGCAGAGAGGAGAGAGGTGAGCTGAGGGGAAGATATGTGGGCTATATTTTATCATTAAAATCAATTAAAACGACAGGTGATAATATATTATGACAAAAATGTGACGCAACCGCTGCATCAGCCAATCACAAACCTTCTGGCGGTGTTTGGGGAATAATTAGGTTACAGCTGGGCATGTGGAGGTTTGAGTGAGAGTGCAGGAAGAAGAATAAGTGCTGCTTCACGTTGAGATGATACTATAAAAAGTCAACATGAGCATTTTTAGAATTATTTATTGGCCAAAGACGTGCAGTTACTGTTTACATGCCCTTGAAGCTGTGACAGACAGTCCCAAGAGCCCAGAGCGACAGCAGAAGAAGAAGACAGGCGCATGTTACAGGGATTTTTTTGACTGATTTCTTCTTGTTATTACCTTTGTGTTTCATTTTTAACACTTCTAGGTAAACGAACCCCTGATGCTAAAGCAAACATACATTTAAAATCACCTCAACAAGTCGTTTTCGATGGCGTGTTCGGTGCAAATGAAGTTGATAAGAGTCGAGCTTGTGGGCAGAAAAAAGGAGCTGGAAAGAATCAGGGAGCTGCAGAGTCAGGTGATAAATCTCTGCGAGTGTTTCACATCATATGTGGTCATTCAAGCAGCTGTTAATATAAAAAAGAACTGATTAGTGAAGCAGTTTGTGCAGCTCGTATGACAGCAGAGTGGAAAAAACCACCGACTGTGATTTCAACCTAATGACTTCTATTCATACACATGTCATCTGGCTTATGTGCCGTCAATAAACCGCATGTTGATGAGCTTCTTTCACGAACTGAGTGTGTTGATGGAGTCGCTTTATACTGCGACTCTGATCAAGTGTGGAAAAATATGAAAGACATGATTAAAGATGTGATTCATAAATGAAATTTAGCAGCTAAAAAGAAAAAAAAACTCATCCAGAGGAGCAGAATCAGTCTGCAGCGAGACACGCCGAGCATGCTGGGTAACTCTCACCAAAAACAGCAGTGCATATTGTTATTATGTCACCATGGTAGCCAAGTTTGACACACCACTGCTCCTCACGCACTTGAACGCAATGCACACGTAAAAAAAACCCCCCAAAAACTGGGGCATATATATTCCACAAGTGGCGGCGCTGCCCTCCGTCTGCCTGGCAGGCCATCATCTGCAATAACAAGTCAAAGATCTTCAAAGCCGCACGGCTGAAAGGGAGGAAAATCGGAAGGAACGAGGCAAAGGGAGAAGTCAGAGGAGGCCCCTCTGATTCATCTTTAAAGACGCTCCTTATTGCATCTTTAATCATCCTCCTTGATGCGCGGGGGGAGGACCCGACAGTCGACAGTCGACAGTCGGTCTCCAGGACTGTTGGATTCACACCCTGTCGAGTCGGGTCGGCTCAGGAAGCTCGAACCGGGCTTTGTTCTCCCTGCACACATCTCTTTTTTAACTCTCTCCTCTGGCTTTTTTTTTTTTTTTATCACTCCTCGTCTCCATCTCTGCAGTGGATGCTAACATGGTCAGCTAAATGTTTCAGGAGGCAGGAGGGGAGGGGGGGGACGACAAAGCCTTCCTCTTGTCTTACAAAGCCTCGCTGTGACTTTTGTCGCACCACGTCTTCACTCACACACTCACACACTCCCAAAGCTGCTCGTTTTTTTTTTTCTCTGGTTTTAATGAAACTGTTTTGTAGTCTTGATTTCAGATGAAGGAACGCATCAGTTCCAGTGAGGAGGAACGCTGGCAGGAAAAAGGCGCCGCGTTACGGAGGATTTTCAGTGAGAACGGAATATCATGGCTGACATCAGATCATGCATTTTACAGGAGGGGGGTGTGAACGCTGCTCTGACGGAGGGAAGACAAATGTTTGGGATTCCTGGCGGCTGGAGCTTATAATGAACGGTTCACACTTCAGTCTGACTACAAGGAGGAGGAATGTGTGGATACACACACTGACGCACACACACACACACAAACAAATCCACTCCGTTAGTTCACAAATTTATGTCAGATTTCAGTCTCAGGACCAAAAATTACATCAACTAGTGAGAAACGGGGTCAATGTGGCCTTCAGCTTTTTGATTTTTTTGTTCTAAATAAAAGAGAAAAAATATACTGTTACTGTCCGTCATCTGAATTCTGATTGGCCGATTTAAATAACAGATGTGATCACATCACTTCACAGTCAAGACCTTTACTAATCTTTACCTGTTGATTATTCATTAAGTTACACAGAAGCATCTTGTAGCAAATAAACTTAAGTTTTTAAGAAACTTAGTTAATATTTCATAGAAACGTGTTTTATAGGGTGACACATGGCAGCTTTGATCTATAGAGAAGTGCAATCGAATATCAAAAGCTGAGGTCCAAAAGGTCCAAAGCTGCATCTGCTGCTTCTTAATTAAACAGTTTGGGACTTTTTTTTTTGGGTAATCTACTGTATTTTTGACAAAGAAATGAACATGAAATCATTGTACGAAGTTTCATCAGATGAGACTGTTACAGTAGCTCTTCCTCCAGGCAGAGAGGCGGCGTTTCATGGCCTGAGGTGCCGTCTATTTACTGAAACCTTAATGAAATCAGAGCTGATGTAAAGATGATCTGCGGTCACAAATGCATCAATAAGCTGTAACAAGGTTGGTATGGATGGATGGAGAATGGATAATTACATGAGTTGGAGCTGTAGAGAGTTCATGTCAACCATCCGTGTCACTGCTGAGGTGTCAAGGGTCAAACTCATCCACAGGCTTTGAATAACCTTTATCAGCTGATTAGTTTAAGGTCACAACCTTTGGAGTCTGTCTCTTTCACTGTAAATAAACCTCGTCTGCGGTGAAACGTCGTATTGGTTTTCTGTAGGTGCTTAATGAGATACTGAGGCTTAATTAATACCCAACAAAATTAAATTCTCTGAGTTTAGATCTGGAGGAGATCCAGTTTACGTTCCAACCTTCATGTTTACAGTGAGTTTCATCATTGTTAGTCAGTCAGGAGCGAGCGCTTCAGTTCCTGCTGCCGCCTTCACACCCCTGAGCCCGGAGAAACTCACTCTGCTCCAGCTTTGTCGAGTGCAAATAATCATCTATTCTCTAACCCTGAATATGGCGTTGACAACCGCGGAGGGGGAAAGACGTGCAGAGACTGAAGAGCCGAGCCGAGCCGAGCCGAGCCGACAGGAGCCGAGCTTCCTGCTCCCTCAGCTCCCTCTTTCCATAGGCAGCGGGGTCAAAGTCATAATTTAGCATCAGCAAATATTATTTCCTGGAACAGCCATTCTGAGATCCTTCTGAGCCGGTTCTGATGTTAGAAAATATTAAAATGAATAGTGATGCTGTGAGAAAATAAGGAGGAAAAAAAAAATGAAGCTGATATTCAGAGCTGGCAGAGATGGATGTGTTGTGGAAGGAGTGAAGAAAGGTGCTTAGAGAAAAAAAAGAAAGTACAACAGCAGGCAAAGTGATCGCCAGGAGAAGTTTCAAACTTTCTAAAAGTGAACTTTTCCGTTTCATTTTATGCTAATAATATGAAAATTCTTAAACCGCTCACTTCCAGCAGACCTAACGATTACTTAGAGGAGATATGATGGATATCTTTTATAACAACACATAGAAAATGACGATGTGTAAAAGCTCACACATGGAGAATTATAACTCAACCTTGCAGCTCCTCTCAGCATTTATTGAGTTTATGAGGAAGTTTTGGCAGGTTGTTTGGCTGTCAGGCTCCGAATTTAACAGTTCTGGTTCGCTCTCATAGCAACGCTTCATCAGGATCATTGAGATCTGGTTCCAGATCGTCTGATCTGTTAGAATCGAGAGTCCTTAATCGATGCTGACATGTTTTTCCGACAGTTATGAATCGCAAAACAATGGTGTCAAACTTCACCCAGCTGGAAACCGTCAACAAGAAGGAGTCACGGTGCTGATGGAGAAAAGGTCCAAACTGTGGCTGCATTTTTACGAGAGGTGAAGGAGAAAAAACCTACGTGAAATCAATTCTGTATAAATGTTTTCTCATTTTAGACAGACAGACAGACTGTTGCTACACTTAGCTCTCAGGCTACAGCCAGCCTGACTTACTGGATCAATAATCAATAGAAGGAATCGATAAGGAAGTGGACCAATATGCAGAATCAATTAGGGTGCTGGTATCAATAAATTGTTTTCAATCCCTGTTTCTAAAACCCTCGAGCCTCCTGGCAGGTTGATCATCCAGCGTTTTGTATAAATTAACACACATGTGTGTACATTGTCATAACTTACACACACACACACCCACACACACCCACGCGCACACACACACACACACACACACCTGCTTCAATCTCATCCAGACGGACAACAAAAACCCGTTTAAACACTTGAGAAGACTCTGCTGTGTGTTACGCCAGCAGATGAAGTTCTATTATCTTAGTCTGATGGGCTTCGGTCATTTATATGCAAATGGAACGAAGAGATTTCAAATGCATTGATTAGATGAGAAAATATTGCACATATTCAAAGTCACTCATCTTTTTTTTTACAGCTGTGGAGAAATCAATTTAACACAATTAGCTGCTGTATTGAAGCTACATATCATTAACCTTGGACGTTATCACAGAATGTAGAGTTATATATAGAGTTATAACGGTATAGACAATGGATATTGTGACTTTCTTTTTACAGTTGAGACGCGTATTTCATGAATTTAACGACGATGAACTAACCTTCGGCTGACATTTGAGATATCTGTTCAACTTTTACATCAGTGTCTTAATGTTTCTCGGTTAATTAGCGCCAGTTTTTTTAAACACTGTGATGTGGAAACATGGAGCATGTTGCTGTAGGCGTTCCCTGTGGACAGACATCTGAGACACGTGGAGAATAATATGTCATAAATAAGGGATGATAACATAGTTTGCCACATATTGGATTCAGTTTGTTCCGTTTTCTAGTAAAAAAAAACTGCATGAGCCTGAAACAGCACAGTGTTTTTGTAGCAAAAGGCACTTCAGCACGTGATCCACAGCCGTTACCTGGTCAAACAGCTCAGACCAGGTGCTTTTCACCGCAAATTATTCACACGTTTCTGTCCTGAGCGACGTTAAGCCGTCGCTTCAGAGGGCGAAGCCTACACCGCTGCCACGTTTTAACCCTTCGCTTCTCCTCTTCATCCCACCTGATTTTAATTACTGCTGTCTCACACATCACTCGGCTCAGTGAAGGAGAAATTAATGAGAAGGATGGAATATGTGATTACATGCTCATTTGGCTCTTTAGACCTTAAAAAAAAAAACGAACACAAACGGCAGCTGAGAATATTTCATGGATTGAAAATTACATAAGATCGGCCACACTTACATGCACACGCTGTGATCTTCTGCTTCCATAAAAACGCTGCAATTAATCTTGAGCTTATGTAAAAACCTTTTATCTAATCATGTTGCTTTTAACGAGGCTGATAATCAGGACTGAGATGAAGACGTGATTGTTTGATCAATTAAAGGCTATTTGGATGTAAAAAAAATCCTACGTTTCTTCTGGACGAGTCCACTGGAGACTTGTGGAGATGCAGCGTTCGCACTGCACAGCCTTGTTTACATGCACCCTCATTACCGCCTTAAGCCTCAACCTTGGACAAATTGCTGACGATTATGTGTGAGCGTAATTATAAAGGGAGATATAAGGCTGGAGTTTCTGACAGGGGGAGGAAATGACTAACGCTGGCTGAGGCTGAAGTCTGTCGGGAAGCAGGAGAATAATCTGTTCATCGATGATTTGGTGAAATGATTGCATGGAAACGGGAGAAATTCAGGGAATGAGCTTCTGCTGTGCGTGAAAACAGCTTGATCATGTTGTTTTTTTCCCCAAATGTGTGAATATAAACACATTAAATGTGACATTCAGGATGGAAACAGAGCTCAGTGAAGGTTTCAGAGGTGACTTACTTGAGGGTGAACTGGTCCACGGTGGAGTTGGGCATCAAGTAGAGGAAGATTTTGAGGGTTTCTCCGGGTTTCAGAGGCTTTTCAGGCAGCCTGAGGAACATGTTCTTGTCTAACTGCTTGTCCACCAGCAGCTGCTCCTGACTGGCCTGGTAAAGGCTGATGCTCCCGATGCGCAGCAGGGGGTGCTGTGACGGAGGCTCTCCTCTGGAAACACCACCACCACCACCCCTGTGACCCTCGCTGCACTCCCCATCCACGTTTGGGACGTGGAGTGTGTAGTAGAGCTCGGCCTGCAGGGTCTCGCTGGTCAGACCGTCCAGCAGCCCGTCGCTGGAGCCTTTCCTGCGACCCAGCGGGGCCACGTTGGTGTTAAACCAGGACGGAGGCAGCTCCAGCTGGGCCAAGCACTGCGCCAGGTTGCCTTTCATGCGGCAGGAGGTTTTAATTTCTCTGACGTCCCGGAAGGCGTGCAGACGGACGCAGGGCAGCTTGTCCTGAGCCTTGAAGTCGTCCCAGTCCCGACCGGCGATGTAGAAAAACACCTGGACCGTCGGGTTGTTGGAGAAGACCCGAGCCTGGACAATAAAGGCCCGCACCTTCCAGTTGACTGTCAGCTGACCGGGAATATCCAGTGGACTGGCTGGCTGGAGCAAATCCTTGGACAGGGCCTGGTCCCGGGCAAAAGGCCCGAAGCTTATGTTGATGGCAGGGAGGTCTTTTGTCTGGAAAACCACGAAACTCTCGGAGCGCTGCAGTGGATGTCCAGTGCTGGGACCACCGCTGCTGCTCCTGCCGCCGCCACCAACCGTTTGTCCCGTGGTCTGAGCCTCCCGCAAAAAGAAAGCCAGTTGTGCGTTGGACATTTTGAAGTTGGCGGGAAGGTAGACGTTGGGTGGCGAAGGGCTGGCTGTCATCGCTGAGGAGCTGAGGAGGGCGTCTGAGCTGGTGGGAGAGATTTTACCTGCAAGAGCTGCGAAGAGAGAGAGAAGAGAGAGATTTAATCAGCTTTTTTTAGCAAGTTAAGACGTAAGAGTAACATTTAGTGAGGAGGAAAGAGACACACAGAGGAGGGGGGGTGGATGAAACGATGACGGAGGTCTGAGCAGGAAGTCACAAAGGTCTGCTTTGCTCAGTCAGCCGTAGAGAGGGGGAAAAAAAGGGGGGAGAGGGGGGTCAACACACACTAATCAAATGATAACTGCTCAACACATGTCAAGCATCCAGAGCTCAGGATTTCCAGTGAAACACACACTGCAAAGAAACACACACACACACACACGTTCACAGTGTCAGAGCGCAAAACATGTGATCTTTATCAGGGATGCAACAAGCCGTCCAGCCAGCGTTCGGCCATTCAACACTTTCAACAAGAAACACACCAAAAAAACTCCAGAAAACCCCATAAAAACAACATGAAGGCAACTTTAAGTTAACAAGAAGCTGAATTTGAATCCTGTTCACACTGTTAGCCGACAAACTGCACCGCACTTGTTGAGATTAACAATCAACACCTGAGTTACAACACAGAATCAAAGCAGAGCGAAATCACGGCAGTAAAAAAGCAAAAAGAATAGAATAAATGTGACATACTTATCAAAATTACCCAGAGCTGAGCACAAAAACAGAGTTTCCTGTCCCCATGGTCCAAATCAGAAGTTAAAAGTCCCATATTCCAAAAGGTTTTATCATGGAAATCTCATCCTTTAAAAGTGAAACAAATCAAGAGGATCTTTTTCTTTTTTTTTTTTTGAAAGGAAAGCCTCTTCAAAAAGGTTGTGTTGGCTCAGCGGGCACTCCACAGAAGTTTCCCTGTTTTTTTTTTTGGATTCTCTTCAGAAGATCTCTGTCATGAGTGGCAAAAGACAGAATAAATGAGGAAGAAAAAAGATTAAAAAAAAGAAAAAAACAGCAAAAAACTCCAGCAGCTCTTCACGTTTTTTTCTGTTTTTTTTTTTCCTCTTTGCCGGCTACAAAGGTTCCTCGGAGCTTCTTGAACTTGTGCTTGTCTTATTCCCCGTGGCTTGAGTCTTGGTTAAAGAGTAGTCGAGCCCCACGCAGCAGCTCTTTCAGCCCCAGACTGTGCATGGCTCCAGGACACACTCTGATAGACGGCCAGAGCCTCCTCCCGGTTGGTGGGCTGTACGGGAACTATAGACAAAGCCTTTTTTTTTTTTTTGACGCCGCCCCATCTTGCCACACCTAGTCTCTAGTCTATAATCACCATTTTAGCTCCCGGTCAGAGCTGAGACGCACACACACACACACACAGCCCCTCAGAGGACTCGACTTACACCACACACACAGAGACAGACACACACACACACACACACAAAGCGGCACCCACATGGAGGTGAAAGAAATAACACACTGCAGCTCGATTCATCCTCTCCCTCTGGACGTGTTCAGGCAGACTCTTATGTGTGTGCATGCAAGTGTGTGCATAAGTGCTGAGTGTGTGTGTGTGTGTGTGTGTGTGCTGGGGCGGGGGATGGATGTATTGCTTGAATGCCTCCAGGCAGAGAGAGAGTGAGTAAGAGAGTGAGAAGGAGAAGCGCAGAGGGAGGGATTAGGTAAAGATTATTGATGAATTAGCCTAGCTCTCCTTCCCTTCTCCTCCTCCTCCTCCTCTTCTTCCTCCCCCTTCTTTACCTCCCCCTCCCCCCGCACCTCCTCCTCCACCTCCTCCCCCCCTGTTCGTCTGCTTTAGCCCCCATGAGAAATCCATGAGAATGAGGGGATACCGGCCCACTCTTTGCGGGTGGGGGGGGGAGGGGTATCCGGACTGCCTCCCTGCTTCACTAACATGTGCCTGGAATTCCCATAATAAAAGAGAGAGGGATCCATGGATGTGTGGATATGTGTGTGTGTGTGTGTGTGTGTGTGTGTGGGCCCCATAAACTGAATGGCAAACAGTGGGAGCAACAAAAGATGAAGCCGCAGCCGGGGAAACATCCCACACTTACAAATGAGCAGTCGCAGCCGTGGAGAAGGCTGGAGGAAGCATAATGACGAGAGGAGAGGAGCTACTTAGAGGCCGTCGAGTCTTTATCGACCAAAAGCTCTCTACCTCACAGGAATGTGTGTGTGTGTGTGTGTGTGTGTGTCTCTGTGTGTGTGTGTGGAAAGAATTCGCCTTAATCAACATTAAAAGCAACAAATATGCACAGCATTCCTCAAACTTTCCTTCAGGGCTCCTCCACCAGAGCGCCATCTGCTTGGCTCTCACGGGTCTGAGCGCAGAGACGCCATTCCAGCCTCCAACTGTTACTGTATATTTTACCAGACTGTCCTGCCAATCTCACCCTCAGGAAGGGATTAAACAAGAGCCTAACATATATGGATGTGTATCAAGCGTGCCTGCCAGTGTTAATATTAAACAGGAGTCAATTTCCACCCCCCCCACTCCCCTCCTTCAGTCGTTCAAAGCTCGATATGAATCTGTCGCTGTGTTTAAGATGTTGAGTAGATATTCAGGCGGCATTAAAGACCTCCTCGCTTGATCTCTCTTTCACTCTCTTGAGGCGTTTGGTGCCTCGAATCCCACGACCTGCTGGGATTTTTTTTTAAAAAAACACAAAACAAATGTGTAACGTTGTCCCACGTCGTGGTGTCCTTGAGCGAGGCTCTTAAAGAAATGTGTCTCCATGTGTTTCACAAGCACCTGCTGCTGGCCAAACAGCCCAAAACCAAGCGCTTTCCAGCCTGCTGCTGCTCCTTCTTAATGGTAATTTTAGTTCTTTTAGCGCCGTTTGTTTCAGACTCGGTACTGCTGACTGCTTCTCCCTCCTGCATCTGTTCATTTTTTAAACGCTGGGGGGCTGGGGGGCCACATCAGGGGAAGTTAAGGTAAAAAAAAAAACAAACTGTGGCTCCAAACAGCTTGTGGACATCACATGCGAGCGTGTGCGAGCCAATAACAACCCAACGTGTGACTGTTTGTGTCATCAGTGATGTGAAATATAATCCGGCTGCTGGATCAAGTCAAACAGAGTGCAGCGGGGGCAGCGGGGGCAGCGGCGCAGAGCAAGGAGGCGCATTTAGCCAACATGAAGCAATTACCTGAGCAAATTGGTAAAACACACAAAAACAAGTTGGATTTAAAGGGAAAGATCTTTCCGTTCGCAGAGGAGCGACTGTGGCTCGATTCATTTCTATTTTTTTATTTTCTGCCATTATGTTGGCTTGATATGAAATATTATCTATTTACTGGAAGAAGATGAAAATCCTCCAAACACGATCAAAACATTTTACACTGTTGTGATCATGGAGTCGTGTTGTTTTGTTGACTTTTGTTCTTTTAAAAAGAATCGATATTAACAATTTATTATATTACAAATTTCCACAAGACTTCTTGTTTTTTTTAAAGTCTAACAAAGTTTAAACAAAGTCTGAACACGTAAAGTCATATTTCACTTTCATCTGCAAAAAAACACTGATTTCCCAAACTTCCACCATTTCAAATGTAAGAGACTGAAGTCTTCTGAACTGTGCGAAAACTTTTTCTTATCCGACTTTCTGAAAAAACAAAAATCACACGCAAGAAAAAATAGACGGAGACAACAAAAGGTTGTTGCACAAAAGTTGAGGTGCAAACTAAACTGTTGATTTGGAGAATTTATCTCCAAATGACACCAACAAAACACTTTTCTACCTTTATTTTATCAAAGAAATATGACTTTCTCACTTTATTCTTCCATCTTTACCTCTAAGTCACTTCCATACTGCTGCATCAGTGTTAACATGCACATCCAGCCCAGACACTCGATACGAGTTTCCCTCGTGTTGCGCCTGAAGGTCACTCGACTCTTAATCCCCTCAAATGCAATGAAACTGTACGATGAACACACAAGCACCGAATGCCATCAAACACAACCAATCCTCAGCCCCCTTTCCTCCCAACCCCCCCGAGGCTTTAATGTGTCACTTGAGAAGGTGATTACGGCCTGCGAAGCATCGTGTTGCTCCTGTCTCGTTTGGGTCTGACGGCCGGTCGCTCGGTCGATGGGGTGGGGGGGTTTTGAAGAGCAGCAGCGGACACAGATGGGGCTTCCAGTGAGGAACCCTATCGCCTTCCTCTTCCACTTGATGTCCTTTTAGACCTCAGGCCAAATTGAATTGAATTCTCTTCCTGTTGTGCTCCCATTACATGAAACATCTGCTCTGTGTGTGTGTGTGTGTGTGTGTGGGCGAATGGGTGGGTGTCTAGGCTGAGGGCACTTTGTATTCATCAGATTACTTTGTCTGATGTCAATTAATGAAAGTATCGGTCCACTTTGGGGCAGAGGCGGTGCTGTAATGTCGATAACAGACAGACGCTTTACAGAGCAGGAAAAAAAAAAAAAGCAAATGATTCCAACAACAAGACCACTGATTTATTCCAGCGGAGGACTTAATGATCAATCCACTTATTGGAGTTTTTCTTTGTGTTTTAGAACTAGATTAACTGTGAAGCACATCCACAATGAGTTTTTTCTTCCCCAGAAGCAAAAAAAAAAAGCTTTTCCTGCAACAATCATTCTCTTTATCACAAAAGCAGAAGGTTAAAACTTGTAAAAAAACATAAGGTTAATTTGATTTTTACAAGCTGGCTCTGAATGCAACGAGCAAATCTGGAAAAAGAGTTTGGCGAGCATACAGTATGTTTCTGGAATAATTTGTTATAATCATGCAACCGAACAAACTTCTGACAAATAATTTGCATAAACACACCCATCTTTGTGATTCCTTCGCTTCATGTTAAAGTTTAAAGGATCTATGAGCATCTACAGCGCTGCCGTTCATCTCAACATCATCTGGCAGACTGAGGAGAAAAAAGTCTTGTTTCATAGTTAAATGAAACACTTTACTGTATTCCTTGATGTCCGCACAAAAGCTGTCAAACATAAAAGCCGACTGCCAAGTCAAGAGGAAATATACAGAGGGGGTGTCGGCGGGGCGGACATCTGATCCCGAGAAAGAGAAGTGCATAAATGTCTCTTCAAGTAAAAGGTCAGGAGAAATTGTTGAGAGGGTTTAGAGAGACGGAGCATCCTTACAGCATTATAATGTTCCAGCGCCGAGGGTTTACCTATCGATCCTTATCTGCCCCATCACTCCCCCCCTCCTTCGCTCCGCTGCGACTATCACTACACTGCTATTAGGTTCAGCAGGAGGAATAATACCTTTCGATTCCGCCGGTAAAATACTTAATACTTACTTATACAATATATTACGATATGAAATTACACTCAGCAAACACAGTTACTGCACTTTTTCCTTGTCGGCTTTTAATTTCAGCGTTTCTTTATCCACTTTTATTCCGCTTTGCTTAAAAAAACCTGTATGCAAATAAAAAGACCCAAAATCTAAAATGGTTCACATTATCATTCAATTAGCTGTGAATGCAACACAAAGTGCAGATGAAAAGACATGTTAGCCTGGGGATGAAATGAAGGCTGTATTAGCACTTGAAACACTGCTGAAATCCTATTTTTGCTCCTCTCTGGAGGAAGTGTGTTTCCATCTCAGTCAGACCAGGATTACCTTTACAAACGGACCACAGCTGGATTATCTGAAGCACAACTTCATATTCCATCAGTCTTTTTTTATGTAAATGCATCCAGAAATGACTTTCATATTTCAGTCACACCGACTGTGTGTGGGAAAGTTTTCAGCTCACTGAGGTGATTTCAGGTAAAACAGGCTGTTAATCACTTACTTATACATATATTCCCTGAAGTGGTGATGCACATCTGTCATGTTGCCATCAAATAAAACAGATCTGAGATCTGAATGAGGATGTCAGGGATCACATCATGTGCATCTGACATCCCATGAAGCAGAAACACAGACAGCTCAGGTCTTCGTGCAGAGCTGCAGCAGGTGTGCTGCCGGTTCACCAAACATCCAGCAGCAGAGTCTGCGATGAAGATGTAAAGCAGAGGAGCAAAGTCTGTTCGAAGGGTTTCCTTTAGATGTTTCTCTCATTTATCATTTCGGTTTTTATGTCTCACTGAATTTGTCTTCGGTTCGTCTTTTCAGTTTATGCAGAGCCGCAGATTTGACAAGACAAATACATTTTGAAAGAGCTGCCAAACAAGTAAAAACTAAAGTCAGGAGGAGATGAAATTTTGGGCAGAAAAAAGGATTCAGACAGATTTGTTGGTTGAAAACAAACAACATGGTTTGCTGGAAACAAACAATGTCGTTGAAGTGCTCTCATGCAAAAAAAATGCTGAATCTTCTTTAGCGATGAACCCAAAATATGTTGAAAAAACAGGATATTTATGCTAAAAACACTTCCATTGGTAACAGCTCATCTTGATTTCTGGGGGAGTAAACATGCATTTATCCAATAAAATGCTGTTTAAGCAGTTCCCATAATATCAAACCACCCCTTGACTGTTAGCAATGCTAAGCTAACAGTCATGGGTTAATATAGCAAAGCTATAATAGGAGGCTTGTGTTTGAAACTCTGTATACATCTTTTTAAAGTTATTACCTTTTATTTTATCCTCTTTTTCTTGATCTAAGTAAAGAAGTGAAGGAGGAAGCTTCTCATAAACTCTTTCTGGAAGTGAATCGTCGACACACGGACACTCGATATGACCGTACCGGCTCTGAAGCCCTTCAGGGAAACTCGGTGATGTTTGACACAAAAGGAAGTGAAGGTTTACTGATCAAAGCCTGGTGACTCCACCTTCCTGTGGATGCAGTGTTTCTCCATGTGGGGTTGAAACTCGCCCCTCGATTTCTAATCAATAGCTTCCTGCGGCCGACGAATGTCTGACACTCGGATATAACTCGGTGAATTTACAGCATCTCAATTAGCGGAAGAGGAATGTTTTCTCTGTTAACGTCTCACTTTGTAATTTAAGCTGAAAGGAGCGGCGTATTTCTTCATTAAAGCTGTAGTGCAGCTTTAATGAGGCATAATTTGAAGATTAAAAAGGAAGAATATATAACCAGTCTGACACCATCAGTGGAAAAATGGAACATTTCATCATTGATCCTTTATATGCACTCGTAAAATCAGCCATAATTCATATGATGTGGTCCAGAAGGGGAGTTTGGATGTTAGACGTAATGTGGCCTCCTGATTAAAGAGCGGCGAAGGATTCGTACATTGTTTACTCGCGTCGATCCTCCTGATGAGCCCGACAGAAAGCAAAAACAACAGTTTGCCATCAAATATTTACCAGCCAATTAGTCAGAAGCTGAGCTTTGAAAGGAAGCATCGAAGGGTAAAAAAAAAGATGATACGTGTTTTAAGAAGTCTTTGAAGAGGTACAAAACACCATCGCCCACCCTTTTTTTCTTTCCTCTCTGTCCTTCCTCCTTCCTTCTCGTTTTGATCATGAGAGTCAGTCTGCTTTCTGCGAGGCTCGAGTCGATGCCTGTCGATGCCGCCGAGCGTCGAGCCCTCTGAGGGATGATCTGAGGCTCTGCATCATGGCTTCCCCGTAATTTCGGTGATCTTAGAGTTTAAAAGTAATGAATGACACACTGAAGTAAAAAAAAACGGTTATTTCTTTTGATCTCAATCATTAGTGATTTTTCTTCTTTTTTTGAAGCTTTTATGTGTAAGCACATGTATTTCTTATTTAAAATAATGTTTTGTGGTCACGACTTGACTGGATTTTAATCCCAGCAGATTATAACACTGAGGCTGCAGGTTTCAGCTCTGTAGTTTTGTGATTTTTGTAGTTTTTGATGTTTTTTTTCTTGCAGCTGTTGCTTTCCACTTCATTTTTCTTTAAGTATGAAAGTCATGTGGAATCCATCACCGTCAACGTGTTTGTAATCGGCACATTACGGTTGTGTGTTAATGCAGTTTCAAGTACAGACTGCTGGAAAAGGTCGCCGCTGTGTGACCTGGTGACATTTCTGGCTGGACGAGCCGTTCAAACCTCTGCAGCTCATCCGAAGTGACGCGGCTGAAAAAAGTCTTCAGAAGCCGTTTGAAACCGCTCGGTCCCTTTCTGCTGTGCTGCTAATTTCTCAGAGCGTCCCACATCCTGGACACATGCAGCCCCCCCATCCATCCACCACGATCTGATACAAACAGCTCACTGCCCCCCCCTCACTACGAGAGCAAGGCTCCGGTTACTGCTCAACTACATCCAGACGCTGTGCTGTCCAGGCTCCACGCTGGTGAACGAGCTCCCCGCTGACATCAGGACAGCAGAAACCCGAGACGTCCTCTGTCTCAGCCTGAAAACTCCCGTGGCCAGACTGCATCTTAGAAAAACTCTGCTCTGTTTCTTGTTTCTAAAATGCTGCACTGTTTGCTGTTTAATGGCTGTTATTTACAGACATGATTCTTACAGTGTTTGGGTCGTTTCTTCTTTGTTAAATTAAACTTGTTGTGGGTTTCTTTGGATAAAATCATCAGCTACATACATTTAATTAAAGGTAATGACAGTTTGATTTTGATTAAGCAACTTATACGAGTTTAAAAGTCACAAGCTAACTGATCTTTAAATTGTACAAAATTTCCACCTTAAATGCTTCAGTGGTTATGTATTTAATGTGGTACTGTCGGGCTGCAGCATCTGCAGTGACCTCAGCCTGTGAACCTTTGTTCATTTAACTTGGGATGAAGTTTCAACTTTTTTTTCATTTGTTTTAGCATCAAGCTTCTGTTTCTATGCTGCCCCCCCCCCCACACCCCCCAATGAAGACCTCATATCTTCACACTTGCATCATTACCTGAATACATTAAGAGGCTTGGGGAGGGGGTGGGGGGATCATCAGAAAGGCTTTTAAATTCAAATTCACTTTGCACGGGACTCACAAACAACCTCAACAAGTATCACAAAACTCCAACTCTGTGTGTGTGTGTGTGTGTGTCCATGTGTGTGTGTGTGTGTGTGTGTGTGGAGTTTATAAGCCCACAGATGCTAAAAGAGCAGCGACGTCCTGCGACCATAATCACAACCCGGAGCCGAAGCTGCAGATGTTTACTATACGTGCGGTTTGCGTGCGTGTCTCCAACATGGCCCCCGCCTTCTGTTTCCCCCCCTTGCCAAATGGAGTCGTGCAGCTCAGCCGCCGCATGCATGCGTTAGCCGGGTATTGATGAAAGGATGCAAATGCCTGGAGGCAGCATGATCCGTGCCTCAAAATGATCTGAGGCTGACGCAATCTATAGGGCTGAAGCCAACAGGGTTTCCCATGGGGGGGTGGTGGTGGGGGGGACTCTGTGTGAGGTAAACTGAGCCTCCTTACATTGTACAGCCGCTGTCACGAAAGGATTTCCTATTCAAATGGACCGAACAATAGGATTAACTGTCTATTGGATGTGTTACAATCGAAATTCTCTTGCTAATTTGAAAGTTTTTCATTGATATTTTTGCTGTGAAAAAGTTTGTTTTCTAGTTTTATAATTGTGTAAATTCATCTGTGTGGCGTCTGTATTTATATTCCATCATATCTTAATGTCAAAATCATCAGCTATCAAACCATTTTCAAGTCCAATTAATTTCTTTATTGTCTTGTTTTAATTAGTTAGGCTGTTTTTGTTGATTGTTTCAGATTGAGTTTTAATCCCTCAGCTCCAGTCGCCTGTTAAATCCCATCACTCGTGCAGATGCGATGACGTAATTTCCCCTCAGCGATCAATAAAGCTTCATCTTTATCAGTTTTTTTATGGAACATTACGGACATTTTAATCTTAAATGATGACATCTCTTTAAACGAACGGGGGCCTGGCTTCTGAAATGAGCCACACATCCACGTCGCACACACACACACACACAAAAAAAAAAAAAGGGAGGAAAAATATCCTGAATGATTTGAAAATATATCAAGTTACAACCCATAAAAAAAAAAAAGAGAGAGCGCCTTGAATTACATTCAATTTACTCCCATTTTCTACCATCATTTTGACCGATCTGTCACCGGCTTTGCCCCCGAGGAGAGCGAGGACAACGCTGATGCATGCAATTCCCCGAGACAAGATAGCTCTCGAATTATTCGGCATATCATTCACAGAGCGAAGTTAACTTCACGTCGAAGGATCCTCGTCTGGAAAAAAGAAAAAAGTCTCAGCTTCACGACTCTGGCAAAGTCCTGCTTTCCCTGATTTTACTGTAATCACTGTGAGTCTAATTAATGCTACATTATGCTGATTTGTAGGTTATACATGGGCAGTGTTTCATTGTATTTGACCGGATTCAGCGGCGCAGCTCTAATTGCAGCCCTGCGGGGATAATAAAGCTCTGCTCAACATTGTAACAGGATACAACACTAAAGAAAGCTACTTTTTTTTATTACCATATATGTTTTCAGCCCTCTGGTGTTAGCCATTAATGTGTCTTGGCAAGATTAAATGCAAGCCACGTTATTAAAAAGGGCGGGCAAGACAAGGAGAAGAAAGCTCGGATATAAAGGTTTTCTTTAGAAAAAAACTCAAGAAGAAGAAAGCTGAGAACGAGCCTGAGATCACGATGATCGTTGTCTTTGTGATTTTCAACAAAACTGAAGGATCAAAACTAACAAAGCTCATTTGTTCCAACTGAATCTATTAAAACATTATAAATATGTTCTATATTTTTTTTTAAAACGTGTTTCTTCTGTACTCGAAAAGAGAGAAACATTTTTTATCAGAGACTTGTTTCAGCCACAGATCTGCGTCTCAGCAGCAGGACAGCATTTGTGGATTTGAGTCAAAATAAACTGCAAAGGGTGATTGATAAGTTCAGAGCAGAAAAGAGTTTGCTCATTTATTTTTTAAAACATCTCCTTCTGCATTTATACACCAAAGACTCACAGGATACCTTTCCTTTCTTGTCTCGAACCTCCAGAACCAAGTAGCTTTGGGGCCTAAATCCAAATAAACAAAGTACAAACTATTAACAATGCGTAGATTATTTTCCAGATTATTTTTTCCAAAGCTAGCAGAGCAGTTTTGGTGCTTAATACTGAAGAAACTGCAACTGTTGCACAACATTAACCTTGTGTTTGAAAAGGCTTTGTGGCAGGAAGGTTTCACCTGTGAAAGAGGAGGAAAAGGATGCAAAGGGGAAGCCATTTTAGAGAGAAGAAGGAATGAAGAAACAGGGTTTGTTTTTTACAAATCACCATAAATATCCACATTAAAGAGCAGACCGAGTTAAATCCACCCTGGAAAGTTAAAGTCACAATTTCACTTCCAATGCAACGCACAGAGAAAGACGCTAGTTTACAGGCTGCTTAGTCTGTGAATCAGGATTTATCAGGAGCCCTGTAAGTGTAACGACAAACACAGATACACACTCAGAAGTGTGTGTGTTTCTTTATTTCAGGACGACTCAGAGCTCACAGCTTCACTCTGCAGAAAGCATCACTCTCCACACCGCAAAAAAGAAAAAAAAACAACCTGAAAGATCTGCTGCAAATATTTTTCAGGTTACTGAACTGCTTTGCTTTGAAGGACAACTCAACACACACACACACACACACACACACAAACACACACACACACAGCCACCTACAAACAGCAGGTTTGAAATTTCTCTCCAAACACAAAAAGACTCTTTCAAGGCAGTTTGGTCATCAGGGAACAAATAAGTGCCGACCAGCAGCCGAGATCACCGCCGGACGTGTGGCCCCCACTCTGTCCGGCTGCTCAGGAAAAGCTCTCAGATATTTTCTCTGACACTCGAACACGCCGCTAAAGCTTCGAATCGCGTTTATTTATCGACCCAGAAGAGCTGATAATGATAATAATTTAGTGCAACGATATAATAAAGAGTGAAAAAAAAACATGCACGTACTTACAAACCGAACTGGATTCATTTAACTGGATTTTTGAACCGTTTCAGATTTCAAGGTTTGTTGATTTGCACCTTTTTTTTCGCAGCGATTATGTTGTCAGAGTTTCCAAAGAGGACTTTTTCTATTTCTAAATTTTTTATCTAAAACACATCTGTCCAGCTAAACCCCCTCAAGCTTTGTGAATATTATAAAGAGGTCAAAACTGCAGCAGCACATGAACAACAAAGTCTTCATGAGGTTCGTCCTCATCGGGTCCAAAAGTCAGAACTCGTTGGTTTAGAGGTGAAGTTTTTCCTTTAACGCAGCACTGAAGCAGCTTTGACCTCCTGAAACCTTTTCCCTTCTTCGTGCCCCTTAAAAAGTCGGTGAAGTTGTGACAAAAATTCCTTACTGTGCATCTATAAATATTATCTCATCTCCTTTCTTTTTTTCTTTTCCATTGGCGAAATGAAAATGAGACCTCGTTTTGGCTCCCGGGGAAAAAAACGCTGCGATGAGGAAATAAGATTGGTTTGTATACGTGTTATTTTCCAGCGGGCTGCAGGCGGTGCAGGGGTGGATGTTTCCTCTCTGCTTTTGATTTCCCTGCCTCTGATCATTAAATTTCATTGCCGGTGGGGAAACTCTTCTTCTTCTTCTTCTTCTTCTTCTTCTTCTCCCCCCCTCCTCGGTGGTGTGCATTTAATTTAGTCATTGTATTAACATTTTAGTAACCTTTGTTTGTTCAAGAAAGCTATTAGCCAGCCTGAGCGCTTCACTCCTGAGAGAACCTGCTTTACACCTGAGAGCCGCCCGGCGAGAGCACAATCTCCTTCTTCTTCATGTTTAGGGTTAGGAGGGTGGAGGTGGCGGAGGTGGGGGGGCGTATTCATTGCTCGAGGCACCTTGACTGTGGATCTTTGAGGAGGAGAGTAAGAGTGACTCTCCTCTTCCTCACATATGGAGTCTGAAATCGGAGCTTCAAGCTCGGCTTTACAATCGGCTGAAGAGGTCAAAGTTCTGGGGGTTTTTTTGATTGTATTTATTTTTCAGTATCCACAAAGTTTAATTATTACCTTTTTAAAACAATTTAAAACATCATTCCTGTCACAAGAATTAACTTTAGGGCTTCGGTACTGGATTGCATGAGTTAGTTTTACCTCATGAAACGGCAATAAAGTGTGAAATTTTATAAAATTTTGTTGTTTTTCTAGTTTAATGTTC
>JAPZDV010000006.1:21082186-21158928 GCA_029814665.1 Acanthurus lineatus | reverse complement strand
TTTTTTAACATTAGAGACAGTCAATGAAACGCCTTTTCCAAATGAGTCCTGACAACAAAGACTTAAACTAATGATTTGAGAGAAGAAGAAGAAACAGAAGAAGAAAAAAACAAAAAAGGAGGAGGAGAAAAGACAGTTTCTGCAGACTGAAACATCTCAAATTAAACCTTTCTCTCATTTTTTTATGAAACAAACAAAAATCTCCTAATTCTTACATGTTTTCCACATTTTTCTCCACTGTTGGAATTTTGAATGACGTCTTTTAAGTGCATCATCTCATTGTGTCATCCCTCTTCTTCTGCAGTGGTATAACGGTTTCGGCTGCTCTAATAACGGCATTAACAGAAGAAGCTGGACAAAAACATTCATTCACATCTTCTTTTGCCAAACTAGAGACAAAGTGACAGCTGATGAGACATTAAATCATCAACACAATAAAAAGGACCAGTGGTTCCTCTGCTCCTTCAATATTCAGCTCCCAGGCCTGAAGAAGACAACAGGATTTGGTTTTAAAAAGACTAATGACTCTTTTATAAAGATGGAAAGTAGAAATTTCCAGTTAATCCGTCAACTTAACTCAAACCTGATTGGACATTTCCTTGAATAACATCAAGTGCCGGTTGTCGGAGAGCGGTCCAGACCACTTCTTCCAACCATTATTCAAATAAAAAGAGTCCACTGAAGCCTTTTCTTTGCAGGAGAAGGTTGGATCAACACCTCGCCGGCTCCTCTCGTCTCACCGGGCTAAAATATTTTCACATGACATCATCCACCCTTGATTTTCGGGTCAAGAGGCTTCGGCTGAATCAACATTCCCACTTTCCCCCCCTTGTGGGGACCCATGTGACATTCTGGTTTTTCAAAGCTTACCCACCGCTTGTGATGCTTTTCAAATAAAAAGCGCAGCGATTGGTCGGTTGTGGTGGGGGTCTATTGTGCGGCGGCGCGGTGTCACGGCCGCCGCGGAGCCGGCGTGGAGCTTTTCTGAGTGGAAAGGCCTCAGAAAAGGAGAAAAGGATATCTTTGTTTCACATTTCCTTCATATGACTGTCACGCAAACATACAGCTCGCTTGTTTTGTTCCCATGGCGACGGGTTACACAACCTCGCTGCCAAATCACCATAACAACAAGCTTTAAAAAAAAGGGGGGGGGGGGGTGTCAGGGTAAAGCACTCGCTCGTGGACGAGAAAAAGGGCTCAAAGTGCAAGATCTCGATGCCAGCACAGATACACAGTGTCTCTTTTATTTTCTGTGGCAGATTAAAGAGACTTAAAGCGTTTTAACTCACAAGTTTAGTTTCTCAGTTGGGCGACTAAAAAGAAACAAAGGCCGCATGAACTCCAGTCACATCTCCAACCTCAATAAAACACCGGGGAACAGCCAGCAAGCCCGAGGAATTCATAAAAAAAACTCTCCTGGCATCGATTAAATCCCCAAAAAAAACGATCTATTCTCATCAATATTACATTTTTTAGAGTTTTTTTTAATGAAAAATTCTCTTTTCTACCTTCTCGTCTACCATTGTGGATGTGCAGATCTATGAATATGCAAATAATGACCTCCATTATTATGATCCAACCCGGTGCTGCTCACCTTCTTGTTTCCTCCTTAGCTAGCTAACGTATGCTAAACAAGAGCGAGTGAATAATTTAGTTATACAGATAACAACGGAAAAACCTGATTTCACAGGAGATGAAGAGCGAATTGTACCAAGATGATGCATCATGACGGTCATGAATTTCATGTTTCGCTCGCAAAAACATTAAAAATGTAAAAGTCACAGATAACTCAAGCCTTCAGCTGGCTACGTTAGATAAATCATGACATGGAAAGCCTCCTGTCAGTGAACAGGATTGGATCTGAATGTATGTAACATGTGAACCCTGGTTGACTCCGTGTGTGTGACTGACATGCAGAAACGCTGAGCTGCAGCATGAAAGAAACATCTGAAGAACATGATAACAAGGTAAGAACTTGATTATCTTTGAAGCAAAACGATCATCTTGAACAGGCATCATGAGTAACTGCACCTAAACTTCTGCAACTCAACTTTCAGAGCTTGAAAACACATTCAAACGATGTTAAATGTGCGATAAAAAGTGTTCCAAACATGGTTTTTTAAAAGTAAAGTCTTGTTCAACACGAGCAGACCGGCCTTCGTTCAGCTTGTTTGTATCTGTATCTGTGCCGGATGATGATGGCTGTGAAATTTTTTGGGCTGTCAGCTTGCAAAAGTAACTAAATTTAATGAAAAAATGTTATGCTCTACTTTTTAGGACTTAAATCCTCTGCATGGTCTAACTCTCTAAACATCCACATTACTCTGGAAATTGCTGCAAGTGTCAAATTCCTTCCACTGAACTTGGCCATTAAGCTGTCAGACAACTTGACATTACTGGCCAAACCACAGAATCACCGCCTGGGGGATTTTTTTTTTTTTTTTTTATAGGAGGTATTTCTCCATACTGACCAGCATCCTGCCATCATAATATTGCCAAACACCTCTGCAAATGACACATCATTAATATTTCTCTGCAACATTAATCCCATGAAGGTGATACTTCCAGAATAAACTGCCTACTTGGTGAAAAAACAGCAGATTCCTGGAGTTTCTGCTTCGGCTTTTGATGGGATTTTTTAGTTTCAAAGAACGATGGAGGACCTCTGGTGCTCAGTCGTGTCACTTGGTGAATTCACAATACAGACGGCAGATAAAATATGAAATAAATGTGTCCACCGGTCACAGGACAAACCTCATACAAGAGGAATACAAGCAGAATCTGTTCAAGGTTTCCAGTCCTGTTTCTATGCCATTTTCTTGTAGAAATGGTTTCAAAAGAGAACGAAAGAAAAGGTCAATTTGGCACAAAATTGGCTAATTTACTGTAGTTTATGCACTAAGGCCCGACCTTGCCGGCTGATTTTAGTCTTCAAAAACATGACTGAAGGTGAAGCCGACAGGAAAAAAACATCTGCCAACACAGAAATCATTCCTAAATGTTGTTGTTGACCAAAAAGCTTGAATTATCACAAACCAGGCATACAGTAATTTGCAATAATCACTGACCATACATCAAATCTGAAACTGGCAGGAGATGTGAGCACTGTGAGTCAGCAGATATGTATTTTGGAGGAGAAATTAAAAAAAAAAACACATCAATAATGAGGAAAAGGGGGCTTGTTTCTTTATTTCGAGATGAATTAAAATGACATATCAGAGAGAGAACAGCTTGCTGTCTTCATCCTGTCTAATCACAGTGGAATAATCAAAGATAAAGTAATTGATACCTGCTACATGACACGCTGCGGTGCAGAATCATTGGCTAATGCTAGCTGGCTAACGAGTCCAGGCACAGACGCGCCGTCGCTGTTTGTTGGACGGTGTTTTGATGATGCCGGTTGTGAGGAAATGTGAATAAAAGAGAAATTGCCAGACGCTGCAGACAAACACACATTGTTACACTCACAGTCTGTGATCAGTGTCAAGGTAAAGCAGCTGCAGTGCCTCCATGTATCCCATAATGCCTATGCTGTGGATACAGTTACAGATGCTGTTATATATAAGTAAGTGTATTCCTTTGATATTTGAGATGGGAGATGGAAATTTCAGAGACGAATAAATCAAAACTTGGACAAACGAAGCCAAAACTAAAAAAAAAAAGCATGGTCAGATACTGACAGAGGAAAAGCAGAGAGTGTTTTTATAATTTGTGTAAAACAAAGCTTCAAATAAAGTTTTTTTTCTCACCAGTATGTGTTTCAGAGTATGGGTAGTAAGTAACAGAGTATCTGCACTTCACTTCAACAGGCACTCAATCAACTGTGCACCATAAGACAGCTTAAGATCAGGGCTTCGAGGTCTCCGAGCAGGAGATGGAGGAGTGTGTGTGTGTGTGTGTGTGTGTGTGTGTGTGTGTGTGAGAGACTAAAGCTCGAGTAATTCAAGAGGATTTGATTTGAATGAGACACGCCGAAGCGAGAGGATTTTATAGTTATTGTTTAACAACACTATAACTTCATCTAAATGGAGCTGTATGCTGCGATTTCACGTTGCCTTTTTTAAAAAAGCTTAAAGGGGCATTCGCTGAGGACAAAGCTGATTTATTATGTGCATAATATCACGCACGCACCAAATCCGTAAACACTTTTTGAATTCATTTGTTGCGACACCATGAATGAGCCCAGCAAAGATATAATCTGGAGGCCGTTTATCTTTTGTAGTGTTAAATGTACCTCAGTAAAAACGATGAAAACAAATATTGGCTTAGCCTGAAGTTCCCCACAAAGAAAACAAAGAAAAATCAGTTTCCCAGTTTGTTTGTTCTGTTTTTTAAATCACTTGTTTTATGACATTTTTTTCACAGACTGAGACAAAAACTGTAATCGATCGTTTAAAGAATTGTGCAGTTTTGCATGTTTTCCATTGACTTGCAATGTCACTTGACAACATTATGCCGTCAGAAAAAAGTCATGCACACATGCTGATTTATGCAGATTGAATGCTGCATTCAATCATGTGCATAAAGATGAAGACAACAGTAATCATTTAGGACAAATGATGCAAAATCGCCTAAATTAACAGCTACTGTCATCTTGTTTGAGTTAATCTGTTTTCCATAAAACAAAGCAGTTTTATTAGCATATGCAGGTGGTGAAACGTGTACAATTTAAATGCAAAAATATGAGTTTTAATGTGTCTGAAGGCTAAATGTCAGAGTTTATCATCAGAAAAGGAAAAATATCTGAGAAATTTGAAACTTAAAACAAATCAAATTATGGATTTTGAAGTAGAGAGAAAAAATAGGAGCTTTCTGTGTGAATTTTACTGTAAAATATGAACAATACAAATCATGTTTACAGAGAAATCATAGATGAATCTGCAGCTCGCGGTTCAAAACCTGCAGACGAGTCGCTTCTGCAGCGTGCGGGATAGCAAGTCTTCGGATGTACAGTGAACCTCGCTGATCAAATACTTATCTAATTTTTACAATTTTATGAGATCTGCTGCAAAACCGCAGTAACATAATGGAGAACTGAAAACATGGCCAAGACGGACGTCCAGCTTTGGAGCAGGTGGAACTTAAAAAATACCGTCTGTGTACCAAACCGGCTGCCGCTGCAGTAAATAATATGGCAGAGAAGGAGTTTATTTTTTCCTCTCGACAGATTAAAGTTGGACAACAAGCTGCTGGAAGCCAGACTGAGGTCAGATGATACGTTTTAAAGTTTCCCTCCATCATTTTTCCCTGCTGTTCAGTCTCTTTTACGCTTTCAAATAATGCAACAATGTAGAACGGCTGCAGACGGTTGACATGAAGGTGAGGATTTCTGCAAAATGTGACAGTCAGCAATTGAACAGTAACATCCAAACAGTCAGTAGGAATAATACTTTTCCTATTCAAGCATACAGCTTCTATAAATGCACATTTTGCCTGTTTAAAAAGAATATTTTCACAACTGATTTCAAATACTTGTGTGTAAAAAAGTAATATAATAGTTTGATAATAGTTATAATTAGCCAGTCACTTGGTCACTGATGCCTTTTCTTCATAAAGACCGACATAATAGAAAGAATTAAATAGTTGGTGTCATGTTAAACGATGATTAGATTGAAAGAAAGACTGTAATTCTCCTGCTGTGTGGATGTTTCAGAGGGAGAATGACTGAAGTTTATCTGTGTTTCATTGACACAATTGCCTGACATTGAGATGCGAACAAAAGCTTAAAGTAAATATGCATTCACACTGAGTCGCTGATGGAAACATCAAGCAGATTAGCATGTGAGGATGAATCTGACTGACAAAGGAAAAGCACTTTCTACAGGGTTTTTTTTCCCAAAGTCCCTTTGTGATTCGGAGTGTATTGTTACCTTGTTTCAAATGGGGCGTATAAAAGGAAACAATTCAAAGTCACCGACAAGGAAAGATTTTCCTGATCTTTCTTTAGTGACTTGGCAGATAAAAGGAAACAAGTGGTGAGATTAAATATTCACGAAACCCCCCCCCCACCCCCCTCCAACATGTGGAGGCATATGTTTTATTGATTGAGAGCAAAGACCAATAGAGTCTCAGGTTTTTTTGGACTCTAAAAGCACTCAGAGAGTAAATGGAACTTTTACGCATTGAAGAACGAAAGTAAACGCAGGAGGAAAAAAAAAAAAGTGACGGACTCGTCCCTCCAGAGCCATTTTTCCTGATACGCTACAAAGGCTAAGGTCAACACTCTGCTGTGGAGGCTAATGGAACGCACTGGAGCCCTCCACTTACTGTAGAAGCATGGATGGAGGTAGCGCTCGTCGTCTGGGGAGATATTATGGCTTTTTGGTTTGAAAAATGAATAGAAGAGAGAGGAGACTGTTTGTTTAGGGATCAAACGGCCGAGACAAAGGAATATGCTGATGACAAAAAAGCCTCGGCGGCACGGACGCTGGTTAAGTGGCGGTCGTGAATGTCAGATTGAGCATTGTTCTCTAATGGACCTTGCTCAGGGAGAAGGCTACGCATTTGTTTTCAGACCATTAAACGGGGCAGAGGCCTACCTGAGTGGCTTTCACCAGAGACTGCAAAGATATGAAGAGTTTCTGTGCTGGAGAAAATATCAGCGAGGGGAAATCTTACCATGATTTTCCTAGAGACTGGAAAATATAACAGTTTGGTTTCCACTTTGAAAAGACTGGAGTTCAAATGAAGACACAAAAATATTAAATAACTGTTTTCTCTTAAGTTTTAACCAGAGCTACGCATCCAAATTCAAAACTCCCTGAGATTTATGCATCAAAAACTGTCAAGCTTTCAAACCGACATTTCATACTTTTACATATTTACTCAGATATTTCTACAAGTCAAACAGCTCAAACATAAAAAAAAGCTTAATCAAGGCACAAACGTCAAAGAAGAGAGTCTTCATCTGAACCTCAGAGTGCAAGAAACCGAGCTGACAGCGATCTGCACAAACACCGATGCATCATTATACAAGACGGAGCTAAAAAAGTGGGAAATGTCAAGGCTGCTGTTTGCAGAAACGTGTCCAGGTGTCCAGCGTTGGCTTCCTTTCCTCCATATGAAGCCTCCTCTGTGCTGCAGTCACAGCCTTGAATAAACAGTCCTTGCAATTTTGTCAAACTGTGTTTTTACAGAGTGTGCAGAGTGCTGCGTCTGAAACTCCCCCTCTGTCAGGACGATAAAAACACGTGAATGGGAGATTAGAGGTGGCAGTGCTGCTCGTCCTGAGAGCCGGACAAAGAGACGGCTCCACACAGTAAACATGTCAAAAGAAACTGTGAATTGTTAAAGTGAGAAGCGAGGAGGTCGGAGCTCATCACGAGTCCACGGCGACCTCTCTTCATCTGAGAGCCGCCTGTAACCTCTGTCCGCTTTGCTGAAATGCCAAAATGCAAATGTAAACCACAGTGATGTAAGGACAGCGAGGGTCTTATCTAAGAAAGGGTAAATTCAGTCTGTCTGACTTTTTGCCACTTTGTTTAAGAGGGAAAATCTCAACAAATGGCAGATGGGTTTCTGTGAAAGTCCATTAAAATATTCATGGTCACCTGAGGAAAAACCCAGATGACTTTGATTCAGCACATGAACGAACCTGTGGAGCTCCGAAGCCCTGCAGGAGAAACTGATTCACACAACAACAGCGTTGTTTCCTCATGTACTCATGTGTTTGTTTTTATGTAGTTCAAGGACGAGTGCAGGGAGTTTTCTTTCTCCACAGTCATAATAAGGAAACTGTGCCAAAAAAAAGAGAGAAGGGAGTAAAGATGCTGGTGCAAACTGACTGATAAGAGACAACAGTTTGACCATTGACTGGAGAAAGATGAGGAGAGGCTGAACTCTTCATGAGAAACCAGATGCACTGAATCATTCAGACGTATGTAAAATGCCTTTGCTCATTCATCTTAGAGGTGAGTTAGTCAATATGCACGCGTTTGATCAGAAGATCTTAGAGGACAGTTTGCTGCAGAACTTGGTTCTTATTCTCTGCAACATTATTTGCAGAGAATTGCCAGAAAAATTAGGGCAAAAGTTCACAGAGAGTGTGGAGGGAAGTGAGGACATCGATGCTGAGTGGAGTCGGGTCAGGCTGAGTGTTCAGGTTTGTAGCTCTGAACAGTTTCTGCAGCAGCATTTAGCTTTGAGGGCAAAACATGACAGCAAACATGCTGACATTCACCTTTTCACACTGCACTGAGTGTGTAACATGGTTTAATCATATACATGTTGTCATTTATATGTTGCTTACATTCTGCATTAAAGCTGAGAAGGAAGGAAAAGCCAAAAGTTTTTGTCACGTCAGATGTTGGACAGGTGACAGATTTCCTGAAGCTGACACACCTGAGTAACCTGGCACAAATCAAACCCACAAAAGTGTCGGCAAAAAAGGAAAGTTTGATCATTTTCAGCACCCAAATCAGTTTGTTTTGATTTAGTTTACAAGACATTTTTTCCCCTGAACATGTCATCAGTCCTCATCATAGTTTAGATCAAATTCCTGTCAGTTATATTTTAAACATGATGTAATAACATAATGTGTCTTTTCTCAAATACTTTGGTAGCATTACATAATGGTTGTATGAACATGAGATCCTGGGAAAGGAAACGGTTCCAAGATTCATGTTGTTTTATTGTATCCGTTTATGATTTTCCTGAAAAAAATTCCGAATTAATTTATGACACAAACAAAGAAGTAAACATGTTCGGTTTTGTTGATATGAAACCAAACACGGAGAATATTTCAGATGTTACTCAGCCTCCTGTTGCCTGAAGCAACAACTGCTCGTGCAGATGACACAGTCCTGATGCAATTAGGAGCAAAAACAAGGTCCATTATCATTCATCTTACTGTCAAAAGCAACAGATTTCATTAATTGTATTATTGCTGTCATAACATGCAGTGTTAGCCTGTTTAAGCTCTCAGCATTGAAAAAAATAAACGAACAGACTTCATCCCAAAGTAGTTTTTTTTTTTTTTTGCTCTCTCACAGATCAATTAGCCACTCCAGCTGCAGACACACACACACTCACACACACACACAGTCTCTGAGACTGGAGGGTAAGTGAGTAATACTCAACACAAGGTCAGTGAGCTGTTGCTTTAGCACTTTGCAAACAATAATTCTGCTCCTGTTTTTGAAAAAAAAAATGCTCTGCAAGCTTAATCTGCTTGGTCATGGAAAGATTAGCCTCTTGCTGTTTATCCTGCCCATGATAATGAGAAGTGCAACACCGGGCGAGCGAGCAGCGCTGAATATGAGATGAGAGAGAGCCGTTTGACTAACTGACCCAAATTTTGTCCTCACATGAGCCGAACGTTGTGCCGAGCAAATAGCATCAGTCTGCTCGCCGTGATCTGCTGTTGTGTTTAACTCCGGTTTTTCTCTGGTTTGTTTGTGGTAATAAAGTTTTGCACACATGTGATTTTCTTTGTTTAGAGTGAAAAAATAAGTGAAGCGATGATGTTCAACACTACAAAACTCATGCTGAGTTACTTCTACTGAGCGATTACACTAATATCTCAGTTTTGTCCATTTTCCACAAACCAAACTTAATAATTCATATCTGAGTCCGCATGGGATTACAGGTGTCCAGGTTTCTGAGCTAAATGAGTTCATTCAAAGATTTGGGCAGTTAAGAATCTACTTAATAACTCCTGCAGAGGAAAAACCTGCAAACAGACAGCGAACAAAAACCTGCTTTAAATGTTTTTGTTACTCCGACTTACAAATTTAGGATTCTCAACCTTAATATTGATACATCTCGTGCATTTTTCAACAATCTATTTAGCTAAATATGCCAGATTGCTTTGACTTCTGTGGCCCCACCACTGAGAAACAGAGAATAAAAACTCTCTTATCAACTTAACAGATGAGTTGTAGATTGAAACTAAGAGACTTTTTAACTCAAATACTAACATACAGCAAGTTGCTTATGTTCACTCTGCAGGGAGCTACACCTGTCTCCTGTTATGAGTTTGATTGAAAGACCCCCATCAGCAGAAATAACATATTCTGCATTTAAACTCCTCTGGCAGTGTGAAAGACTCTGACCACAAACAGATCCATGAGGCCCAGCAGCTGAGATGAAGGAGGCTCGAGGCTGAAACCTGATTAATCACATAACCCCACTGGGCCATTTGTTTAAGTGGAAATATGCATAAAACCTTTATTATCTCATCCATTGTTGCACTAATTGTTTTTCTCCTGATAATCGCCTTCACACCTCAGTTTAATCATCAGAAGTCACCTGCGATCGACGCCGCGATCGCAGCTCACACACAGTCACATCTGTTGGTTCGTCTCAGGAGGGAAAAAGCACCGATTCGTCTCCGTCTTTCACAACTTTATCTCCATATTGATTCTTTGTGGGACAGATAAAAAAAAAATAGTCTCCGCTGTGACAAGTTGAGGAAGGCGGTATTAAGCCATCAGTTGTCTGACATTAACACCATCATGAGGAAGCAGTATTGATGGAGCTCCAGGTGGGGAAACAGGTACAGACGCTGCAGCTGGAGGTGTCGGCTCCAGTCTGTCCTCCCGTCAACATGACCGAGCTCCTCGCTGCTCCGAGCAGATGGGAACAAAAAAGAGGAGGCTGTTTGTCGGAATTACGGAGGAGCCTCTCATAGATAATCTCCCAGGATGGTTGGAGGAGTCGGAGGCGGGGCTGAAGGAAGACAAGGAGCATCAATAATTTATGAAAGCCGCATCAAACGGGAACAGAAGCGAATTCATGTTTTTGGAGTGTGTGTGTGTGTGTGTGTGTGTGTGTGTGTGTGAAGTCACGATGGGTTGACATCACACTGCTGGTTTTCAGCCGGATGCAAACGACTTGCAGCTCTGATCACTTTAACAAAGAAATCTGCTGCTCATTTCTGAAACACAAGCAGGAACATCAGGCTTGTTAACAGCTTCATCTCAAGTCGAGTCAAGTTGAGTCAAGTCGAGTCAAGTGAGTCTTCTGAGCTCTGCGGCGGACGCTAATCGCTTTGAAACTACGCTGAAACGGCCTGAACCATCCACTCACTCAGCACGGTGAGCTGCAGACTCGTGAGTTTGGCCCGTTTGTTTTCATGACTGGAGCCACCAGCGTTATCCTGACACAGCACAACTCAATATGACACCAAAAAACAAAAAAAAAAGCTGAAGCAGGATGAATTAACTCCTTGCAGGTGGAATAAATAATCAGCAGGTGGACTTGAGGCGAGTTTCAGTACAGTCAATCACATCAGGTCCTCTCATTCCCTCTGAAAGTGGCAGACAGTTGCCAAATAGGCCAGAAGAAAACCTCAGGCCACTTCTGTGAGAGAAAACTGGCTGTCAGGGAGGTGTGGAGCGCATTCACAAAGCATCCCCAACATAATTATTATGGAACTCCAAATTACAGCACAGCAAATGTAATATTGGGGGCAAATGATGTCCCTTTTTTAAAACCTGAGCCTCCGTGTACGCCTTCATCCCAATAATGACAGAATTTATTCCGAGTTCAAATGCTTCAAAAGACTGTTTTGGTAAAAAAGCGACGGATTTTTCGGTCCTTAAAATAAAGACTGAACTCTCTCATTAGAGAAACTGGAGGTGTTAGTTGTAAAAAAACACTTTTGATGGGGGTCAGATTAAACAGTACGAGCGTGCACACTGCAGAGCATAGATCTGCAGAACATAGATCTGCAGACCACACTGTGTTTGCAGATCTGCAACAGAGATCATCATACAACCTGAACTTTGCTCACATGGTGACAGCCTGTTAAATGCTGGTGAATCCTCCCTTTAAGAATAACAGTAAGATTTGAATAAAAGCTCTGTAATTTACTTCTCTAACACCTCAAGCTCATGTTTTGAAGCTTGACACACGCATGAAGATTAAAACCCGAAGATGTTCGAGAACAAATACAGTCATATGTAGCAGACTAAAATGAGTTTCTGTTAATTTTGTCTGATACTTCTGACTTCTTTTGATTAAAATGATCCAAAAAAGTTGCTCTAATTTCATATTCTAGGACATTTTAACACAAACAGTCACTATAATCTATTAAAACGCCTGTTTGACAACCTGATTTAACAGCTCGCCGTGAAAATCCTTTATGACAAAAAGAATTATTATATCATGTTATACAGGAAAAACAGCATAATAAAGAAAAAAGATACAGTATCTTTAATGAAGAGACTATAACAGAGCCTGTAAAAATGCTCTGCAGCACCTGATGTGCATAATTAACACCTCAGCTACGAAACGTTGCCCATTTGGATGCGACTGGGTTTGTTAGATGCCACAAAACTGGCCGGCTTTGCAGCCATGATAAAAAAAAAATAGCCCAAAGCACTGAAACTGTCAAAGTACACATTCTTTTTTTTTAAAAGCTACTAAAGGGAACAACTGAGAAAGTTTCGGTTCATGCATTTTATCAAAAAGCTGCCATGTAACGGAGCCAGCTCTGGCCACTCAAACCGACGCCTCGCTCATTTCGGTTTGGCCGCGCACGTCGAGTTTCTGTCTGAACAGGAAAAAGCCCGTCATTAAGACTCCAGCAGATTCAAAAGCACCAACTGCCTGCAACATCTAGGCCAGTGCTCTTCTGCGGAGCAAAGGAGGGACGTCCAAGGACCGGATCAAAACCTCCCCCTGCAAAGATCTGCCACTCCATCTGTCGGAGCGGAGGACGCGGTCGCAGACTGTTCCGCCTGGCAGCGCCGCCGTCAACATGCAGGCCAACACTCGAGGAAAGACGAAGACGCAGGAGGAGGAAGTGAAGCTCTGGCTCCTTTTACACCAGCAAGTAAAAAAAAAAAAAAAAATCTTCAGAGCTCTTCCTCATGAACAGTTTGCAAACTCCAAAATTTTAATTATCTGTTCTCTTATTATATCTACATTCTCTTTAATGGTGCGTTCAGTTTTTTTTAAGTGCAACTTGCAGCCAAATTCAGTGCATCCATGGAGGAAACTTCTTTAAAAGAAAAAGGGAAAAATTTAATGTTTGGAAGAGGTGAAAATTACCATCAGATGAGCAGAAGAGCGCAGTCAGTTGGATGTTGTGTGGGAGGAAGACGGTTCAGAGTTGCCTAATGTCAGTCAAAAGATAAAAAATGCTGAATAAAATCAGCAACCTGCTACATGAATCTGAGTCCATACGAACGTTGTCTCCTGATGCAAAGATACAGTTTGAATGATTTATTCATGCATTCAGCGGGGAGAGGTTGTGGTTGACGTGTGGTATTATCAGAAAAAAAGCACAACAGAAGCATAAATGTGTCAGATTTGAATGATAACGTGTTGCAGAACATGTAGACTGTAGAAACACTGATTCCCTCCAACGCACAGCTTTTTAGGGAGCGACTCAGGTGCAACAAATGGCATCTGACTGCTCACACTGATCCTCCACGTGACTGTGTCTCATTAAAACTACTGACAGATGCAAATATCCAACCCCAACACACACACACACACACACACACCCCTCAACTCCCTTTACTGTTGACTGCATGTTTGTTATAACACCGCGGAGATTCGTGTTCCTGGAGGAGTGTTTGCCACTTCTCGCTGATTTTTACATGTTTCCAAACATCTTGCTGCCATGAGGGCTCCTGCTGATGATGCTGATGATGATGATGATGAAGGATGCCTGCACATCTGCCCACAGAGACCGCGCTCACGCTAACGAAAACAGTCATTAGCCTTCAGACGCACCACTCTGCATTCACTGATGCGCTGGGGAATTAACGTTAATACTTGCAGAAGCATCGGTGATTCAAGTCTTACGGACTCTAAGCTTCATTCTGGCTGCTGCCATTTCAATGCTGTCACCGTGGAATTACAAATTATTAAGCCATTCATATTGATGTCCACATTAATCACAACCAGCATCACATTTCATTTAAATTAAAAGAAATGTGGTCTTTATGCAGATTAATGCCATTTAAAGTGGTGTTAGAATTTGGCTTACGCACCGTCATGAAAGGCACATTTTAATCAGGAGTTTGGCAGCTGGCACTTGGGCTTAAAATTATTTGAACAAAAGGGGTAAAAACTGCATCTGCCTTAAACTGAGAGAGGAGCGGTTTCTTTTAAACAGGCTGCTGTAGGACAGAAGCACATCTCGTTGGACTGTTAAGTGTTTGAAATGGATCTTAAGCTGCTGGGTCAGGTGAAGATCTTACAGAGTGCAAACTTCTAAAGGGTAAAAATAGGGACTTTAAAGACAGATGTTGTGTTTAAGTGTCACATTCAGATTTTCATGCATTGATTTAGTCATCATGGCTGCAACTGGAATCAGACTCCGGACCAGTTTGCATTTGCCAACTCATTTCTATTTGTTATAACTTTTTCACAGTAAAAGTGAACCACTGTTTTGTTATTTAAAAGTCTCCATTTTAAAACATCAAAAATATGGAAATTTCTTTTATTAATTTTAACAAAACTTTAAATGCATCTGAAAGCAAACATGATGAAACAGTAAAATAAAGCAGATATCTGACGTACAAACGGAGAAACTGAACCTGAAACAACAGAGATTCAAACAGAAGCTACATAACTTTCATCTCAATCCACTTGAAGGTGGATTTGGCACACTTTAACCCGGGTCAGCACATCTTGGATCATTTTAACTGGTAACTGCAGCTTAAAACAACAAAGGTCTGTCTCCACATGGCCACAGGTGCTTATAAAACACACAGATATACGTTGTTGGATCTCTCTATAGAAAGAACCTGCAGTGTGTGTGGTGAGAAATCTGCTCCTGAAGGACGTTTAGCTTGTTTTAACTTTGCAGACAACGAACCCTTTTGTTCTCTTCTTCACCGCCTGATAATGTTCAACTTGACACCAGCTTACTTGTCCAACACGTATTATTATTTTTCAAGGGCCGTTAGTGGCTCTTCTGCTCCGAGCTCTTCAAAACAAATGTGATGCCAGCGAGGGGGACAAGAGTTAATATCCTTTTTTTGGAACAGCTGCGGGGTTTCATGGGAAATATGATCCTAATTTTGAAGGAAAAAAAACAAAACCCTACCTGTGTGGAGCACCTGTAATTTTCTGCACACTGCAGGAAGTCGAGGACAGCTAATAAAACACGACGCGCTTCACAAAAAACTGTTGTTCTTTGCTCGATAATGTGCGACATTAGAGGGCAAAAGACCTCAGCTGAAGCACAAATCGATTCACTTCACACAAAGCCCAGTTTCATTTGTCTTTTTTTTTCAGAATCAAGTTTATTGTCAGAGCTTTTCTGTTCCCTGTGGTTGATTTACCACCTTACAGTTTCTTCAATAAAACCATCTCAGTCCGCGTTAAACAAAAACCTGATTCCAGAGACCCACATGTAAACTAATTTGTGCATATTTCTGTTTGTTCACACACGGCGTAAAACACTAATGTCATGTGCTTTAGGTCCCGGTGACGGAGCGGGAGCCACATTATCCACAGTCACAGTAAAGAATGCCCCGCTCAATATTAATGCTAAAATATGAAAATTGAGTGTACTGCCCCCTGGACAACCAATATGCACCTAAAAAATTGAAACATGACTGTGTTTGGCTTTCACACTTAAAAGGCTTTGCATACATATGCAACTCTCTTTGTAACAACCTTGCGGCACTCCGGCACTCCGGTTGCAGGATTCTGGAGAGCTCAGCTGGAGGAAGACGGCACTCAGGAGGAGCTCCCAAAATAAACCTCCATTTTAATTAGCATCTTGCGTGATTCCTGTGGTTTAACTCATCAATCAAATTAGGCAGCAACACCCCCCCTTCCTCCTTTCAAGAAGAAGAAGAAGAAGAAGAAGAAGAAAGATGAGCAACACAGACGGAGAGATTAAGACGACTTCAGCTTTTGTATGTGAATGTTTTCCCAGTTTTTTAAATAAAAAAATAATGTTTTTAAATCATCTGCAACAGTTTAGAGACAGATTTGGATCGGCAATAAAAGACTTTAATCTCAAATGGACCTGGAACAATTTTCTTTCCACTACACTGCTCTTACTATAAAAGTATAATACCTTATGGCAATCTACAGTATAACTGTGCTATGGATTGTGAATATGATTATAGTTGTGATCCAGACGATAAAACAGCCACGTAGCACCACAATAGTCATGTCAAACAGGGATCTTTCTCCTTTAATGCGACACCAGTGCAGGTGAGATGATGCCTGATGTAAACACACACATTGTTAAAGTGTTAATGGTTGAAAAAAGTGTCTAAATAATGACGATAAAAATGCATAATTGCCATTTTACTGTCTAAACTTAAAGAACCTGAAAGGATTATTTTTTAAAAAAGGGATTTAAATATTAAGTGATCTTCTCACAGCCAAACAGTGTCAAAATTGTAAAGCATACCTCTTATATAAAAATATACAAACTCTAAATGTTAGTGTCTTGTGAATAAGTGCACAAAAAGAGGTCTGGCAGTCCATGTGCAGCATATTCACATGCTTTCAGTGCAGAAAGCAGAGCAGAAGCCGATGCTTTAAATCCACAGACAAGATGGACTCAGGTATGATGCTTTTTGTTGCCAAGGACAACAACAACCTGGGAAAAGCTGTCAAAAAAGTGCCAGAAAATCACGGGCAGCCGGCGAACACATGTATATGTGCCGCGTGCAGGCGGTGATGAGGAAAACAAGGCGGATCATGGCTGATAGCATCCATCCTCTCCATGGAAATGTCTGCACATACATCGTTGGGGGAGCTGCCTGGTTCACTCAGACAACTCGTGTAAAGGAACTCCCATTTTCCCTGCAGCCGCAAGACTGCATGACAGCTTGAACCTCAGTTTTTACATCCACAACTTTCACATCTGCTCCAGGAGTTTTTACAGAACAAACTCGGAAACTTTGTGTCTTCATATTTCTCAAATTTGGATTATTTTTCCTTCTAGCAAAAAAAAAAAAGGGCAAATAACAAGTGTTAAGACTGATAAAAACTGCATGAGGGAATCTCAGGGCCACCACCGAATATTTGTCGATAAACTTAAAAACTTCACCCCAAAACTACAAATTCGAACCTCACGTTAAAAGTCATAATAACCAGAGTTTGTATCATTCATTCTCTGGCTGACATGAATGAAAGGTCGTCCATTCAACAGGTTAGATGTTTCAGTTTGGACCAAAATGGCCGACTGATCATAAGTTATGTTGCTTACATGGACAAAAAAATACTTTCAGATTTAATAGAAGAACCATGACTTTGTGTTTTTCTATAGTTTAATGTTTTCAACAGATCACTTGCTGACATTTAAGGCTGGTTTGTTTGCATCCTGCTTCCCAACAACAGTCAATAACAGTTTCTTTAAACCACTAACATCATCCTGAACCTGAACAAAGCAGCAAGCAGGTCAGAACAGGCTCCTCCCATCAAAGACATCGTCATGGTTTATCTTTCATCTTTGCTTCGATGCCACAACAAAAAACACCAAGTACAACCTGTAAAGAGTCTCCTGTGCTATTTTTTAAGTACTTACATAAAAAAATATTGTTGCTGTTGTTGAGGTTTTAGCAGGAAGTCCAGCTGAAGCTCAACACCTGACAGACTGTCGCATGGAGCAGAGGAGTAAATCTCTCAGGAAACAGTGAGAGGACGTTCACACTTCATCTGACAATGAATCTGGTCATTTAACACTTTGTTTTTAATGAGTATAAAAAGGAGAAACATTAAAGTTGATGTTTTTTGTGGTGGCTTTCACAGGAAGGTTGAGACAGAGTTAATATCCACCGTCTCCTAATGTGAGAGCGGAAATAAAGACCAGAATATTAAAAATAATGTTGGGTCCTATTTGTTGTTTTAGATAGAAATGAAAAAAGACTTTTAGTTTTAGAGCAAAATGATGCAAACATTTGTTATCAGTCAACATTACGAGGATTGCTCATGAATTTTTTCTTTGACAGAATTATCACCGTCTGAGCTCTTTTAGTAATTATTAGTTTGTAATCAGAGTATTTGCTTTGGGGACATGACAACAACGATCCGACACGCTGCAAACTTCCTGTCAGTCCAGATGAACCAAACCTTTGTATTTGGAGACAAAACTGAAAGTACGTTTCCTCTGAAATGTCGGCAATAATCTCTCATTTTACAGGAAAAATATGGGCTCATTTGTAGTTTTAAAACCTGTCTGATCCCATTACTTCCATTTTTCATTCCTGTCTGACTTCTTTTTGAGTCATTTCTGCTCTTTTCCATCTGAGAGATCAACCTAGTTTGCACAATTTGATCATTTCTGGCGGGAATGATGGTCAAAACTACAAAATGACAGTAAAACCCAAAGAAGTGGCTCATTCTTTCGCTCGGTGTGAATGTGTGCAGGCTTCAGAGCTCCTCGGGTCACGATGCTGGCTGATGAGGCCACCTGCAGCCTGATAAGGAAGCATCAGGAGGAGCAGATTGTTCCCAAGGTGCCGCGGGGCTCCTTTGAGCCTCTGTGACACTTCACACCCTCACGGCGGCTCAGTGTCATGGTCCTTTGACTCAAAAGAAAAAAAAAAAGCTGCTCTGGACAGATGCTCTGGCAGCCATGGACCATTAGGCCACTTTCTCCTGCTTCAGCCAGGCCGGGACGGAGATCCTCCATCCGGGCGAAGGTCAGCCAGAAGAACATAATATGACAGAGGAGCTGAATGTTTCCACTGAAGTTTACGTCAGAGGAAACAAGATGTCCGAGGCTCCAGAAATACACAGAAAACAGATGAAGTCCTGAATGTAAAAGCTGCAGACAATAAACCATAAATTCTTAAAATTCCGGCTCCGACAACATTTTATTATCAGACTGAAAAAGTTGCATACATATTAATAATTTACACAAATCTGTCTTTCTGTTTCTTTGCTTTTCATCACAACTGTTTCCTCCTATTTCCTCCTCTCATTGCCATTTTTTTTTGGAAACAATTTGTTTGCATGAGACCGTTTTCCTCGCAGCTTCGTGTCGTCTCTTTGTTTCTTTCATCCGTTTTTGACGTGTTTTTTTTCCTGTCAACTTGATTGGTTTTTGTTTTACTCATTCCTTTTGAAGTGTGAATCTTTAATAAGGTTCTTTTCTTTTTTTCCTCTCATATAAATTCCATATTTTTCCCCGTCTTAGTTGCTCTTAATATTTTTTTTCCTCTGCATATATAAATAAATGCATATTCTACATGCACTCAACAGCAAGTAAAACATTCCCCAGTTTAAACGTGTTTGATCTTTCATTGGTTACAGACGTAAATCCTGCCTCCAATCCTGCAAGTTCTGCCAGTTCATTTTGCATATTTAAAGGTAAAAAAAAAAAGAGAAGAGGCAGCTTCTTCTGAAAAGCTGAAAACTCTCTTTGCATATTTGATAGAAATGTGTACTTTGGATGTTGGATGTCTCACATGTGGGAGTTAACGGCGCTGCTCTGGGCTCCAGTAATATGTTGTCTCCTCACTCTCCATTTGTGCCAGCTGCCAAACTGCACTGTTGCATCTTTTAAGAGAGCAAAAAAATGTTTGGAGAACATCCAAAAAATCTGAGCCTGGCATCAAGCACTTAAAAAAAAAAAAATGAGAAAATGATGGTAAAGAAACCCTGAAGGCAAATTAAGCATTAAAAAAATGCCTGATAGGCTCCTTATACATATCAAACGTGTGAGCATCACTCTTTAGATTCACACTGTTTGACTAGATTATGATGTTTCTCGTCTGGAAATGAATGACAGCACAGTATCACATCACACGGAGACGAAAAATGAAATGAATGATGTTTCTGTTTTTAAATACTAGATGCTGGAAAAGCTAAATTAATATTGTGAGAAAATACAGTTTTTCCCACCGGAGCTCAGCTGAGTCGAGATCAGCCAATAAACTGATTCACAACATGTTCAAACACCAGTAAAAACCTTTTTCTCTGTTTTCAATCGGTCTGTATTTATCATTAAAGATCAATTAGCCATCAAAGTATTGATTGTCAATCTTATATATTGTCCTGTGACTTAGAATTCATGCTAATCTGCTGCTGCTGCAACATTATCATCAGGAACATTTCAGTTACAATCTCATATTTAAATTTAAACAGGTTTTAAAGCGGATTTAATGTTTTTTTTTAAGACATCATCTTCGCTCTGAGGCAAAATGAACACAGTCGCAGTTATGAGGGACACTCGTCACCACTGATGGAGCTCAATTTGGCAGCAAGTTCTCCGCTTAAAAAACTTCATTCTGGACCAAATGGGAGCTTTGATTATATCAGTTTAAGCAGAAGCAAAGTCTTTATTTTGAATCAGAACGCCCACGTTCTTTATTTAGACACCTGTGTGTGCACATCTGTGTGATTAGCGGCCATCTGCAGGGATCACGTAACCGGCTCTGACGGGTCCAAATCTCTCCTAATGCTCCCAAGTGACAGTAGATTAAGAGAAGTTGATAGACTAAACTACTTTCCATCCCAAGTCTCCGAATGAAACCAAATATGTGTCACATCATTACAGGAGGAGGTTTTTTTTTTGCTAATCTGAGACGTTTTAGCTCAGACTCAATGTTGCGACTCAGTTTTTGACTGTTTGGATTTAAACGTGAATCTTCTGCAGGTGATGTGATGGTCAATATGCAACATGGTTGATCCAAACCTTAAAAAACTCCCTTTTTATCATATAAAAGTATTTTTAAGGAGGGATTTCTTCACTTTAATAGAAATCTTTGAAGGAAAACCTGATTGAGGGACTTGAGACCAGTTTATAATCTCCTCCAGTTCTGTAGTCATGTTCTTTATATATTCATGTGTTCATCGAGAGGTGAACTTCACAGATGCCTCACTCACTCACATCTCTTCATATAAAACATGCTATAAGTTACCATGTTTACCTGTGAAATTTTCTCTACATTAAATGCAGCTGGAATAAACTCCATTTAATATTTCAGAAAAGTCTCATGTTGAATCATCCATGCAACGAGTTTTTTTTCTCAAAACATTGTTGGTAGCACCATCTGGAAAAGCGATGAAGCAGCATTCTCTAAATAGGTCACCTTAAAAGTCACTATCACATACAATACACTTCTGTCAGCAGAAAGCGTGGAGCGTCTCCACACACGTTAGCCCTGAAAACACGTTTTTTAAAATAGAAGTGAAGAGGACTGAAGCTTTGCACGAATCTCACGGCTTCAGCACCTCCGGCTGCAACACACAACGTCTCCAAAACTCACCCAGAGACTTCACATCCGCAGGGTTTTTACTCTTTCTGATCAGAATCAGGAGATGTGACGTATGCATCACACACACACACACACACACACAGAGTGCTGGTACTGCTGATAACACCATGCTGGCTTTTAACCAGAGGACAACTAGTAAAACATGACTAATGCACGGTGGGATCTGACCAGGCAGGTGGGAACTTCTTTCATTTTATTCTTGTTTGAATGCTTTTTTTAACCACAAACAGATTATTTTTCTTCCTCTAACTGCATTAATAAAGCAGCTAACTGTGATTCTCATTCAACAGTAACTGTCTTCTCTCACCTGTAGAGTTTTGTTTTGATTTCATTTCCCGGAAATAAATGAACTAAGAGAAAAGCGGGTTGCATTCGTGATGTGACGTCCACAGCGTGACATTACTGACAAACCGGTCGCGTCCCTTCAAAGACGAGATGAAACCTCGTTGCTGAGAAAGAAACATTTCCTCTCGGTGTGACTTCAGGTTGCCTCTTGATCTGCTCAATTCAACTCAGTGAACTTTGGCGGATGATAATGCTTCTCTTGCTTTGTACCTGCTGCTGCAGAGGCTTGTGAACGTAAGCGGGAAAAATGTCCTGACTGCTGTCAAACTGCGTAAAAAAAAGGAAGAAAAGCAATTGACTAAAAGCCTTAACAACATGAAAGCTGGTTATCTGTTTTCTTCTTTTATTTAAAAAAACTGCTCAGGGCTCAGTGGCAGCACTTATATTACAAATAAAGAGTTTTGCAAAGGGAAATATTTTAGAAGGGAGGAGTTCTTTCATTTGGTTTCATTAACAGAAAACGGGATCAAAGTGTCGCAGGAGTTCAACAAAAACAGCAGCTTAAGTAACGTTGAGTCTTTTTATATACGAGTTGGTGCAAAGTGACAGGAAATGTGATAACTGGGGGTCCTGAAGGTCTCTTATCAGTGTTACAGTTATGTTGCATCTCCTCACAAACACACGAGTGCACGAGTTCACACCTTTAAACTCAACGTGGGCTGAGAGCCTGAAGTAGGTGGGTTACATCAGTGTGTGAAGTTAATTGCTGCACGTAAAGTCGATGCAAACACGTGAGCGGACGCCGAAGCAGATGAGGATCTGCACGGAGGAACGCAGGTTAAAGCGAGGACACATCTGTGTGAGTCCGAGTGAGTCTGAGTGTATTTTGAGACTTTATGACTCACAGACAAACAGAAATAGAAAAGAGACTAAAAGGAAAGAACAGGAAAAAAAAAGATGCTGTTTCTGGTGAGTTTGGATTAGTGAGTCTGAGCTGTAACAGCAGGGAGAGTTTACACACTCACACACACACACACACACACACACACAAACACACACGCACACACACGCACGCTCGGTCGGCTGTTGAGAAAAATTAAAGGACAGACTGACAGATTTTGTCCATTTTTAGTTGAAGTAGTTTTCCAACAAATCAGCTGATCGCCGTCCAGACGTCCTGACTGAACTATTGCTAAATAGAGTTAAATATTTGTGAGCGCAGATCCTTTTCAACATTTTCGTTGTCAGAAATCAAACTGGTTGTCTGATAATTCTGACATGATACAACCTTGAACTGGATCATCACGCGTCTTCATTCACTGCCTCAGTTTGGTTGCCAGATTTGGACGAAACATGACAACAAACGCCCACAAATGAAAGGTTTTTCCCGAGCGCCGAGACGAGCCTCGACCTCGTCTTAAAGACAGAATCAAAGCGGCGTTTTCATGCCGAACCTCGTGGGGAAATGTTAGCATTTCTGCACCACGCCGCTGCATTATTACAGTGATGGACAGCAGCGGGAGCCTCGTCTCTGACAGCGCTGACGAACAGGCAGGAATCCAGACGCTCTTTTCGATCGAGGGCTGCAGTTTCAGTTCAGAGGTCCTTTTCTTTGCTGTCACATTTCATTCACAATCATACGCCATCATTCCTGAGTAAAACGAGGCTTGTAAGTAGACTTTTTTTGGGGAGGAAAATGTGTCTTGAACTGTAAATGCCAGCAGATTCAAACTGCTCCAACATCATCTCCCCCCCATAATAATAACATTATTGATCATGACTTTCTGTCACTGCATCACATTACCGTCCATCTACACATTTGCCTTCTTGCCTTGTGGTTCATAGTAAATGCTTAATGAAAACTTGGGAAAAATCACAGTCGTTTCATTAGTGAGGAGAAAATAGCTGAGAGAATAAAAGCAGATTATTTATTCAGCCGCTGAAGCAACGAAGTGACGGCTCTGTGTTCTGTGTATTGATGAACGATGTGCAGTTTTGGCCATTACAGTAAATAGTTGTTCTCTTTTAAATGGATCTCAGTCAAAAAGTTTACTTTAATAAGTCCAAGAATAAGTGATGAACTTTGAGAGAGCCCCCGGGGGTTTGAACTGAAGGCCACTTTGTCCTGTGACACACTTTTATAAACATCTAAAACAATTAAAAATGCCATTTTTTATATTATTCTACATGAATGCATATATTGACATTTATTTAAAGACTTCTCTTAAAAACCAGTTTGTCTCTACAGCGGGGGTCCTTAACTACATTTGTCCAAGGGCCTGAATTATTTCACTGCAGGAGGTCGGAAAAAATGATTAATTTAGGCTTCACAGCTTATTGTTGTTTAATATTTTATCTACATTTAAAATTAATGTTATTTTAAACAGTTTTTATCTGTTTGAACTGACTCCTAAAAAATTTGCTGAAAATACATAATAATGACTTTGGATATTTAACTATTTTAAATATAATTCTCTCTGACTTCCACACAGGAGGCAGTTAATGCTAAAATATAAAGCTGCTGTTGAACTACGGATGAATGAACTGAACTCATCAAAAAACTCCTCGAGATCTCAGGAGACGAACATAAAATACTCAGTTTGAGACTCAAATCAACAGTTGGCCAATGAAAATGAATTAGATCCTTTGCATCTAATTCGCTCAGTGATTCTCCAACAACTTCAAATAAAAACCATTTTTTTGGCCAGCAAACAGTTTGAATATTCGTCTGCAGGTTAGAAGAAAAGGAGTCAGCAAATAATCTGATTCTGTAGAACAAAATAAGTTTGAATTACAGATTTTTTAGCTCGTTGTCAGAGTTTCACAAGCAAATTGATGAGCTGACTGAGCCTTTTCCACTGGTGAGCACTTTTTCTTCATCAATATTCTGCAGGCCAGATGTGAGGCTTTGTGTGGCCAGATGTGGTTCTCACCTGAAGATCAATGCTTTTGTAAGTAGACAGTAAAGACCACATTGACTTCTCAGGCATCACCAGGCAGAAATGAGCTCCTGATCCCGTTTTAACCTCTTGTTTCTCAAAACTGTTATGCTAGCTACTTGTTACTGTGCTGTAAACTGATTTATTATGTTAATTTGTGCACATTAATTATTGAGTATGCAACTTGTGAGCACAACGAGAGAAATATGGAATATTTAGGGTCACATCTTCTCGTTCAAGATGAGGAAAGAAACAACTTTGAGGTCATTATCATGTCAGTTTCTACTGTGTTTTACAAGTAAATACGTTTCATTAAATCTGAACACAAAGTGACTCACAGTCGGCCTGAAACCACATGAGAGCTCAGACATCTGCTGTAAATAACACACCTCGTTTTCTGTCTCACACAAAAAACTAGACAAACAAAGAAGAAATGCCACTCTGTCCATTTTTTGATAATCCTTTTTTTTAAGAAGAGTGGTGTTGAAACACGTTAATCAATCACACAGATGATGTGCGATCCCCTGCCAGCTGTCATTACTGTATTACTGAGCACATTTCATGGTTCACAGACGTAAGCAGAGCTGCTGCTCAGGCTGAGACTTTGACTGAAGCAAAGGGAGTTTAAGCATCAGTCAAAAGTAGTTATATTATTAAAAAATGTTAGAAAACTGGATAAAAAAATCAAAATCGATGAACTACCAGTGTTAAAAATGGACAAATTACATTATGTTGAGTCAGTTATTAAACCTTGGTTTTGCACATGCTGACTCACCAGTCTGACCTTCAAAAGAAAGGAGTCATTATTGTGTTTTTACTTAAATCTGTTTCTCTGTTTATGTGACGAGTCAGAAATCTTTCCATTAAACCGGTTATTAAAGCGCCTCTGCAGTGTTTGTAGCTGCTCAGATGTGTCACATTTAAGCAAAATAGGTAAAAATGAGAGTGAAAAACAAACCCGCCTGCCCCCTTCCTGCTGTCCTCCCCTCTCCCCGAGCCCCCGCCGCCTCTTTCATCACCCCCCCACTCTGTCGGGACGAGCTCTGGCCTCTTTGCTCTCCCAGATGTTGGCTGGCAGGAAGAGGCTGCGTGTCTGTCATCAGTCAGGACAAGTGACAGCCACGTCGGCGGCCTGTCACAGCCGCCGTCCCTCAGGTCACTGAAGGTGTCCGTGTCGGGGCTCCACGCCCAGGCGAGCGCCACGCGCCACGGACCGATCGAACGGAGACAGGAGGAGCTCGTGATGAAAATATTTGCTGTAAACCAGGAAAGAGGACGGGTTTTCCAATAAATTTGATCTGATTTATGCATAAAAAACCTCAAACTCACTCTTTTTGCAAGTTATTGTCCAACTTAATGCGATTACACATGCATTATTAATTCAGATCTGTCTCTTTATGTTAAAGCCACAGGACATAAAGCTCCTCTGAAGCTCACACAGTCATAACAGATTAAAAATAAACCTCAAACGCCATGAAAAAACAAAACTAGGAGGCCTTTTCCTCGAATATGTAAACACTCTTCAGACAGGATCCGGGTCCACCTCTGGGTTTCCTACTAAACATTTATGCATGTTTAATTAATGTGGACAAGGACTCGGGCCTGCTGCACGCCCACACACTCCACGCCGGCCGCCTGACCCCCGCAGACGCACCGTACAGTAAGCCACCGAATGTTACCGCCGCTCCCTGCAGGGCTTTGACGAAACCATTATTCCAAACAGGGTTACATCATCATCAGTGAGAAAATCTTGTGACCTGTTCTGACTGCGAATGAATCATAAACTATCTTTGAGAGTTTTCTATAAAAAAAGAAGAAAAGAAAAGAAAGAAAAATGAAGAGAAGATATAAAAAAAAAAAGATTTCAATATCCAGTATTTTTCAAACTGTTCCGAACCCATTTCATCTGACCTTCCTTTAAACCCAAACACACAAGTCTGGGCCGCCGAGCCGGCCTGATTTTCCGCTTCCCTTTATGTGAGCTGAGAATAAATCTTGTCGGGGTCGTTGTACAAGCCTATGTCATCATGACCTCAACCTTTTTCTGATTTCTACTAAAATTACAGTACATTTCCAAGCAGACAAGCCATCACTATTTACTGCATGAGGGCTCTGAAGAGATTTCCTTTTTCCTTTTTTTTTTCACCTCAAAGTGAAACTTTTTTCCCTGGCACAGTCACGTCCTTCCTCCTGAGTTTGCACCTCGTACAGTTAATACTCCTGTCTGTGTCCTCCCGTCGACTGCAGCCTTAAATTCACATTGTTTCTGTTTTTTTTTTATCACATCTTGAGAACTGGAGCAGTGTGGCGCCGATCTGGCAGCACAATGAATGAGCTGAATTATGATCGTGTTTAACCTCGTTGCTTCCATTTTGCAACCGTAGCTGCACAAACCCATGTTTGTTGCTTTCAGATTAACGTCTTAAAGCATCCAGCAGTCCTGAGGAATGAGCAGATGTGCAGCAGATGACACGACTCCCAGTCATCTGAATGGCAGGAAACACGTTACTGTAACCAGGTGATTAAATTAAATTATGCACAACGTGACTTGGTGGGTTATTAGCAAAACTACTGACTGTTTAAAGGCTCAAACACACCTTTAGTTTCTTGCAGACAGGTGAGCTGCAGGAACTTTCCGTCAGAAAGAAGAAGAACAGAACTCCTGCACTCTCTCCTTCAGTTTGCAATAAACTTTATAAGAGAAACAACATTTTGGCTGGACAACACTGTATCTCTAATAAAGTTTATTGCGAGTAGAAGGACATTGTTCTGTAGTTGCCTCTTCTGGAGTTTAGCAGCGAAAATAAGAAGAAAATAAGAAGAAAATCCAGTACACTTGTTCTCAATTTACCTTCATTTCAGTCCGAAGACCTTCATCGGGTGAGAGTACAAGCGTTCAGGAGAGAGTGCTGGATTCTTCGATTTTTTTTTCACAACCAAGAGGTTCTGATTGTACTGTCAATAAAACTTTCTCTTGCTGTAATTTTACCTGCTCATACTGTAAATGACCATGACAAAAAAAAGGTGGGGGCTAGATCTCTGCAAAGTTCCTCCCAACCTGTTTAAAGTTTCTGAGAAAAATGCAGCAGCTCTTCTTGTTGTTGTGCTGCTGCTGCTGCTTTTCTCTCTGTGGAATGGAAAGAAGATGAAAAGAAAAGTATGTTTGTATTCCCTGAGGACGATGAAAGGCACCATGCATGGAGGTCAAAGGTCAAAAGTGACTGAAAAACAAAGTCAGCTCCTCTGACTTTCTTTGACTCCATTCTGCCTCTTTAACATCCCACAACTTGGAAGATTAAAAACCCTCATATAATACTTTTCCTGAAGCAGCAGGTAGATAATGTGGCATAAATGTAGAAAATCAAAGTATTCAGTAACAGCATGATGAGATGTGTGTGTGTGTGTGTGTGTGTGGTTGTTGTTGTGTAACACACGGTAGTTATATAACACACGATCTGTTAAAAAATAGCTGAAACTGCACTCACATCATCGACACACCACCTCCACGCTGTGAAGGTGATTTATGATTAAAGTCAAACAGAACAAAAACATGCCAAAGAGATGTCAAGTGCAAATATCCCACAATGCAAAGCTTCAAGTGTCAACTCCTAATAATTTCTAAGTCAAGACTGTTTTCTAATATTTCAACGACACGCTAACTTCTGAAAGAGAGACACTGCAACAGGATTTTGGAATTAAACACACAATAAAAGACGAAGCTTAATGATGCTGTGAAGCAGTGAGGGATCATGGGATTTGTTTATTTCTGCCTCCATTGCAGATGTAAATCTCGATGACTGACGTAGACAGAAACATTCACAGAAGAGGTGAAACGTTAAAGTTTGATTCACGTTACGTTTAGTCACATTTGCTGACTTCCTCCCTCTCTGATCCCAGAAGTTGGCGACGGGAGACAAAATTAAAAACCGTTACCTCACATAAAATGACAGATTAGTCGCAGTTTGAACATAACTAGAAACATTTGGGATCATTTAAGAACAAAATGGGACAATTATTCGACATTTTAACAAGGACAAGTTAAATATTATGAGCTAAACTGTAACTGTACAGTGAAAGTGAGAGCGAGCGCCAAACATAAGAGAGAGTCTTTGAAAATGTCACCTTTGCAACAAATGAGAAACTACTGTCTGTTTCTTTCTTTTTTTCATTTTTATTCCCATGCTTTTATGAATCCCTGCAGTGTTTTTTTTTTCATCGGAGCTCACTGGTTGTCAGCTCATGAAACCTCCTAAGAACACAAAAGACCTTGGAACCTTTCAATCAGGAGGAAAAAAAAAAAAAAAGTAATAAAGTGAAATGTTTTCCCAAGACGGTTGGAAAAAGCAAATGGGAGATGTGAAAGCAAAGCCAGCGGTGTCAACGCTAAAAACTGTCCATACTAATTACTTCCCAGAGGGAGCATCCACTTTATTCCCTCACTGTTTTCCAACAGAGTCGCAGATCCGAGCGTCCCTGCCTCCGCTCTCAGGGAAAACTCGGCATCCCGCTTCCATTTTGATTTGCAGTGAAAGGATAACACCCGCCCTTGTCTTCTATTCAAATGCAAAAAGAAAAAAAAAGAAAACCTTGACACTATTCAGAGTGTGTACTGTACGTCTGAAGCTGCCGCAGAGATGCAGAGACACTAATCAGGAGAGATGTGACTGCGGGGGGGGGGCGCTGACACCTGCTTAAAACCATCCGATTATACTGATGTGTTTATTTATTGAATGCACTCGGGGTTGATCATAAGTCACCGTTGTCATGCTAACACCCCCACATCCATACACCCCCCCAACCTGCTTCATCTTCTTCTGTTTTTGACCTCACCCTCATCCACCTTTCAGCAGTTTCCCCCCCCCCCTCCTTCTCCTCCTCCGTTCATTCCAGCCTTCATCACTCATGCACTCGTTGCCGTTCTCTTTGTCTTTCCTGTCTCTCCTCACACTCCCTCCCTCTCTCTCTCCCTCCCTCCCTCCTCGTCTCCTTTCTATTCAGATCAGTCTCTTTCATTTCACACCACTCCCTCCCCCTGGAGTGTCTTCTCTTCCTCCCTCTATCCTCTCCTCCCTGTCCTTCCATCCTTCCATCCATCCCTCCCTGCTGGAAAAGCGATGGACCAAGGACGTGACGGGCTGATAGCAGCGTGATGTGCATTTGCTGGGCTTCGTGCCACCCAACTCTCTTCTGTCAGACTCGTAATAAACTGCCTCTGCTGCTACTGATACATGGCTAATACCTCCAAAAAGTCAGATACATCAAATTAACTATCAAGGCACAGTGTGAGAAGGGGGGTCTAGTGGTGTGTATGTAAGTGTGCAGAGGGACTGCTGATGTTATGTACTGGCTGCTGTCTCAGCAGAGTGACATCTGGGTAATGAAGTCCTGATGATCTCTCTGGAATGAGAGAAACCAGCGTCAGTGGTTGTGCTCGCAGATGCACGCTGCCGAACCTTTACGAAGCTCTTCCGCTCATCTGGCTGCAGGCTTGTTAGAGCCGAAACTGTCACTCTGCAGATAAAGAAGCATCTGGTTCGAGCACAATGTGGATGCAACGCCGAGAGAGTCCACAGAGACTGCTTAACCTAATTTCCACCTGGCATACCTGAGGTGATCACACCGTCACTGCATTGTGTGCAGAAGCAGCCAGAAGGCACCGCAGATCTGTCAGCCGAGCCACTTTTAGGTGATGATCTTGAAGATGTGAGTTAAATTTATATACGTTTAGTCTCTTTCTGTCGCCAAATAATGTACAAAAGGTGACTGAGCCAACAGTCCTCTTATGAAATGCAAACCTTGTATCTGCAGAACTACAAACTGGATGTTGAAGACGCTGTTCTTCACTGTTGCTGCTGATGTAACCCAAACATTTCCTACTGCTGCAGCTTCACATGAAGACCGATGAAGTGCTGATCATCCAATCAAACATGTATCTACAAATCAAAACAACTTTCAGCACTTTTTGACGGTGGATCAGTTGAAAGTATCGCAGAAAGGAACGAAACGAGAAGCAGCAGCATAGAGAGCTGCAGATGACCGACTGCTCACCTTTAACTTCTCAGCTCCGTTTAGCTTCACTGTGTCCTGTGTTTTCATGCCATGTGCAGCAGATAAGAGCAAAGTCACTAACACAACTACAGAAAAAGGCCTGTTGAGGTCCAACATGATGTCCGAGCAAAGTTTAAACTGCATTAAATGGCTGAAATGAAAATGTGATGTATCCTCTGGGGTCAGCTGAGTCCACAGCCGGTTGCTTTTTTGAGCCATTTTTTATGATTTCATGTTGATAATTTAATGGTCTGCCTTTACAGATCGTGTGTGTGTGAGCTGCTGTTCGGCCACTTGTTCATTGGGTTAAAGTGGATAAGAGAGGCAGCTAACATTCACCTAAATCTGCTTTTTAATCCCAGTGGGTTTTAAAAAGTGAACTCTCTGCGACCCTTTAACAGCTCCGGATCGGAGCGGGTGTCCGGTGTGTCCCACATGTTTTATCTGACCCATGTGTGACCGCATGTTGTTGTGACCAGAACAGCTGGTCAACAACCAGGGACACGCGAGTTTAACCGCCTGGGTCGCTTCCCCTTTCACACGCTATTTTCCCAAAACATCTCTGTTCTTCTTTGGGCTCTAATAGAAAAAACACACAGGCTTATATATATGTAAACTGGCTCAGCTCTGGAAATGATGAAAATGATGAAAATGAAGTGAACAATGACAGAAAAGCATCACCACATCCAGTCTGCCCACCTGCATAGTCATGTATTCACAGGCTACATTACAATAGGTGGCATAATTACTTTCTGCGACGCTGATCAGACGTGTGGTTTGTCAGTTGTGTCGGATCAGAGCCGCTTTCCGAGCAGAGATGCACAGAATGAGATACGGCTGCAAAAAGGGCCTTTTGTCTTTTGTTTTGTTTTTTTTTTTTGTGAGGATGTAATAAACAGCGCTGATGTGTTTTGCCAGCTCTGACTTATCCCCGGCGTTCGCAGCGAGACATATGGTGTCCATCAGCTCTCGTATGGGTTCACCTCTCCCCCCTCAGCCTCTCCGTTTATCAGCCCCGTGGATCTAAATGATGTGTTTTCCCTTGAACTTGCTCACTGTTTTCTCACCGATGTTGTACACAGTATATTACACCGACACCGGAGCGTAATGTTACTAGTCTGTTGTCTTCTGTTTGGCCTGGTCTGTCCCAGTGTGTATCTGTGTGTGTGTGTGAGTGTGTGTGTTTGAGGCTATTCTGGGTGTCTGACTTGTTATTGTTTGACTTTTTTTCCCCCTCCACACTCAATTTCACTGGTTCCACCATTTCTGACAGAGTAAATCAATGCAACAGGACCACTCCCTCTCTCCCCCTCTCTCTCTCTCTTTCTCTCTTAGGTGGAAGATTTAACACCGCTAGAAATTTTTTGTTCTCCTCCCAAACAAAAGAAAAGTGATGGTCAACAGGAGCCCGGTTGGGGAGACAGAAGATTACAAGCAGAAGATTTTTTTTTAGCTGATTGTGAAGACAGAATACTGCAGGTAACAGCTGCATGACATCAACACACACACTGTTACACACTGTTAGATTACATGATCAGGAAGCAGATGACAGGCTTAAAAAAAAAAAAAAAAAAAAAAAGGCAAATAAACTAGACGTTAGTTAATTTATTTACTCCCGTCACTACACTGAGGATTACGCCAGCATATTCTAACACATCCGCCTGTAAGCCTGCAGGCCAGCGCTGGGAGTTGACTTTGCAGGAAAACAAAGCTGCTACCCGGCCACTGGGGTCACGGATGTTTCCAGAGCCCCCGAAAAAAAATACAGCCAGAGCTGCAGGAGGAGGCTTTGCCCTCCTGTGGAGACCTCCCTCGTCTTATTTTGTGCCTCCTCTGCCTCTCTGTGCTTAAAACACATCAACAAAGTATAACTGCCTCCCTGAGCCAGGCGAGGCAGCGTTCCATCTGGCGACCTCGAGCTTAGAGGTGACTTGGGGGCAACTGCGAGGCTTTGGAATTACTGCTCGCTATCCTCCCTGTTTCTGCTTTTTTTCCATCTCTGACTCTCTGCCCGGTTTTCTCCCAGGACTGTGATAAACACTCTGTCAGTCAGCATCAGAGAACTATCATCAAGTATTTTTGTTGAGGAAATTTTTTCAGCTGTGACTTGACACGACGGAGAATAAGAAAACAACCGCACAATGGCTCACTTACTCTGCAGGTGTCTCATTTGATACTGAACATCAAAATCACACGTAGAAATACTGACGGAGAGCAGAAAAAAAAGAGAAAATTCCACTGACAAGCAAACAAATAACTTAACTTTGTTTACCAAGGACTTCACAAATAACTGAGGCCCCAGTTTTTGCAAGATGTCTGTAAAACTTATTGTCAAATAAAGCAAACGTTGACAACGATTCGCTTCAGTGAATTCATGCTTTGTGAGTTAAACTCAACTTTTTGCAGCCGAGCAGGCAAGATGGTGGCAAGCTAGCTGGCTAAACTATGCTAGCTATGTGGCCCATAAGCTCAACACTGACAGCTTACAACAGAATAAATCAAGCTTGAATTCAAAGACGGGCGAGAAAATTTATGTTTTGTGTGGTTTTATAATGAAATACATCTTATAGAAAAAATACAAGATAATTGGACTTTACACTTTTAAACATATTTGGGCTTTTTTTTTGGGTTAAAGACTCTCCTAAAGCTACTTTTTCCTGCATCAAGGCCACGATTCAGTCCATAACTTAATCAGTCTGGTGTCTTAGCATTAAAAACTTTAAATTAAAACAGACCAAAAATAAGCTGAACATTAAAAGCATGGGGCTCTAAGCTTTTCCCTCTTAGCTGCTTCTTACCTTGTGTTTGCATCTTTAAAAATGTGCAGCTTCAACATAACAAGTTAATAACATCTTGTTTGTCTTCAATAGCTCAGTTTTGCTCAAACTGGACATAACCGGTGTGGAGGTTTTGATGCAGGAACTTTTCCACAGTTTGAGGTTCAGTAACGTGGTGATTTAAGATGTTTTACGGTGAGTACGTCTGGTTTCACGGCTTTGGAATTCCAAACATCCATCCCAAAGGACGGGAAGACGGCCGAGCGTTTAAAAGCACCGGATGTGGCAACGGGAGCTGCCGTTATGGATGTGGTCCAGACCGTCATTCCTCACGGTTCAATCAAACCGCGCCTGATGTTTCTCCAACGTCGCTACAATCAATCAAGATTCCATAAGCGAATTTCAGCTCCAGTCGCCCCCCCCCCTTGAAGATCATACAAATCAAACTCCTGTCATGTGGAGACGCGTGAGCTTCACATATGTTCAGACGCACAGATGTGTGTGCACATGCCAAGCAGAGGCAACAGAATCTGTAATCCATCAAAGAGCTAATCACAACCGGAAAAGCAGCAAAGCTAATACACTTCTTTTTAAATTAGACACATAATGTAAAGATTTATGTGTTTGAGTGATCAGTGAAGGGCGGCTTCATCGCTCTGCACAGGAAAACAGCAGCTTAAATCAGCACGAAACTCTTCTGCTGCTGCTGCTGCTGGAGTGAGAACAACCTCAGGGTTTCTTCTGTATTAGCAGGTGTGCCAGAAAAAAAACTGCACATAACAGTGATGGTTGTACAGCTGTGAGGCTTTACCTCTTAATGGCATGCAGCCATTTGTGAAAGAACAAGCGGAGAAAACGACACAAACAACGGAAGGTACGAGGCGGTTAAACTTTACCTAAAAACTAATTTCAGAGTGCGAGTCAAACACTCACAACCGCTCGCTGATGTTCCCTCACCGTTGCCAGCTGTAGCAGCTTAGGTTACCCCCACCATCTGGTGACACACTTTGACGTCAATGGTTTTCTTGTTTTTTTTAAATGAACACACAGCAGCCAGGAAGGCTTCCCAAGCTCCGACGGTTCACCGTTAAGAGCCTCTCACACCATCTGCACTGAAACGTGTGATCTGCGACACACGACGGAGGGTCAGTCACATCTGAAGCCATTAAAGACACGAAGATCTCTGAAAAAAAACATGTTTCTGATCTCTCAAACTTATTTATCTTACTATGTGATGATCAGTTCTGTTTTTCTGAACAAGCATGAGTAAATACCTACCAAGTTTGGAGGATACTAACTGTCTTTATGTTGTAATGGAGCTGCCAACTGGTTGCTAAAAATAGGTCATTCACCATCTGTACGCCGTATTTTTCACTGCTTCATTTGCCAGCTTTTGCTTTGTTGTTGTTTTCCACAAAAGCAGCAATAATAATAATTATATAGCACCTTTTTTTTCTTTGAATTGGCTCTGAATAACATAGCTTGCACCTCTGGATGATTAGAAAAAAAAAGACAGGACATGTCTCCTGCTGTGATTAACATGTGGCACTGACCTTTGCTGCTGTATTATTCCGTATATATATTGGGTACAATTCAAATATTGTCAGCTGAATTTTAGTGCCATCGTGAATGTTTTTGCACAATATTTCTTCCCGGTGACATTTGCAAATTGACTTTTTCTTTGGGACAATAAAAAGCAATCTCTAAATATTGTCCACTTAATCTAGTTCTTGAATATAAATGTAAAGAATATATGGACCGCATGAATAATTCATGGTGTTGCATAAAAGTCCCTGAGCCGTTTACGGCTGCATTGCAAATGCGGGCTCAGGTGCCAAAGCACCATCTTCAGTATTAGCCAGTGCACTCGCTGACATTCATGTGGACCACGACCAAACTGACGGCACCGGGCTTCAAATCGGTGTCAGAGCTGCAAACACAACTCCTGTCAGTCAGGAACAACGATGATTCAGACTTAAGTTAGACAAATACCTCCCCCTTTACTCTCTCCTGCCCCCCAAATCAGCTCCGGGCTGCTTTTGTCAATATCCGGTTTTTCCCTTTGCTACTTCTCAGTCCGTCCCTCCGTCCTGCTAAGCTCTTATCTCTCTCTTTGTCCTTTATTGGCCTCCTCAGCCGAGTGCTGCTGGTTGGACTGAGGAGTGTCACTGTGACTGATGTGATATCGACAGACTATCAATCACAGAGGAGTATGTGGTGTCCACCGATGCCGGTGATCAAAATCTAATTCTTTCTGATTGTGTCATTTGGAGAGAGAGAAGGGATCGTGCTCTCATCGCAACCTGAGTGGCTTCGCCTCTGGCACTGCTTTTCTGAAAAACCCCACTCCACTGGATATTATCAAAAAAAAAAAAACAAAACTGCAGTGCCATTCGAAACGATCCAGACAAAGAGCTGACCTACCCCACCAAACTGACCACTGCTGTCTGTCAGCTGCAGTCCTTCCAGCCTGCATCGGGCCAACACACACACACACACACACACACACACACACACACAGCCAGTGAAGCACTAACATGTCAGCATAATGAAATTAGACAGCGTAGTTTGTGACGCTGCATTGTCCTTGTTCATTCGTAGCAAACATTCCCGCCCCACACAGCCTCTTCACCCCTTCCAGAGCCGAAGCCACCAGGATATTGCTAATCGCTCACAATGGAGGGATTAGCAGACAAGGACAATGGGGGTCTAAATGTCAGAGCCCAGCACCTGCCTAAAGCCCCCTCTGTCGGACAACAGTCAATGGGCAGCAGGCGGCTGGCAAACCGCAAAGTGTTGCTTGTTGATAACGGCGTGGTTGGGGGGGGCGGAGCAGGAGCAGGAGGCCTCCACACACACACACACGCACACACGCAATCAAACCAAAAGTCCACCCAAGCATGGATTCCCTTTTTAATTTGGACAGGGAACTGCTGTCGTCCCGCTTTATAAACCCTTTGTCTCTGAACTTTGGCCTCCCCCATGAAACAAAAACTGTGTCCATAACAGACCTGAGAACAGTTTCTGCAGCAGAGAACAAACAGAGCTGAACACTGACTGCCTGTCTGCAAACACTGCGATCAGCACTGCGAGACTTAAAGTTTTATATATAGACATTAACACAGACGTCTGCGTTATAACTGCACTTTTATATTCGTTCCCAGCTGCACTTCTTTAGCAAATGTGCAATATCTCTGCTTTTATTTACACATATACCACCTTAGAGTAGTCTAATTTGTATTTTTTTAATTTCTTTATGTGTGAATGCTTCATCAGAATTGCTCCTCAAACCCATTTTAGTCTGTGCAGTAACAATAAACTCATTCTCTGTTTTCTCTCTATGAAGCCACAACAATGAAACTTCATTCACTTTTTCTTCACTTTCACTTTGTTTTCTGCATCTTTGTGGTTTGTTAAAGTTTATGCAATAGAGGAAACATCAAACGACTTAATCTATAATTCAATGCAACAGTTAGAGTGAGAACTGTGTGTGTAAAACCTCACTAGCGACCCCTAGAGGTGATGAAACACAAGATAATAATAGTTATGATTTGTAAAATTTTGAATTACAAAACTGATAAAAAACGAATTCAATACAAGAACAAAAGTTGGATTTTAGATGTATAAACACTTTGAGGAGGCAAAGATGGAGGACCCACCTGAACTTCATGTCTATAACTGTCTTGTTTTGTTTAGTTTAGTTTTTGTTTTTTATGATACTCATTTAAAGACAGACAGTCAGATTTGAAAAGACCTACAGAAAACTCAACCTGATCAAAAGCTTAAGAAAACCGGAATGATCCTCCACCTAATGACAGCAGACATGTTGGCTCTGCAGCTGATTTGGAGTCAGTTTGGATCCTCTTCAGTATCAGACATGTTGATGTAAAGACCCAGGTTTCATGGTGAGACAACGAGACCCTTAAAAACTTAACAAATTGAACAGAATTTGGGTCGAATCCCAAAAATTACATCCAAGATTCAGACACTAAATGAACTCATGAGGACCTCCATTAAGAGCAATTAGGCTAAAAATGTAAAACACAGCCTGAAGGCTCCACTAAAATCTTCAGGATTTACATTCTGAGGACTGTGATTGTGCTCAGCAAATGTGATGCTAATCTGCCTATTAGTTTTAGGTTTGAAGTACAAATTCTGCCTGATAATGGTCCGACGGGAAAGGTCAAAGAGTTGCAAAAAAACCATTAAGATTTTCTGAGTGCAGCTTTATTGCTCCGTATGGTGTCATGGTTCGTAAAAGTTTAACGGACAGAATTAAATAAGGGCTTCATGAATTAAAAATTATCCTAATATTGAAGGATGAAATCGAAGTAAAAAAGGATGAAAATAAAACACAGCCGCCTGGTGGTGACAACAGGATTTTATGATTAAGCAACTTTCTCTCAAATGTCTCGACTTGGTTTCATTACGAACCTCATGAATGCGGTTTTGCTTCTCTTGGTTTTATTCCCTCTTTTCTTCAGTGTCTGGCGTTTCCATTAATTTGTGGCCTAGCCTCCAGCCAAACAAAACACAATATTATTGGTCCAATTTAATCAGCGCGGCGCAGGACTTGAGAGAGCGAATCTTGCTCAGTGTCATTGGTATAAAAATCATCGTCTCATAATAGCTGACTCTCAGGAGAAAGCTGGCATTCTGTGGCGTCTGGCTTCTTTTTTTTTTCAAGGCAAGGGCAAAACTGTTTTCAGAAACACTGAATTTTGTGCTTTTCATGCTTTGCAAACCTGCAGCAAAAAGGATGAAGACTTCCCTTTCAAAGATGCCACACTCTCTGTCTCTCTGTCCTCATTTTCCTGCAGTGCATTTTTTGAAAGCCGACCAAAATCGGGCCTTGGCACATAATGGTGATTGTCTCACCAGCGCCATCCAAGCCACTCCACATTCATCCTGCCTGCTGCTCCACTCGCGGTGTAAGTGCATCTTCCTGCTCAGCAACACTCAGCCTAATCTTATCAGTGCGCGCTGCTTTCAGTCTGCCAGACGACCTGAGCGCCCGCTCTCACCTCATGATCCATGGAGATCACTTCATGGGAGAAACACAAAAACACCGGAGTGTGTTATCCAGGGAAGGTGATACAAAGAGGAGCTCAGAAGAAGCTTTTCCTCCTCGTTCTTGACAAGTGGAACTATGCGACCATGGGATGTTTCCTCAGACAAACCGAGCAGCACAAAGGCCTTTTTCTGTTCAAACATAAAGAAAATTAGCTTGGAGAAAACATGAAACGTTTTCATAACTGAACAATACAGGATGTTCAGACGGACCGGGATGTAGTTGGAAGAGTAGATAGCATCTGAATCCACTTATTAAACGCCACAGAACTCTGAATTGATCATTTCTCCCCCTTAAAAATATACAAACTCAACATAATAATGTAAAAGATTAACGTCAGACTAACTTGAGAGAACGATCAAAACATTACATACTAAACCAACATCATAATGACTCTTTGTCAAACTGATCTTAATATTCTGGACCAGCTTAATGAAAAATGCACAAAGGTACAAATGCAAGCAACGAGGCCAGAGGTAAAGAAAAGCCCAGTGAACGTGTTAAACATGCAGATCTGCCTGAGTGATTTTTGATGTTATTTCAAATTGTGCCGGACAGAACCCTGTGAAGGTCAAAGCACGAGCCAAGACACTAACATGTTCTCTATCATACAGAAACACACATGGATAATTTAACAGATTCCTGCCTGGTAAAGTGTTCGAAAGGAGCCACAACACAGCGACATCTTCATCTTCAGCGTGAGTCGCTGAAAACATTGGCACGGATACAAACAAGCTCAGCGGTGAACAATGAGCTGCCAAACTCAAGATGTTTCTCTGTTTTTTTAGCCAACGCAGAATGTTTGTTTAAAGCAAATTGGTGATTCTGTTTCGTCCTCACTTGTCTCCTCAAAGTTTGCTGACATTGATGTATTAAGTTCGCCCAGTTAGTGCTTTTTTTTACGTGGAGTGAGTTCTGCACAGGACTTGGACTGCAGCGCTGCTTTCAGAAAAATCAACATTAAATGCTTCAGCGCTTGTTAGCATCCGGATGTGAAGAAACTTGGAGGCACTTGACCTTGTTTGCTGCTGAGATTAACTTCATGTATTTTCTTCTGGTGTTCTTCATCACTGTTTTGGAGGAATGAAATAACAGGTAAAAGAAAAGAAACTACTTTTATTTCTCAATAAATGTTGTGCAGGAAGAGAGATTCAACTTTGAGATTCGACTTTGGCGCATTAGATACTAACTTTGGTGGTTGCAAGACAGAATAATTGTTTAATTGTGCCGACATCCCCCCATCCCAACCTCTAACACAAGTCTGTGGTTTTAAATGCTGAAAATGGAATTAAATCATGTCTGCGAGACGTTTAAATTCATCCATCTTAAGATTTTCGACAAGTAACATCGTGCTCCAAACCACGTTCAGGTCACGTAGTCCACCGGAGATGACTGAAGGGATCAACTCGTTGCCCTCACGTTTTGGCCCCTCCGCTCATGTCTACCAGAAGAAAATTACCTCATGAAATTCATGAATTCATACAAATGAATTCATTAAGTGATGAAGAGAGCGTAGGATGCCCATCTGTGATGACCCCCCGGAAAAAACTTGAACCAGTCTGTCCTACATCACTGTAATAATAATTTGGAAATTCATCATTCAGTACTTAACAAATGAAGAAAAAGGAAAAAAAAACAGCATTAATCTTCTTGTCACATAAAAATAAGACAGAAAGTCGCTGCCCTTTGTTTGAGTTTCCTCAACTCGGAGCATGTTTTTCTCAAAAATGGAGTTCAGGGCAGAAATAAATTAAATGTCAGACCACCTCAAACACAGCAGTGCCATGCTAGTACGTCTTATACAGAAGCATTAAACACAGACCAGGTCAATCAAAGATTCTACACAGTTTATGTGTTATAGTAGAGCTCGAAAACATCAATTAATGACTACTTTTTGCTTAAAAAGTCTCACAATATCAAAAAAAACGAGCCTCTTTGTCATATTTCAGAAAACGGTTGCATCACTGACATTCATTTATTCTAATTACTCAGAGAATTTAAGTGAAGTTGACACCTGCATAATAAGCCCACGTGTCCTGGGAGCTCATCTGATACAGTGATAATGTGTCTGGATAATGTGATTAGCTGTCCATAAACAGTCACCTGTCTATCAATCACACAGCGCCTCAAAGCGTCCTACTGGGACCGTCTGACGGAAGAAGAGCTGCACTCGTGCTCGTATGCAAATTGGGATTGTTATACGAGTGTTAATGCAGAGCAATTGTATTAATTTTTGCATCAGAAACTTGAGATTTAGGGTGAAAAAAAAGGAAGGTGATCCACCTTGAAGAACAAACCGCATGAAAACCCCCTCAGAGCGCTCACTCCTGATTTAAACATGCACGAGGCGAAGAGAGTCGAGGATCAGCTCGTTTCTACACATCGCAAAGAAAACAGAAAAACAGATGGAGCACAGGATTATGGGAGGTTTTTTTAAGGAGGTGGGGGGGTTAGAAAAAACAAAGTCAACAAAAGAAAAACAAACAACAAAACAAGAACATCCTCCTTTTTTTTTTTTCTCTCCGTGCCAAAACCACACAGCCGATCACCCGCTCTCCATGTTAAAGAGGTAACCTATCAAAAAACCCCCCCCACGCGTTCGTCTAGAAGACTGACGTGGCTGACAGAGAAAGAGGAGGGGAGGGGAAGGCTGACTGATGGCTTATGTGCCCCCCCCCTCCAACCACCACCACTGTCTTCTTGCATGTACTTAGAAGCTGCCAAAACTCGTGTGATATTAATGTCATCTGCCTTTTGTGATTTTGACTTGGGGAGTTCAAATCTTGTCTCAGCTTTGCCTCTCGTGTTTCTGCAGGGTCTTAAAACGTCTCCTGCAAAGAACAAAAAAGAAAAAAAAAAGCAGAGAAAAGCTTGTTGGGCTTTAGTTTTCAAGCAGATGTCAGATGCACCTCACTTCCTACTATAAACTGGGGATGTGTGTGCTTGTTGCAGGGGAGGGGGGAGAAAAAAAAGGTCATTTGGCAGCGCCGTCGGCATCTCGCAGCGATATTTCTCGTGTATGAAGTGGTAAACGGGGGCCTTAACTCACAGATGGCACGCACTTCGGTGAGAGACATAAACTGACTGCTTTCTTCTGAAGGATTTGTTTGTGTCAACGTCCAGGGATGTCTTTGATAAATTCTGACAGAGGGGCAGCGAACGCATCGTCCTCATGCATGACAGTAAGTCAGATATGTGAGGCAACACGGCAAACGGCTCGAGGTTGTTTGTCTCCAACAACAACAATGGACCATAAACCAAAGACTTTTATTAACACTGCACTGTTTTGACTGAGAGAAAAGACAACTATGTATTTATTTCATGTTGCTGATGGAAGTTACGAGCTTTGACAGACTGGAGTTGACATTGAAAAACAACCACATACGTCAGTGTATTTACTCAACGTCTCTTTACCGCCTCTTATTAAAATGTCTAACAGCCTTCTGAAGTTTCATCACTACAATAAAGAAATCGATTCTCCATTCAAAACCATCCTCATTTGAATTCTCTGATACTGAAAATCCCGAGATCAATCCTTTAACAAATGGCTTTTCCCTGTAGAGGCCTGACACAGTTAGGATTAGGAAAATGAAAACCCACCGAGCACCAAATGCAGGCCGGTTTTTCCATTTGGTGGGCAAATCTCGTAGCACTTCCCGCCTCAATTTCCGAAAAATATTTGTACCAAAGAAGTCGTGTCATGAAAAAAAAAACAGCCTGTAAATCTTAAGCATGTCTTCATTTCATTTACAAACACGCTGCTGCTTTTCTCTGTTTGTCTGTGTTGGAGTTTCACACAAAGGGACCTCATGGTGCATTCAGGTTCACATTACAAGCTCTGATATCTTGCACAGCATCGTACCACAAAGGCTGTGAGTGCCAACAGGGACTTCATTGTACATTTTACTGCAGCTCATAAAGAAACTATAATGCAAAAGGCCATGAAGGTTTTTTTTTTTACTACAGAGTTTCTTTGTTTGTCTCTTTGTTTAAACACAAAAACCTACACTGTGCTTTTATTTGCTTTAACTTATACTTCCTCACATCCTCTCTCCTCCCATCACCTGGAAATTGTTCTACCTTTGGCAACATGGAGGATCTTCTTATTCCTTAAATGCACTTTGCAGAGAAAAGAAGAGAGGAAGCTGCAGGAGGAGGAACACAGCAAGGAAACACGAGAGTTTCCTCTGCAGACGTCCTTAATCAGATGTGACATCTCAAGTAACTGACGTCACTAAAAACCAAAATGGCTACTAAATAAAGATGCAAAGGAAGAAAAGGGAAGAAGTGAGGGAAGCGAGGAGACATGTTAGCATAACAAAAAATGATTCATAACAAGACGACTACAGCTGCAGGTTTGGTCTGCTGCTTAAAGAAACTCTCCATGGACAGTTCCTGCCTCTCGGCCTGTTCTCCGGCCAACCCTGACCTCCCCCGCAGAGGAGGGCATCTATTGAAAGCCGTCCTACATCAATAACAGATCACATTACATGTTTTATGAGGGGCTATATATTTGCCAAAGCCTTTCCATTTCCCCATCTTGTTTTTTTTCCCCCCATCATCCAGCTCCAACCTCCGTCCTCAGACCAGTTCATCGATGACACAAGAGGGCCGCTTTTTGCATTTTACACTGGATTTCCATATTCTGATTCAAGTTTTGGCAGTCCTCAAATGAGACAGCCTGCCCACACAAAAGGCTCAGAAACATCAAAAGAGCCCAACTTCTGCCCTCAGATGAATATCTTAAGCCAAGAGTCAGGGGGGGTGAGACTCGGTGGAAAAACACCACAGCAAACAACACAAAAAGCAGATGAGCCAGGAGCTAATAGGTGAGATTTTGAATTATGCAGTGAGCCGCTGTGCCGGTGAAATTCTGCTCAGACCTGAGAGATGCAAAATAAGAAGAGGAGCCTCGGTTTAATGGCCGCAGCCGGCGGATTGAATTTCTGTGGATCGTGGCACCGGCTATCAATTTTGGGGCCACGTAATCAATACGAAATATGGCCACTGTGCTGCCGCTCCCCTGTGCAGGATAATGTCACAGAGGCACAAAGGTACAACGAAAGCATTTTAAACATCCAAAACACACAAATAAGCCTCATTCAAACACACTTATGTGGATTTTATTTGGCAGAGAAATGATCTTTTTCCAGCAATCTGAGCAACCTGCATTACTCAGAGGTTTTAAAAAAAGCCTCAAGGGCGTTTTGACAAAGAATTAAAAGGAGAGTAGAGCAATGCTTCTTCCATCAATAACTTTAAGTAGGGTTCATCATTTAATATCTGTAATTTATAGAAGATCAAGACAGAATGTGTTATCTTTTTTATTAACCGAGGACTCAGACTCTCATATTACGACCAGGGCAACACGTTATCAAAAATCCCATGACCTTGAATTTAATGGTGGAAATAATGCTTAGTTTTGCTGGATCACACACACAAAAAAAAAAATTTGGAACCCAGTTTTTCGCTGAACAAAAGCCAATTAAGTGATTTTATTTTTATCTGTTCGACCTTTAGTCTTGAGGTGACTATCATGGAATGATTTAGATCTAATATGTTGACCTTTTAAAAAGGCTTTTATAAAAAGGGCAGATTTACCAGGCAAATATCCTCATTAATGAAAAGGTTTTCTTATTAGGGAAGGCTGAACTGACAAAAATTGTCACATTTCTTTAAAATGAAAGGGCAGATTTCTACAAATGGTATCTGTGTATTTAAAAGATGATGCACAAAAGGCCGTGTCACTGCGATATTCTCCCTCCGACCAAAGAGCAGGCGGCAAAGTCAAAAAGCTAATTTTCTGTGTTTTTTTTGATTGGATGGGAAAATTTACAACATTACTGAAAAACAAGAAGCTTTAAATAGACGGAATTTAAAATAATAAGGTGAAGAAGTTTATTAAGGTGTCTTTGTTCAGCTGGTTAGTGAACATATTTGCAGTGTTTCAGCTTGTAAGACGCAAAAGTCAAGAAAGTTGCTGCAGATTCTTATGAAACGACTTCAGCCACAATCCGGATTTTGTTTTCTTTTTATCTAATCCTTTAATTTAATCCTTCCTAAAACCTGATTATTTCTCTGAGCAGTAACTGAAACCTCTACATGCTGACACGCTACCTGTTCGTAACAGTGTGGAAAACCTAAGATAATGCATTTTTTTTGTCAGTGGACTAAATGCTAATTGGTCAAATATGCATCAGAGTTGGGACAAAGTCCTGTTTGTGCAGAACAAAGTCTCAAATCTTTGCACTCAAGTCTCAAGTGCAAAGACCAAAGTCACAGCAGAACATCGACTTATGTTGTTTGTGCAACTTAAAATGTTAAATTACTTTTTGATCTCTGTGTTTGGGTTTTTTTTGGAGACCACGGCACAGTTTTTGCACATGAACGTACTCATGTTAGGTAGTTTTTTTTCCAAACGGAGCTCAGCGAGGTTACGTTTATGGTTCTTCTCTGCAGTTTGACTGAAGGATTGGTTTAACTCAACTCAACAACCTCTTTTTATAAGTTGAATAACTGTTTTAAAGCTACTGGAAAATGTGTTTTTTCTCATCATGATGACACACACAGAGAAATAAATTGGCGTTTGATGATCTTCTTCCTCACATTTGTCAAATTCAAATTCAATTTTTTTCAAACAAATCACTGCAGTTGTTTTATTAAGTCATCTGTCTTCCTGTGAAGCAACATGTCACAGTTTAAACGACTGCTTTTAAAAATGACAAGTAATCTGGTTTTGCTACATTTTGCAAAAAAACCCTCCATCAAGTGTATTTGTTTGTATTTTTCCTGACGGTTTCTGGATTTATGAGGCTAATAACAGCTTATCACTGACATTATTAGCTTCTTTACATGAAAAAAACAGCATATAAACAAACATTTTTATTACATTTGGTTGTAAAAGACTTTCGACAGGAACATGTGAAGCAAGACAATTTACAGTTGGCAAATAAACTTGCAATAAACATGGTTCATTTAAAACACTAACTGTAACTCAGGAGTGGTGAAGTTTAGATGCAGACGTTCATGATTGTGTTACTGTAACAGCGAGCGAAGACAAAGTAAATCTCCCTCATGAAACATGGAAAACAACCTCGTGGCGATACATCATTTTCTGTCCCACATCGTCCATCAGCCGGTTTTATTTTTGGATGCCTTAAATGGAGTGGGAAAGATCGAAAAGCACCAGTAAAGGTGAAGGGGGGACTCGGTGCAAGCATCAGTCCCTAATGGCTCTCATGTAGCGTTTCTCAAGGAGTGGAGAGCAGGATCCCGAAGCCCCCGAGGGGCCCGGCTGCAGGGTAAACACTCTGCAGGTAATGGCACCGCAACAAGCGAATGGCTTCAGCGTCGTAGCTGCTGTCTGCTGACGCATCGGCATACAGGATAATGGCAGAGGCAGCGGCCGCTAAGCTGTCACGCCGATGATGAAATGGCGCTGGTGGAGGGAGAGAATCAGCAGCTCGCCATCCGAGTTAAGTTCCTCGTTCCCTGAATGCGCCTGAGCTGCTGTTTCATTTTCCTAATTTTTTAATTTGTTTGGTATCGTTGACTCTTCAAAGAAGAAGAAAAGCTCAACTTACTCAAAGCTTTTATTCACGGATTTCAAAAGAGCGTGTTTTTCGCAGCTGTTTGTGGTGTAAGTGGCGTCTTCGCCACTGAGTGTCCCGTGCTGTGCTCATGGACCGCGGCGGATGGTATGGAGGGGCTGATAAGTTATATGCTTTTCTAGAAAATGGAAATAAATAAGTCAACAGAACAAATGTTGTTTTGATGAACTTAAAGTGACTTACATGCCGTCTCTCTCTTTTTTTTTTTTCGCCTGAGCTCTTATTTCGCATGACAAGACTTTGCTGACTTTCTCTGGAACCGGTGACATTTTAAAAGCCTCGCCCCCCTTGTTGCCTGCACTTCTCTTTCTTTGTGACTGAAAAAAACATAACCAACAACAGGCATAAAGACGGACCCCTTCTTCTTCATCTCACTATAGATACTATGGTTCAGACTCCATTATGCACTTTGGTTCCTCTACTAGACATCTGAGACTTGAGGTTCAAAGCATCAGAAACATCTAAATTCAGAACTAGAGTTCAGATGTCTAGACTGCAGGAAGGCAAAATTGGAACTTTTCAGTTTTTCAGTCAGTAATTAACAAGATGTGACAGCCAAATGTGCATAATACAACCTTCTTCATTATAAGAGATTAGCAAAATCCATCTTGAAAGTGTTTTCACAGGCAGAATTAATGATTCATGACAACAAAGCACAAACACCTGTCTCTAAATAACTTCCACAGCCTCGAAATCACGGGCATCCATCAAAATTATTTAAATATAGCAGTGAACAGCCATTAGCGGCGTCTGAACCCACAGGGCAAAGGATGTGATGGCAAGAAAATGTGAGATGTTCATTAGTCAAGAAAGTTCGACATCTCCAAGTTACATCACGCTAATAAAAGTTATGCAACTGCAGGTAAACTTCCAAAAAAATCTTATTTGACCCAATAATAAGACTCAGACTGACTGAATGAAGTCTGACGCCTCTTTGCATAAAGCAAGCTGGTGCTGAAAGTTGGAAATGATGCCTTTTTGTATGAATTTCTACCAAATATTACTGTGATTTCCATCATCCGTTTCCTCCTCACAATGATAACATCCATCAGACCCAAAATAACAAACATTTTGTAATACAGTCTTATGCAACTCAGCACAGTGACACAATAATCTGTGACCTCAAACTTTTCTATAACAGGATTAAAACCTCGATGACACAGTGGGAAGTAACTTCACAATGATAACACATCACCTCTGCATTAGATTACATTATTCTGTACAGGCTTTTATTACGTCTAAAACAGATCTAATGTGATCTCTACGTTCCATTTATCGAGTTTTAGCTTCAACTTTGCATCTTTTTGTCTCAGTATCAGAGGAGTTTTACACAGAAGACCTGCTGGCACTCTGAGAAATGTGTCACCGTGAAGGAGATTGGCTCTGAGTCCGGCTTTTTTTAGCTTAGCCTTTTAGTCAAAAGGGTAACGGCCTTTTCGCCTCCCCCCCACTGTGCATAAAAACCATGAGACATTAATGGTGCACGCACACTTGATCTGTTGATGGATGACAAGTTGACAGATCCTGTTCATTTTCTATGCAGAGCTGGAATCCGGGCGTGCGGGGCGTGATCGATACCTGGTGGGTCCGCAGACCAATCACTGTTTCTGAATCCTGACTCATCCTGAACTCTGCAAAAGAGTCCATTAGATCCCACTGAAAAACCACTGCTGGTCAAATATGAATAATGATTTTTCACTGCGTTGCCCATTTCTTGCCTCTAATGCTTTCAGAAACATATTTTAGCGTATTGACCATCATGTGAGACCTTCAAGCCAAAAACGAGCACAACTGAATTTGCAGTGCATCAACCACAAGCTGGAGCTTTTTAGTGACGCAGTGCATCCAGATGCATTTTCACCTCATTCTGTGTGTCTGAATCTTAATTTCCTTTGCTGGTCTGCTGTGTTTAGTCAAAATACTGTCAATATCTCTCTAAATAAGGACATACTGAGGTGACATCTGTTCCTATCTCTGTTAAAAAGCCACAATTAACCATTAAAATCTGTTTGTTTATCTGCATTAGAGTTTATTCACCTAAAGTTTTGTCACGTTCATCAACTACCAGCCACAATCACTGTGGGACCTGCTGAGCATTCACAATTTAAGATGTTTCAGAATCTCCAAATCTGAAAACATGTTACAGGGTGCAGAAGGATGATCAATAATAAAAGCACAGCCTCAGTTGCTTTTAAACACCTTAAAGAAATTCGGTGTTTTGCAGAACATCTCTGAAAAATATGTTGTTGTGTTGTTATTATAGAAACCCTGTGAACAACACAATGCACCAATTATCATTTATTTGCAGGGAGAGCATTAGCATCTCTCTATGGACTCCTCTTTTTTTTGTATCGACCATTATTGTATTTTTCACAATACACAGCACTGCTGGCAGACTGTGTTCATTGTTAGAAATAAGTGCATCTTATTATTAAAGCTGCAATATAATCTCTCGTTCTAAAATTAAAATGATTAAAATAATTAATCCTATATCATCACTTCTCGATGGTATATGTGTCCCGCTGTTAGCATGTGAAGCGTTTGCTGTGAGCGAAGCTACAACTGAACTGTAGATGCTCCAGGCCATGAAAGAGCAAAGCAACAAAGATGGAGGAAAGCGAGAACTGAAACAACAAAGCTCCACATTCAGCACTTCGTATCCGACCGTTAGCATGGAATCCATCAATGTCTGTCTTTTACGGTATTTTTTATTGCAGATTATCTGTGTTTTCAGTCTCCTTTTTTTTTCAGCTGCCGTGCTGACTTTATGGACCCTGCTCAGCTCAGCCTCCGGCTACGTGCAGTTTCAAGGTAGACGGCTAATCAAGATCAGTGTCGGTGCAGGACCAAGATGAACCGAGTGGGAGGAGGCACAGACAACACACTTCCTGTCTGTGGAAGAAAAGGATGTGTGTTTTATTATTAAAGGGTCAGTGCACACACTCGCACACACTCACACACATACACAACACTCTTCCAGCCAAGCAGGGTTGCTATTTTATGGATGGTGATTAGTATAAAAAGTAATTTTTTTTTCATATACATGGTTTCAGTGCAGCTGTTACAGTTACATTTATTTTATGTTTTGCTTACTCTCGGTTACAATAAAGGTAAGATTTCATTGAGGGAGCAGGGGGGCCATTATTCATGTGTGATGAAGGAACGAGCTGTATCTCTCCTCTCGCTGAGAAGCAAACAGTCCCACATAGTGTTTTAACATCCAGGGCAGGCAGCCAGGTGAACAGAGTGAACATTAAAATGCATTTTTTCTTAATTAGGGCAACAAACAAAAATGATCAAAATTAAAAACTCATCCAATTCAAAATGAAGTACCTCCAGTAAAACATGATTTTAAAGTTGATTTTTCCCCTTCCCAGATTTACTTTGATGTTTTATAACTTATAGCGTGACAGCACATAATCCCAAATAAGAAAAAGAAAACAATCTTGAGGAGTAACCGAGTGTTTACCACCTGCACTGTAAGACAGGCGCTTTATTATACAAACCCAAACCTTATGGGAAAAATCAGTTTTCATTGAACTATGTTAGCAGTTTCTGCTATAGTTTAAAACAAGCAGCGACTTCCAGGGCTGAAAAACAAAGCAACACGAGGCGCCAAAAACTGCAGTTCCTCTAATGACCACTCGAAGCTGGCTAGACATCTGAGCAAGACAACTCCCATTAGCCAGCATATTAAATGACAAACTCTGCAGCAGAAATAAACATGTTTACAGCCTCTTACACGGTCACATTTGATGTCTTTAGCTACTTTCCTCCATCTTGGAGGCTGCAAGTTTCACATAATCAAGTGTTTGGCCACTTTGATTGACAGCAGCTACCAGCTGTCTGCAGAGCATCACATGACCAATGGTATCTCCACCACCCCCACCCTCTCGTCCAGGTATATGGCCATTTCTAACTTCAAAACACCAAGATGGCACAACTATTATGCTAAACTCAAGGCTTCAAAATGGTTCTCCACAAAACAATTAATTGATGTCAAGGTGGCTCTGCCCACTAATTAATATACATTCATATTTTTAAAGCCGGTACAGATACCATTAACTACATACATCACCCAAATGTCCTTTTTTAAACTCAACAAATACTTAAAAATTGAGATACTGTATTGATTATTTTCTTTTCTCACAATAGTAAAATGTATGTGCTGCAATTGTGTGCAACTTATCAGCCAACATATACATTAATACAGATATACATTAGCTGCAATAAACCATCAGTCTATTGTTAAAATTTACAAACTTCCTGACATGTCCAATTGTTATTCTTCTCTTTAACACAGTTTATTAATCCCTACATGCATGCAGCACCTACACCTGCTCCGTCAGTGCAACATTTCAAGGACGAGCTCAGTTTTTAGCAGCGACTGTGCACAAGGACACAGAAAGCGTGCCGCTGCCTTTGAACGCAGCCACATCAAACGGTAATCTAGTTGTCAAAACAGACTCAAGTTGACGAGGGAAATAAACAAGACCTCAAAACTCATAACTAGGCTTCACACACATCTAGCTGATCAGAAAAAAAGACCTTTCACGAAATCCAAATTACTATCATTATCACGAGTGATGTTTGCCTGCCAGGACCACACCTGCAACAGCACTGATTACTGTCGTTATTGGAATTATTCCTCAGAAAAAACATCCATGTATCCTGCTAATACTTTGCTAATTTGTGAACAACATTTACACTTTTCTTATGCATTTCTTAATGGCTTCCTTCTCTATAGTTAAACACATATCAGGGCCTGAAACTGAATTAAGGTTTTCGATGTTTGAAAGGATAAAAAAAAAACCCATTAAATTCTCTCCAGAAGTGGTAAATGCAAAAACAGGCCGTTCCGTCTTCATGCAGTGATTTCTACTCTGCGATGAGAGCTTCTTCTTACACTCTCAGTGTCTTATTAAAATGCACTCGGAGAGATCTGACGCTCCTTTTGTTAGAAAGACAGACTTTGAATGAGTCCATGAAGGGTGTGTTGCAACATTAAATCTAAAGATACATGTTCTCTTTTGATTTTTATGCATTAATAGATGCTTTCCAACCAGATTTACCTTTTTTTTCTTCCATAGACTCAACAGTTCAAGGGTAAAAAACTGATCAGAACATCAGTTTCCAACCAGTATAAGTTTCTTTTTTCTTTTTTTTTCTCAGAAACTGTGTGTGGGAAGAATATTGGAGAGTTTTTGAGCGGTTGCATCATCCTCTATTTCACCCACCTGAAGTGAATGCACGTTCCCCTGCTGATGGGATTCTGTCTCATAACCTCATCTTTCACTGTGTCAGCGACTTCTTTACAGGCTGGGGAGTAAAAAAAAAAAAAAAACACACGCACCATCCCGGGGACTCGTTTTGTGGCATAAACAAAACAATGACTGAAACACAGCATTTTATATTTTCCAAGCAAATTTAGACTCTTGTTTTTCTTTGATGACTTGGACCAAGGTCTCAGATCTGAAGAAATATTTCAGCAGCAGCATAAAAATCTGCAGCAGGCAGGTGAACAGCAGGCGCTTTGGAAAAAACATAAGCTTTTACATTTTTCTTTAAACTGAGTTGGTTTATAGTTAAATAAATACATGCATAATATTTGTTATTTTAATCAAAAGGCTAAGAAATCAATCTTGAAAGCACAAATGAATTATTCAGATGGAGGTTTTGATCATCAGCTGCCAGAACTTTAAAGCCTGAGAGACTATTTTAAAGCATGCAAAAAAGACACATCAGCACATCTGGAAAATTAGCGAAGGCTCGTCTGTCATCACCAGTACGTGACGGATTCTGACTCTGCTGTTATTTTGAGGCATTTAAACGTACTGTGATGATCTTTTAACTGGTTTAAAACAGTCCCAGTTTTAATACAGACGTCTTTATGAGCTACATAAGCAAATAAAACCATCAGAAAGACTCCTGGCTACTTCTGTACAGTTACTCTTGATGCCTGCCACCGTGTCGGACACTGAAAATTTAAACTGTATTTTATGGTTGAGAGCTGAGGATGAATCGAGGTGTCTCACAGCCTGAAGGGAGAAGCTGCTCTGCAGTCTGGTGAAACGGCAGCTGATTCGTCTGAATTGCCAGACGGCAGCAGAACAACTGGCTTATGGAGAAACGTTTGATGGTGGCCTTGCTAGCAGGCCATTTCCTGCTGCTGTATTGTACTATGAAGACATAACGTTAGAAGGGGAAGCTTGCTAGCTTTAGTTTTATTTCAACAGAGTAAACATGTATCTTTTTGTAGGTGTGTGAAAGTAAATGTTACTGAAACAACATGCACTTGGTTTCACCATCATCACTTAACTAATTAATCTTATGAAGCCAAAATTAAATATGTTAACTCCTCGCTAAACAGCCTACAAACATCTGTGTTTTGAAGGAAAACAAGCAATAAATTAAAAATACTTGCCTTACCGACGCTGAGAAATCAGAGCAAACAGCAACTTCTCTCCCTTTTGGACACTTAAAAAACCTCCACACATGTTCTCACGTTGCATTTGCATGTTTATGAGTCTGTTTTTATCTGCAGAAACTAAATGCATGTTGGTTCTGGTCCATACTGTTGATATACTGATATTCTCATGCATCTGGATTAACTTTTCAAATAAATGAGTTCAGCAACTCGATGAGAGAATCATTACTGACTGAACTAAACAAACCAGCTCAGATTCAGCCTGACAACCTCAAATATGTGTGAAATTTAAAAAAAAAAACATTCTTCAGTGTTTTGTGACCCAGACACACTGTTTAAATCCCACATGTCCATCTGAGCTTCACCTCATCAGCCTGAATCATACTTGAATCTGCCTAAAACTGAACATCTTACCTTTGCAAAGTTAAAGTTAGCATCAGGCTTACACAAAAAAATGAATAATAACTGAAATGGTCTTCCTGGAAAGTAACCAGAAACACGTCCAATACGCTGCACAGAATCCAATATACCACTGATTGGAAGGTTTTCAAATTGCTTTTTTTATGTTTTGATCCAATCAAGAACAGACAGAGAACCTCCGGCTTATTACAAGAGCACTTAAGTTGCCATTATTGTGCAGGTATTCTATATCTTAACGTTTGCCGGCCGGGTATCCTATTGCATGAGTAGTTCTCATTATCAGATAACAATTGCTGGTAAATGGTAACAAATAGAGAGGCCGGTGAGTGGAGACGAGGCTAGATAAGATATAATAAAGTTATACAGGCCTCGTGCATTCATGACTGATTCAATTACAGCCTAATATTCCAGATTACGCAGCCTGTGATCAAATAAAAAGAAGAAACCATTTCCAATAATAGTACACCTATAGTCCTGTGATTGCAGTGCATTCACTGAATCACTGTAATTAAGCCTACATGGTTAAAGAAGGTGGTGTACATTGAGCGTGCTACGTCCTGGACGCCGGTGTAATGACACACTGTACCGCAGTGTAAGGCATCCTTTTGTTCTGCTGACGTTTGAGAGCAGAAATGAGATTCTTGCCAATTTCGCAGACATTGTTCATGCAGCACGTGTCGGGCATCGACTCACGCAGCCTTCAGTTGTGTAAATTCCATTAGATTGATGGGTCTGTGCATGTGTGCAAATGAAAATGTGAGTGAATTGTCGAGTGTGCGAAGGAGTGCATCAAACCGTGGCACCGTCTACAGAGTACGGAATCCATAGAAGGCTGCCGACGCTGATACGGGATTATCCTCCGGTGGATTTCCACATTATACATCTCATCTGCTCCTGCAGAAGGCACGCTGCACAATAACGGGCTCGAGCTAAACCAACCGATTGCTCAAGCATGGATCCCATAGGCTGGATAACCATCTCTTTATCTTTCACTTTGACTTCCCCTCCTCGTTCTTTAGGGAAAGACCCGCTTTGATGCACATTAACATTTTTCAACCACAAGGTCTTCACATTTTATTCTGACACGCCTCTGAATATGTAAGTGTTTTTTTTTAAATTATGGCTTATCAGTGTTGCATTGAATTTTTCCCTTAAAGCTGCATAAAACAATATTTTTCTCAGATTCACAACAGGTCAAATGACTGTTTATGATGGAAAATGTGTAGTTAAAAGTGACAAACCCACAGAAGAACATGGTTATACTCAGCTCTTATGAGCTCTACAGAACTTTATTTATCCTCTTGAGCCTGTTTTTTATTCCAGCTTTAAGTTGGAATCCCAATCATCTTTTTTATTATTATGATTATCATTGTTGTCATTTTATTACTTCTTTGGAGGAAAAGTGGCATTAAGAAGAGAGTGAAACAAGCCAGAATGATCACTGTCTTTAAGCACATATTCAGCAAACATGGAGCAACATTAACATTCACTCAGTGGCTTGTTTTGTCCATGTGGTGGATTATGGTTCTCATATTTAGTCGGCCTGGTCTTCATCAACTGCTGAAGGAAAAAAAAAACCTGCCTCTTCAGCTGCTACATTCACTTTGATCACCAGCTAGTTTGTTAGTCTGGCGCCCCATCATCACATCAGCAGAGGAGAGAAGTCGAACTGCATCCGTTATCAACCTGCTTTAAGGGGAAAAACGCTGCTGCTCGTTTGCAGAACTTCAACTTGAATATGAAGAATAACATTAAAGTTATTATCAGCTTATTAACTTTACATGCTAAAACCAGACGCAAAAACCGAGTACAACAACTTTACCACAGCGTCTCAATATGTTATGGAACAGAATAAGAACCAGTTTTACAAAACAACTTGTATCGTCTCTAAATAACGACATCAGGACGTTCTGAACACATGAATCCTCAGTCATCATCTCCACTGCTTTATTGTGACAAGAGTAATGAACAGCTTCTGACAGATGACATGTAAGGCTTTGTAACATGTCTCCCTTCATACCTGGTGCAGTAACTTCACACCTGTGGTGTGACGGGATCTCTGCGACTGGGGGGTTATTAGCAAGTTTTCTACGTGGAGAAAAAAAAAAGCATCTTGGTAAACTGTTGAGGCTTCGCTTGACTAACACCTTTCAGTTTTCACATCCTTGTCTTTCTATTTCTGACACCTTTGATTGAGGTGAGTTCACTGTGAGTGAAACAGTTGATTCCCGAGCATGAAGCCACATCCCAGGGTGCACTGCGGTGGTGCACAGAGATACTGCAGGTCAGATTCAACCCACAACTTTCTGACAGTTTTTCAGACTTCCTGTGCTGTTTTACACACCAAAACAAAACTCACAAACAAATTAAAGTCTCAATATTTAACGTCCTTGTTAGAATCGTTTTAACAGACCTCCTTGGCTGTTGTTGTGCAGCAGAAACCAGCGAGATCATGCAAAACCCCAACAGAAAGACACGTCCATCAAACCTTAATCTCAGATGCAACAGGAAGTACGTACTGAGCGTCCATGCAAATGAGCCCCACAGCCTCACGTGAGATATAAATCACACCAGCGTCCTATGACTTAATGCAGACTACATGCAGAGTGCACACAATGTGTGTGTGTGTGTGTGAGGACGTGATAGTCATCACAAAGTGCTCTTCAACTGCTGAAATGCAAATCTGGTCCGTATCTTTCAAAATAAATGCATTTGCCAGAACACAGATGTTGCTTTTTGATTACGAACGTCTTGTTGGAAGAAACATTTGCTCAGAAGCCAGCAGGTGTTTTCCTGGGAATCTTCACAAGACATTTGTCACTTTGTGTTTAGTTTTTTTATGACATAACTCTCTACAGGCGAGAAGGTGAAGGCAGCGTTGGTCTTTTAATGGCACCAAACGTCCTTTTCATGTTTTGTGAGATTAAAGCTAAAGCTAATCTTCATCCATCAGTATTTAGGTGTTGAGATGAAGGTAAATCAGTTTAATTAAAATACATGGGGTAGCATTTAAGATGCATTAGGAAGATATGCCGCCTTTACAAACCTAATCAGCGGGATACAAACAGAGATAGCAGGGTTTCTCCTGCGCAGACGATTCAAAGCCAGCTGCTTTTTCTTCAAATTTAATGCCAAATTATCCAAAACTCGGCCACGTGCATCAACCGTGATCTGCAACAGCAACAGCAGAATCACTTCAGAATGACGCAAGGTGAGAAGAAAACGCACGGCACCTCGCAAATTAGCAAGATTTTTTAAAGGCCAGTGTGACATTCATGACAAGATGCAGTAAATCTGTCAAATCTGACAGAAAGAACATCAGCTGTGGGAAGAGGGGATAATGATGTTGGGGGGGCGGGGGGAGAAACGGCGTTATGCTTCAACTGGTTTCCCTGTTAACTGGTTACTGTTCCCTGAACGCCTCGCTGGTTGTTGACAGTGATGGGAGATGCTGAAAAGCTGGAGGATAATATTTAACTGTCCAAGCGAATGGCTTTTGTTGCCCTTTTTCACAGAAATTTTAAAACTATCCATCTTAAAAACTTAAGAAAATCTGAATCAATATTTACTAATCAAGGAAGGCTGTCGATCAAAATATACAACAGACATTTTGAGCTGAACGCAGACTTTATAAACCAGCTTTTTTCTCGTTTCCTGATCAGACACAAGTTGAATTTTGCAACACAGGTTTGTTTCAGGAAGCAATAACGACGTCTGACCGGTTGTTGATGCAAAACAGTCTTGTGGTTGCATGATAATTAATATTTGCATAAAAGTTACATTCAAAAGCTCACCAGAATAAAGTGTCTTTGACTCAGATTCTCCTGAGGGGAGAACCAAGACACCCTGCTTTTACTCAGGGGGCCCCGCTGTGCATACAAGGCCCCTTTGTGACACCTGATTCAGAAAAACCCTTGATTTGCTCCTGCATGCAGCCTTTTCACAGCAGCCAAATCAAGAACTGAGAGAGGAAACTAAAAGCCTAGCCCCCTTTTCAGAGAATCATGTAAGAAAACCATGTTAAACAAAATATTATTAAGAGAAGTTGTTTAAAGAGGAACGTTAACAGCTTTTCTTTTCTTCAGTAATCCCTGCGGACAGCCAACCTTTAGAAAAATCATTGTGAAGCAACTGTAGGTGAAGTGGTGCGGAGAAAAGAAAGAAGATCTCACAGTTTACCAAATACCTTTTAACCTACAATCTAACAATCCCTCCTCTCTCCTCCGTGACTGTATCTACCGTTCTCACTTTGCCAGAATACAAATAAAAGGTCCGTGAACTTTCCATTCTGCCTGAAACACACAATAAAGCAATAAAAAAAAAAAAACACAGACTCCGACTGTTAACCAGGCAAAAGCATCAGATTACATCCTCGCTTCGATGTGGTTGGAGGTTAAAAAGCACAATCTTATCATCCTTTTTAGATTTGCGAGTGCTGCGAAAGAAAGCAAGCACTCATTGACTGCGGCTGAAAGGAGGAGATGAAGAAGAAGAAGGCGAGCTCGCACTGCCCACGTTGTACCATTAAGACTTTGTACCTGCCCGCAAAGCCCGGCGCCTGTCGGTAAACAAGCCCGCCTCCTCATCCACTCCGGAGGCTCATTAAAGTTTGAGCACCGGCTCCTCTTGTCAAACACAGAGTGCTTTGCTTTCGGGGGCCTAACAGTCCAATAAATATGATGAAGCTCAGCTGGAGTGACCTGTGCGATGTAGCAAACGGCTTCATGAGGGCCAGAGAGAGGAAATGAGATGACTGAGGTGTCATCTTTCAACTTAAAAGCCTTCTTCTTCTTCTTCTTTTTTTTCTTTTATTTAACAGAAAGTTCATCTCCCATCGCTCGCTTTCACCCTTCATTAAGCAAAAAGTAAAAGGAGATATTGTATAATTGAAGTAATTTCTACGTCCAGCACGCTTTCTTTTTTTTTCCAGCCTCGGTGCAATTCCATCTACTCTATGGTCCGTAATATGACAACATACTTAATCCATAAATTGCTTCATATGGCTGCAGTTCAGGCAGGTTATGGTGCCCGATCGCATTAAACAGCATCGGATGAGAGGGTGAACTCGTGGTGACTGATGAGCAGCTCATGCACTCAGATGGAACATGACACACTTGGAGCATATTGTTTTAAAAATAGAGCATATTGTGGAGAATTATCTTTGCCCCCCCCCCGCCGCCCCGTCTCTCCTGAGTCTGATGATGAATATGAAATGCGGCCTGTGGTCCGTGAAGACGCGGGACGGGAGCGATGACCTGACCCTGTGCGGCTCTTTTTTTAGTCGCAGGAACTCCATTAAAGGCACAGTCACACATTAAAAATGTTCCAGCACAACAGACGCTTTCACCGCCGCCGCTCCACTCTCTCTAATTCATCTTATCTTTTCGTGCCTGAGGTCACTTCCTGTCAAGGTTAAACTACAGTGCATTCATGTGTGTGTGTGTGTGTGTGTGTAGCCTTCCTACAGAGGTCGTCTCTTCCATTCAGCATCTCCTCATAAGGGTTTTTCAAACATGCGAGCAGCAGCTGGATGATGATTGCTTGTATGTGACTTACCTGTTCGACAGGAGCGACATCATTAACCGCAGGTTGGTGGCATGTGGAGGAAAAAAAGAGAGAAAAAGAGAGATTGTTAGAAAGAAGAAGAGTTCAAACTAATACACACACACAGAGCAGATTCACACTCCTGAGGAGCTCAGCGTCGTCACATCGATCACACTCGTCTCCTTCGTCATCTGCAGCTTTCTGTGTCTCATTGGAAAGAAAACCTCTCAGCCGCCAGCCCCCCCCTCAAAAAATACACAGCCAATCTACATGAACATGAGTGTGTATCTCCCCCCCTAACCATCCATTTGTGACCAGAAACATTTGCAGCTTTAATTATCATCAGTGGTTCGTGCCTGAGCGATTATTGGAGCGGTTATTATTAAATACGACGATTTCATTCCAGTTCGTTGTGCTGCTGTAAAAAAAGAAACTTTTTTATTTTTGACTGCCACTTTTTGAAGTTGAAATTTGAAATAAAAAATCACAGTTTATGGATTTTTTAAAAAGTACTAAAATCATGATATAGTTGTTTTCATAGATTTTTGAGGCAAATACTTTAATTGATATTTGCAGGTTTGAAAACAGCAGATGATGATGCAACCTGGTTTCCTGAACAACCCTTTATTTTTCATTTTCTACAGCTGAGAAACAAACTTGTCATTACTCTCCCAAACTTCTGAGTGGTGACACGGCGACAAATAAAACATATTTTCGTAGCATTTCTGCTTTTCAGTTTCCTCTTATTATCAGCTTTACAGAATGCCGATATCAATATTTGAGCTAATTTTCACAATTACATCCACCTTCCTGAACTGAGGGTGCAAATCTGTTATTGGGCAACTACTTCAGTCTACAATCTGATGATAATCGGTGCAGCCTTTGCAATTAAACAACTGATAAATCAAAGTATGTTATCACGTTGATGCATAAATTCATTTCTGCCATAAATCAACACTGCCCACTAATTTCCAGCCTCGTCTGCAACGATCAAATCCAGTGAGACCCGACACACCAGGAGTCATGTGGGGGTTAACAAGGAGACTGGAGGGGTTAAAAAGAAAGAACAATGTGTTTGTTACTGCGTTACACATTTTCTGTTTTCTTGAACTTATTTGTTTCCACTTTCATAAATATTTCAACATCCGAGTTATTGTTATGCTGCCATGAATCAGATTTCATTAATTATTCCATTTCAAAAGTATAATAAATTCTCTGAAATAATTAACGAGTCAGTGGCAGTTTTGAACCGCAGCAGGAGTCCTGGAAAAAATAAATGACTGGAGCTGAAAAACACAACAGCAGCCTCTTTCAGAGCGCAGAGCTGTTTTTTCTGGGTAGGAAGAGAAAATCCAGCCCGACCTATTTTGTGCATGAATAAAAAATTACACTTTTTTTACTATTTTTTTTCTACGAAGTTAGACCACACACAAGGATTACGTTTAAAAAATAAAAAAAAACTTCCACTGACCATTCATTCCTCCATTTACCGAGCAAACCGAGCAATTACTGAGCTGACCAGTATGACTCACAGCCAGACTGGAGTTTGAAATGGATGCAGCTGAGACGAGGATAATAAGGCTGGCAGCCATTTTGAAGGCAGCAGAAGAAGAACAAGGCTTTTAAAAAGTGGTCCACAGGTGCTTCCTGCCAAAAGGTTAATGTGACTCGCTGCTCTGTATGTGGGAGTAATTACAAAAGGAAAGGCATCACATTAACGTCAGGAAGGCTGAGAGCATCGGCTCCTTCGGCGCTCCGCTCCAACCAAACCAAAGAGATCAAGTGCATTTGTTAAAAAAAGTTAGACTAAATATTTACATCCGCACACTTGAAATGACAAATAATCCATGTTGTTGTTGTCTGTGTTGCTGTGAGCTTATGAACAGAGGAAGTGTGTGTTTCCCAAACATGCGAGGCTGCAGCTTTCCCAGAGTTCACTCTGCTGCAGGTTTATGGGCTCATACAGTACAGCTGCACACTGTTTGACCACCCAACACTGCAACCAGCTCACAGGAGGTCTGATTACGAGAGCAAAGCAGCCTCCATGTGTGAACCAATCGCATGAAAACAGACGAGCTGGATCCGGCACAATAAAAAAGGAAGGTCCTGATCAAATGACACTGAGTTACTGAGGAGAGGAGCGAAAAAAGACGCCACAGGGGGAAACCAAGTCTCCGTCTGACGAATTACAGAGCGTCCACAATGATTCCAGCCCAAAGAACGAACGGAGGAATGAATGAACGGGCAGAAATGTGACAGACAGTCCCGTCCGTCTCGCTCCCGTTGACGCAGCTCATGCATAGCTCATTCACAATATGGCAACATGGATAAGAATAAAAGAGGAACGTTGCCACAGAAAACTGGTGCCGGGTTGTAAATGGGTGATGACAACCGACTGTCAGCTCCAAGAAAGTTCACCCCCCTGCAAACTTTCTGGACTAACACAAAATGGACACAGACGACTGCATCACAGGCTCCGGCTCCACATGGACCTTCTTCTTAGAAACAAAGAAGGGAAGAATAAATCTAAATGGACCAACAGCACAGTCTTACACCACAAATATGCTCTTTTGCTTCTTTGCCATGTTAAACGACACAGCATACAGCAATATCTGAAACACAACAGAGTTTAAATGCATTTTAAGTGTTGCATGGTGTGTTGTTGCCACTTAAGTCTGCAGGTAAAGTGAAACAGGTGGTTTTGATTGATTTACTCACCAACAGCCACTTCCAGCAGCATTTGGTGTTTGACAGATGGTCATTTCGCTTCCTGGCTTCAGTCCCTCAAAGAGCAAAATGTCTCCAAGCAAAACACTAAAAGTCACATTATGACTTCAGGCCAGCTGACCATGAAGCAGAGTTAAACTTGATTTATGCCGGATGCATGCGGGATGATCGCAGCGTTCACGCGGCCAGACTGGCATCACGGCGTCGCAGAGCCCCTTCGCGGGGTCTCAGGCTGCAGGTCTCTGCTTGTTCCCTCACAATTTAACATTTTCTAACAACATAAAAGCAGCAGGGCGGAGAAAACGGAGAACTTCAAGGAGCTGCTCGTGGCTGGTGGAGGCTGTGGCCATATTTCACGATCAGTCGGTTGCTGAATCGGTGGCTTTAATCTCAGGCGTCTACCTTCGAGGTGTGTTTTGGGTTTTGTTGATTTTGAGCTCCAGGTGACTGCAGCTGCACCGTGTGACAAAGCTCCCCATCAGTCTTATGCACTCCTCTGTGAAAAGAGTTTCTAGGTGAAGACAAATTGAAGGTTTTTGCCACATTTGTTACATGATTGCGTACAGACATGGACGGAAACCGCGACTTGACTGGTTTTATGGAGGCACACGACCGCCAGGCACTGATTCCGGTCTGGAGAGGGAAACAATAAAAGGTCATGGCTCCTAATTTCATTTTTTCAGCCAAATGTTGCCTTTAGCAAAAAAACAACCCTGCAACAAACACAGCGGGAGTGTTTCCCAAAAACTATCCATGATTGCTGTGCATGCAAAACCACCCACACGACCTCGTTTCAGCCTCTGCTCCTCAAACTGCCCCCGAGTTTAACAAGGGGCAAAGGTGAGGCTCACAGGTCTGCGGCACACAAACTTAGAATGGAAACAAACACTGGCAAACGACGGTGATGGGGAGATTATGGCAGACTGTGTCTCGGCCGCGCCTGTGAAAGCATCGTGCTCAGTGATTGGGTTAAGCTTAAATCAACTCCGCTTAAAACTTTTACATTAAATTCCGGCGCCGAGGCGAGAGAGAGCGCCGTCTGCGGCATTGCAAGTGACAGCCAGTCGCCCACGTGGGATCTCAAATTTGTTGGTCTTAAAAAAACCAAAATTGGCTGCAGATTGTGTCTGGGATGTTTTTTGCTTTTTCGACGGAAAGAAAGAAACAGGCAGAAAATATGTATATTTAGTTTTCACGCTGGGATTGAACAAATGAGTCCCCGTACGGACACAAATACGTCGGATGCCCTTGTAAAAGTGAACACGCACGAACTCAAACAAACATGTCCCGATCTAATCAGCGATTTATTGCCCGTCCTGCAGACGGTAATACACGACACAGCTAAAGTACTGTCCAATTGATCATCCTCATGATTCCCCAGAAGAGCAAAGATGGACTCCCGCCTGCAGCTAACTGAGAGGGAAAATGGGGAATCTGGTGATGTGATGAGAAATAAACCCCCCTGTGCAATGAAATTTATGGTTTCCACAGCAGCTTCAGCGTAGCTTTGATTTGTAACATCAAGTCTGTGGTTTGCTTGCAGCCTATTATCAAGGGGAGGGCTGGGGGTCATTCACTGTCTCAATTATACCGCTCGAACATGAGAAACTGCTTGCTGCCGTCGAGTCTAAACAGCCACTAAAACAAAAACAGGAATATATTTTATTCTGTAATTCTTGTGCAGAAACAGAGGAGCAAAATGCTGAGCAACAAAACCTGCAGAGGTGTTGTGACAAACACACACACGCAAACACACACACACACACTTTCCATCAGGGCTGCTTTAGCGTGATCTAGCCTCAAAAAAAACAGGGAATGCACGGATTCTGCATGGGCAAACCCGTCACCGCACATGCTCAGGGACATGCTTGATGCCCTATTATAACATTTTCATTCAACCCACTCCGGTTTGCTCCACTGTGCCGGTCGACCCTGACAAGAATTTGTGCACTGTAAAAAAAAAAAAATAAAAAAAACACAAGTGTGGCTTTGTGGCAATGTGACAGGCAATTAAGGGCGAATCATTTGGCTCGGGGGAGACGAGGTGAGGGGGGGTTTTGAAGGGAAGAAAGTTGGGAGTAGCGGGCCTCTAAGACCTGGCATCAGGGATTGGTTGCTTTGTAAACTCCAGATGTTGTCCTACTTTGCCATTTAGAGAGTGCTGCCTTTTGTCACGCATGGCTGGAACATCATTGTGCTTGGGGAGCATTCAACAAAAGTGCACGCTGCCTCTACGATTTTTCAGTTACTGTTTGTGATTGTGTGACAACTATTGAACAAAAAAAAAAAAGAGCAAACTATGTCAGTTAAAAAAAAAACAAAAAAACCCACAGGCCACCTATGAGCCACCGAGCTCTGAAGCAAACACAAACACCTGGTGATCCCCTTCCTCTTCCTCTTCGGATGCACGCTAATCTTTAAAAATCACCTGCTTTGATTTATTGCTTAAAATCTTATTTTGTGGACCACAGAGACACACAGTTTTACAGCCTGTAGGTGAAAACAATTGTGGCAGAATTCAGTTAACCACAGTGTCAACAGTCGTTTCCCTGAAATACATAAAAACACTCTGCAGCCTCTCTCAGTCATCCATCTTGTGCCTGTCAGATGATACAGATACGGCTCACTTTTAATTAATACAGCTGTCTACCGCAGCCATATAAAAGCCTAAGTGTCACTTGCATTTATATACAAACACACATACACACACACACACACACACACGCTGCATATTGAGGCTTCTTTTAGTCTTCGAGTGTGTTTCCTTCAGATTTATAACTTCAATAATTCTGCACGGGGCTGTGATTGCTGCAGAAACGCTTCTGTGTGCAGAACCGTGCACAGCTGAAGCAGTAAAAGAGGACTGAAGCCGCTGAAGCTGCTAACATGCTCCTTTAGCTGCCGGGCGGGTTGTAGTTGTATTAACTAACAGCTTTGCCTTGTGAAACTCAGCCACTTTTAACACTTTTTCACCTGCTTGCTGCTGAAATAAAAGGGCTCTGTCCTTGAATTGCAGTGAAAAAAAGCTACATGAAGCCAATCTGGCTCAACCTGAAACAAACTATCGAGTTGGTTGTGAAATTGGAGTGAAATTTAATGATTGTTGAGCACTTTGCAGTTCGCAGCCGAAAATCTAGTTTAGTGTCTCCAGGCCAAGTTGGTCTATAAAGGCCAGAATCACAAGATCGTCTCAGAGGACTTTACAGCATGAACATCATACGACCTCCTCCAGAGTAAAACTTGTGGTTCAGATCAGGAAAAAACTGCACTGATGAAAGAAAAACTCAAGAGAGCAACAGAGGACTCCCTCTGCACGGCCCGGCAACAGGCCTGTAACTGTTGCTGCATGCACAGAGCAGACAGAAGTGAAGGTGGTGGAGCTGCGACGCATGCAGCTGATTTTTCAGCCTGTGTTTCATCCAACAACACAAAAACAGAAGCTGGTTGAGAATTTGGCTGGACTGAAATCTTATCAACCCGTGGTACTCGACTCACAGCCTGTGAGCCGGATCAGGCCTGTGAGAGGACGCAGAACAACCTGCTGACTTTTCAATCATTCACAGAGGAAATGAATTTATTAAAACTGGGAATTTTTTGTTTGTTGATTCCACTTCGTCAGGGTTGAACGGAGGGACAAAACGTGCCAGTTTCTGTGTTGTGGGATAAATGAGGCTGTTAGTAACAGAGAGAGGGCTGATTTCTGTGTGTGACGGCCTTTTCATGCTGCACAAAGTGCAGTCAGCTCAAACTGTGAGGAGGAAGACAACTATTAGCTCAAAAAGAGCAAAAAGTTACACAGAAATGAGGCTCATTCTGATCCCTTAAATTTGAATTTCACACTAGATGAGCTTGAATATGTTTTTTATTTTGTGCCTGATAGCTGCAGTTTATTTTTATGGTTTATGAATCATCCCAACATGTGAGTGATGGCATGATGGAAGAAGGTTCCAGCTATGGTTAATGTTGTAAAACTCTCTTTCAAATCTAACAGAAGCAATTACAACCAAAATGCTTTGCAGCTTTTTCATGCAGTAAAACATCTGATTTATCTCTCATGTAGACGAGGAGTCGAATCAAGTTCATTTGGTTCAGAAGTTAGGACTTTTAATTTGAAAAGGGAGGATTTCAAAGACAGTTTTATTCATTTTATTTGATAAATATCTCCAGTCTCTTTAAAATCTGGCCCCTGCTCTCCTGTGGTTTTGTTAAAAACGTCTCCTTGACAAAACAGGTTGAGTATCTCTGCAGGAGGCTCTTGGCTCCGGCTGTCACAGGGTTAAGAACTAATTAAACATCGTATGAAGCAGCACTTATAGCAGCAACAGGTCGGCATCGGTTCTGCAGTGTCTCTTCTGTGAGACATGATCTCTCACAGGTGCCTGTTAGGATGTTCTCTCACCGTGGGGTGCAGCTTAACGACTGCAGAGATACAGAAAGAAAAAAAAAAAAGCACATATAGGAGAGTATTTCTCTTCTCTGCCTGACTTACAGGCTCGTCCATGCCAGACCTCAATTTATTTTTCACTGGACAGTCTTATGTGACTTCTCCTCCAGAGTTTATTGTCAAAAAATATCCACGAAGACCTAATTTATCTGGCACGGATCAGCGAGAAGACCTTTATTCTCCTGACAGTCGTCCTGATGAAAATCCCCACAAAGTGATTCCCTCTGCCGCCTCACCTGCTCTTCGCCCTTATCCTCCTCCATCTCCAGGTCAGCAATCCATACTCACTCCAACATCTCCACATCTTCGCTTATCGCAGTCTTAATTTCGTGACGCTAAAGTAGCGTTGACACAGTGACCTCCGGAGTCCCTCTGCAGATATTGTGTGTTTTCTAATCCGTGCGGTGCAGTTTTTGGGAGGCCCAGCGGACGGTAGATTAAAATGATTTACTTTCCCTAAATCTGTGTTGTGGAAATACCACAATGTTTGTGTGCTCTAATTAGGTTGAACAGTACATGAAAAAGCCTCCTGCAATTCAGCAAAAACCTCAGTGGGACTAAAAAACAATCCAATTATGGACAACAGCATCAATGCGACAATATAATGCACGAGCGTCCCGGCTTCAGGATGGATTGGATGCGGCGTGCTGAAAGGTTTCCCGCTCGGTGCACCGTACAGGTAATAGGGACAGAAACAAGACCGTGTGTTTGCTGAGCAATATAAGTGCCCAGCAGCAGTCATGCATGATGACCGATAGCTTTCTTATTCAACCTTTTGCAGACATATAACATCACTACGACAGATAACACAGCGGCTGACATTCTGTCCACAGATCTGTCGTCCTTGGTCGATGCATCATGCAGGTGGCAGGTGTTCCAGAAAAGCAAATTTCCAACTTTCATCACCTAAAAGTTTCGCTCAGCAACAGAAATGGACTTTTCAGATTCTCAAATATATTATTTGCCTTTAAAAGTGAAATATTTTTGCAAACAGGAGATGAGTGAGGATGATAAAAGAGATGCTTGAGGAGCAAATTAGAGACAGAAAGAGAGTTTATCTATTAAGCGTGTGGGAGGGCGGACAGAGAGAGAGAAGTTAACAGTTCATTGAAATAAATTAAATGTTTATAAGTGTTTTCTTTAAAGAAATTCAACAAGCACTTCAGCAGAAAAAGAATCTTGTATTGACGCGTTCAACAGACCTCAAGGATGCAGACAACGAACCAGTATGACAACGAACAAAACTTTAACATAAAGTCACTGATACGACCGTGAGACCGTTTTGTCTCCATCAGCCAATGTGAGACAGTCAAAAGACTGACAGGTGTTTTTTCAAATTGTGTTGAGTGAAACAGATGGGATGCAGATTTCACCACCAACTCAGCGGACGTGAAAAGCAAACAGACGTCTTTTTTCGCTCCGCGAAAAACACATCTGTTCATTACATTTAATGTAGTTTGGAGGTCTGTAATTCCATCAGGATTTGATGTTTTTCCAGTAAAGTGAAAACCACCTGCCCCACCCAAGAGACTGAACTTATTACTGACCTAACACACACTCTAACACACACTCTCATGGGTCTGATTAGTGACCAATCACAGGCACCGGCACACATTTTAGCACAAACTACAAACGAACCTGTCAACAAGATCTGGGCTCTCTGTCTTCCCATCATTCCAGTTGACTTCTGCTGCACAGACTTGAACTGCTGCACGTAACACGAAATGACATCTCCCAGAGTCTGCGGCGCCGCCACACACACACACACACACACACACACACACACACAGGCGCATTTCTCTGCTAAAAAACAAGACTGAGGGAGAAATGAAAAAAAAATAGACATCACACTCCAACCAAGTGGGACATCACATCTCGGTCTTGGCTGTGATCAAATGAGTGTGATCCTGTGATCTTGCTTTGACATGTTGAAGCAGCCCTCTAGTTTACTCAGCGGGGTTGAGTTGCCGCATTCCCACGAGGTCGGAGAAAGCGCCTGTCCGGCCCTTTGCCCCCCTCCTCCTCCTGCAATCCTTCGCCCAGCCTTCGCCTTTTTTATAGCCCCGGTTCTTTTGACTTTTTTTTTGTTCTCTCATCCATACAGCCTATTTCTTCACATTTACATCAGTCTCTTCTCTGAAGTCCGCTGCTGCTCACTCATCCTCCGTCTCAGACCGCTGCCCTGAGGCCCCCAGGGTGGGCCATTAACACAGGACTGGGGATTAAGGGACAGGCTTTTCCCCCAGCTGAAGATCCTGGACAAACCTGGACGACTCAGAGGCTGCACACACTCACTGCTTGCATTAGCCCCGACCGGAGAGCACGCATGACAAAACAAGACACACACACACACACACAGATATGCAAGGAAAGGTGCGCAGATTTAGACCAATTAGAATTAGACCGATATAGCAGCTGGCCCCTTTTCAGACTTCTTACTCACTCGGTAAGTAATGATGGTGTTTGTCAACTCGTTCTCCAGCAAGCACGAGCAGAAATGCACCCGAAAGTAAGAATACTTGCAGACTAATCATAAAAAAACGTGATTAGTCTGGGTTTGTGGAGTTACGGTGCAAAAATCCATCTGAGCAACAGACTTATTTTAGAATATTTTTAGGGGATTAAGACAGATATACTTGTATCAGCTTTTATGCAAAGTTCTATTAGTCAGCTAATGAATGTGCACAAGCAACACACACACACACACGAACACACATGCTGCTCCGCCTTCAGACGCCCTTGGATGTTTCACCTTTAGGGTAACTCAGAGTGTAGTGTGGGAAGAGGGAGGCAGTCAGAGTCACAGCACGCCCGCAGGCAAACACACTCCCCTGTCCCAATTTTTGTTTGTTTGTTTTATTCATCCCATCCACATCCAAAAATGACTCCCTTTTTTTTTCCTCCCCCACCCCACATACTATCTATCTGTCCGACAGAGTATCTATCAAACAGTCTGATCTGGAGAGAAATTGTGTCATTCTGAGTTCAAGAGTGCAACGGCTCTGCAACGGCGAGGAGAGGAAAACCTGAACAATGACGTTTTTTTTTTTCCAGCTCTGCAGAGCGCTGCACACACATTCACAGCGCCTGTGGCAATGTTCAGGATGCTATCAAACCTGAGTGCAATTTCCATCTGGGTGAAAGACAGAACAGGCATGAGTGTACAGTAAATGACTTAATATAGCGAGCCCGTTGCCTAAAGGCGGGATAAATCCATATGTTCATTATAGATGTGGCCATTACGGTGTGACAAAGTAACTCAGGAGAGAGAAAAAAAAAAAGTGACTTTTACAAATTATTTTTTCAGTCACATTGTTTTGCAGTCTGATGTTTTGTTCACAGAAAAACCTGGTTTCTATTTTTTTTTTCCTCTTCCAGTCTGTGTGCTGGTACAACACAGACTTTCATTGATTTTGATTGTAAAAAAAAAAAACAGTTTGCCATCAAGATGCCTTTTAAATTTAGGAAAAGAACATGCAGAACCTCTAGGATCAGCTATTAGTTCTGCTCCTTCAGACTCACTGAGATGCAATTAAAAAGTTCCCTCAATATTCTGACCGTTTTGTCCACAAAGCAACCGAGCAAAGACTGAAGAAAAACACTGTAATGCTCATATGCTGCTGCACAGCGCTCGGAGTAAAGGTATGTGTAAACCTCCAGTAATGTGGGTCCATATTCTCTTTGTATGGCTGAATAATCCGTTTCTTGAAAACACAATTTAGCTGGGGGTGTGCGATAATCAAGGCGTTCAGCTGTGAAATTCCCTTCTCATTTCAGGACGTAGTAACAATGGGCAGAAGTGGTGACGCTGCAGCGTATGAAACACTCCGCGCCGGGCAACGTCTTCAGGGCGATTAGGTGGCTCCAAATCTGCCACTTCTGATTCCATAAAACCATCTCTGCTTTCTGCTACATGAGGAGGGGGGGTGGGGTGGGGACAGGGAAAAGTCCTGACAAAACCTTTTGCTGTGGCAACAATGTGGATGCAAAAAAGAAAAAAAAAGAAAAGAAAAAAGGTCTTAATGGATTATTTAACAGGACACATCCGCTCTGCATGGCTGCTCACCGGCTGTTACACAGCCTGCTTTTCTCCGGTGTTACTGCCAAGTGTCTCCGTGTGACAGCTGGCACACCTGATCTATCTGATTGGATTAGTGCAATCAGTGGGCAATGTGCTTAAAGCTAACCAGGGTGATGGTGGGACGAGCGCTGGTGAGACTGTTAGTCAGGTATGAAAATAACTGGAAAAGCTCCGTGACAGCACGGTTCTTCTTGCCGTGTCACGCACCAAATTGAGCGCTAAAGTCTCTTAATTAATATCCAAAAAAGACTCCACATGAGCTGCGTGTCGACATTTGAGAAACATGCTCGTTTTTAATGACAGTTTGAGAGGGTGAATGACGGGGGACAGAAGCCTGCGTATGGAAAAACACTGCACATATTCAGCCTCAACTGGATGCTTCTTCACAATCACATCAGCAGCATCATGACTTTTACTTATTTATTATAAAGCACTTATTAATGATTTGACCAAAACTTGGCCATTAAGGGTTTCCCCCCCTCAATAACCTCCTAATTACAGCTTATAGATGGTACAAAAGGAAGCTATTGACCATAAATTAAGGCCTAAATGACACCAGCTCTAACTGTCGATAACCCTCACCCCCTAACCTCCGGAATTAAATATTAATAAGTGTTTTATAATCGATAATAAAGAGCCATTATGCTACTAATTTTCATGCTGGCAAAAGGTAGTTAATGCTAAATATGTGCACATTAACACAAAGTGGTACTGACTCATGTTTGACTGTCAGTCTTCCATTCATTTGTTTACATGCTAATATAACATGAATGTGTGTGTTTCATGAAATAAAACAATCTCAAGGTTTACAGATGTGGTGCACGACACAATCGACACAACCACAACAAAGAAAAAACCAACCTAATGCTGCAATCAGCCGGTGCAATCAGCCTTCCACCTGCAGTAACACGAGACAAGCAAAGCCACTTTATGTCCGAGGTAGAACAGGCAGACAACATGTCAGGATGCTGACGGCGATTAGGATGCGTTTTTTTTATGATACCTCCATAAAAAAATGGAGACGGCAGGTCTGCAACATCTGAGCACGACTCTGAGGGAGGATCAGTCAGTCAACGAGTCTTTAAATGTCTGTTTGTACATCGAGTCAAAGACTTTTTAATGAAGTTTATTCCAGCCTTTTTTTTAAATATTGTACCAAATGTACCAACACATGTTTATTATTGTCAGCCTGCATGAAAAGAGTGACATTAAATAATGTAGTTGCCTGTGCTTCAGATTCTCCGGGGGCTTGAAAACTGTCAGAAAACTGCAGCGTTTTGCAGAAAAACTGAACATTGATGTCACATATATGACGGAATTACACGAGGTTCATACTTGACATTCACGTGACATTTATGTTACATTTTAAGGTTCAGATTAAATCTCAAGAGGAGCGAAAGCAGGATGGCGTGAAGAATCGAAAGAGCGTTGGAAGTTTTTCATTTATATTGAAATAAAACAGTCACACAGCCATTAAAATCCAGACAAACCGCCTGTAAGTCGACATTTTATTTATTTTATTTCCGACTGACACCGATGCTAGGCTACTGTTGCAGCTCTGCACTGTGGCTGCTTGTTAATGCATTATTAATGGTAACATTAGCTTAGCAGAATAAACAGCTTCACAACTCTGAACGCTGCACGTCTCGATTCAGCTGTTCAGCCTAAAAACGACACTGTGATGTCAATGAAAAAGTTTAACTGGGAGGTTTTTTTTTTGGGAAAAAAATCCCGGTTCACCAGCTGCCTGCTTGCTCTCTTATCACCTGCTAGCTACCTGTTTCAAAGTGGAGTGAGTCTCCACTCTGTTGACTCCCACACACTCCTATTTTATCAGCTCTCAATAATGATGGAGTGATGCATCGTCTTCCACACATCCACCACCAAGCCAACACGGACACTAACATGCAGGCAAATTGAGCAAATTTCTATTTTTAACATTTTTAAAATGTGTCAGTTTGTCACAGGCTGTGGATTATTAGTCCACCGGTAAGAAACAGCAGTGCATTTGGTCTCTGCAAACAGAAAGAAGTGGGCGTTTATTTGCATACAAAGCGGGGAGGACAGATTCAATCCAGAGTGGCTCCTCGAGACACATGCGAGTACGTATTTCACTGTGACTGTCCACTTATGATCGAATCAGCCAGGACGCATGTTAGCGCTTAGATATGAACAGCCTCTTAAATGTATAATAGTCATCTCAAATCTCCAATTAATCGCTCCACAGGATTTACTCAGCACCAACAAAGTGTAATGAGGTGGAATGACCTACTTTACCCAACACCTACAGCAGGGGCGGCCTCTGAGAAATGAGAGACTGTACGGCAGAGAGAGCGACAGTGGCTTAATATAGCTGTCGACTGCTGAGGCCATGTGTTACTGCAACCGCTCTGCTTCATCCACATCCTAATGAATGTGACATTTTACTGGTAATTAAACTCAGTCGTCTGAACGTGTGAAGACGACCCTTGAACTCTAAAGAATGAGTGTTTTTTTATGATTCATTCTGTAAAAAAATAATCTACTAACACCAGTGATATTCTCCAGTCAAGTCCTTTCATAAGCGGTGAAAAGTGAGTCTAGTTTATTTTTTTTAAGTTTGACGCACGATTGTTGCTTTAATTGAGTTCCAGTGGTTTGGTTTGGTTTGGTTCGGTTCGGTTCGGTTTGCAGGTGGTGCTCCTGCAACAGCTCCTGGTTTGTTTTCCTTCATTCATACAGTCTTCCTTTAAAGCTGCTGAGGCACTCAGCTTCTGTGCGTTCAGTTGTGATTGGATAAAATGTCAGAGGCTGATTTAGGACGGCCGCTCAGAGGTAATATTACTCTTTACAGAGAAACAGGCATAAAGCGCTTTGCTAAATGATGTGGCGAGGTACACTAATCCCGTCCACCGCACCAACCACACCACCCCGAGCACCTGCCGGGGAGGGGGGGGGATCTCCGCTGATGGCATCGTGATTTGTGATACATTATATGCATGAGCACACCTCCCTGGCTGGAGAGGAAACAAAGAGGCTCCCGTAGACAACAAACAGCAGAAATCTCTGTGTTTATGCCAGAAAACAACAAAGAAAAACACTGATCTGTGTGTTCCACAAGGCACCTGATGCCCATTCTGACCTGCATAAAGAAACCGGGGACGTGGGGAGAAAAACAAGCCCTTTTTTTTCCCCCTTCCTCATCTACAACAAATAAATGAAGATTTGTGAAGAGGATGATAAAGGACGCTGACCTGTTACTTTGACAGATGCTGAAACGTGTGGCCTTTAAAAAAAAAACTAAGTGATTATTTTAAGAGGAAAAGCTTCTCGTCTCCTCCTTAAACTTTCACCAAACCAGAGCGAAAGCGAAAGCAAGAATCCGTGATGGGATCTCGCTGCTTTCAGGATGAAAATCCTGGGAGAATATTACAACATCCTGTGATCTTATACATCTCTATAGGCAGACGTTGCTGTGAAATATGTGCACCAGTTGCGTGGCTCGCTCTGTTACGAACACGTTATTCAATTAGTCGTGTCAATCACAACCTTCTGTAAACCAGCCGGGGGCTCGTTAATTCCAGGCTTGTTGATAAATGTAACTCACTTGATGCTTCTTCAAGCTTCATATTCGCAGGCTGTGTGACTTAGCAGCCACACATATTAATCCTAAGGCCACGCCCTCGATTGTCCCCCCCACTTGGTCTGCAGATGCAGCAGCAGCTTTTGGTGCTTTAAATAATACAGGAGGGCTGAAATTTGTTCTGAAATTTTAATTGTGGTCTGGTTTGGTCTGTGGATGTGCATTAGGGAGCAGGGATAGACCGGTGGGCCGGGGATGGACGTAAGTGCTTTCAAACTGCCTTGGGCTTCATTATGAGGGGAGAGGGGGAGTAAAAAAGGGCAGAGCAGGAACAATGAAAGTCTTGGAGGGTTTCCACTTATGTGCTCCCACAAGAGCGCCGCAAATATTGATCTGAGGACATGAGCTTGACCCGCTAACAAAAAGTTCTGCAATTATGCCACATTTATGACCACATGACTGGCATCCGGTGCCGCAGTAATGCTCCTCTGCTGTCATAATTCATAAGTAATGAGAAATAAATGTGTCTGACCAGAGGAGGCGATGATCTCTGCTCCTCAATGATTTGACTACCGAAGCAGTCGTGATGCTGAAATGTTGGGTTTTTATAGAAAAAGGTGTCTAATTAAAAGATATTACTACCCACTGGTTACTCCGAAATGAGAGTTCATAGAGTGACACGGCCGGCCTGAGATAATTCCCCCCCCCCCAAAAAGAAGCTTTGGCTTTACTGGTATGAGGTGAAGAAAATTAATTATGGATAAATTCCAAAGAAACATCAGCCATCTAAACTGTTTGCACAACACTGAATGCTAATTACTTCTGGCCTTCTGCAAATCTCACTCCTGAAAACAGACGGTCTCATCACAGATTCTGTCGATGAGGACCTAATGCTTCATTAACGTCTGCACAGATGCATCTTTACACCCTTTATATCCACATGCATCGCCCCGTTATGTTATTACTGTAAAGCACTTAACCTCCATATGGACCCTGTTTACCTATAAACCTCCATCATCTCAGCCAGAGTTTCTGCAGCCAATGTTACTGTACGGAAAATAATAAATATCCAAAAAATGACCTACATGTTCATTAAATTGTGTCCTTGGAGACCCTCTTATCTGCAATGCAAACAAAACCCATTGTTGTTCTGTAAGCAGCTTATGAAAGAGGTGCAGGAAGGAGGGGGGAGGTACGTTCACATGAACTGTATGTATATGAAACTAACACACACAAACAATATCTATATGAGCATGCATTTCTATTTCTAGATGGACCAATAGGAAAAAGCTTCATGTGTGTGTGTGTGTTTTATTTATATATTATCATATTGCACATTATTGTAAAAGTCGTCCAGAATTAGAAATCTCATTACAATCTACAAAATCTCATTACACAGCTGAACATGTTGATGCTGCACAGTTTTTTAACATAAAGAAAAACGAGCTTAACGCGGGTCTTAATTAAAAAGTGAGTCTTTAACGAAGAGCGCTGCTCCGTCAGTACAAACTGTTGTGTAATCGCCATATTTTGGGCCGCTGGTTTATAACTTTCAATCCCATAATCTGTTAATGCCAGTCACCAAGGTCACACACTCGACACCAAAGATGAATTTATCTCTTTTTTTTCTCTCTTAAACAAAAAGAATATTTGTGTCTTTGTGCGTCTGAAATGTAATTGGAAATATCAGGCAACAAGTTCAGTGGTTTTGATAGCTGGATTAAATCTGTTGCTTTAATATTTAAACACAAAAAAGCCAGAATAAATCATCAGTTATCACATGTATATTATCATAAAGGTGCTAGAGTCATTAAATAATATCTGTTTTTATCTAATTCAAGGTCAAACTGAACATTTCTTTACATGCAACTTCAAGAAAATCCAGTGAAAAAAGGTTTGTGATCAAAAAGGATGATGACCTGTTGTTTCTTGTAGAATAAATCTGCAGGTTTAAAGCTTCAAGGATGTTTTAATTGTTACCACATTAAGTGTGTGTGTGTGTGTGTGTGTGTGTGTGTCTGGGGATCTTGTTTTTGCTGTCTGCTTTGAATGAACACAATCTGAATGGAGCCTGAGAGGAACACACTCAGTAATTCTGGGTAAAAAAAAAAAATTCAATAAAAGAAAAAGGTTACTTAAAAGATGAGTCAGCTACTCTTGTGACTTTGTTCAACAGTTATTATATTCATTAATCTGTTTATTTCATAAGGAAACACACAATGGATTCATAAACTTCAATCACTCTTGTACTGAGCTACTTTAAGAGCCAAAGAAAGATGTGAAAAACTCATCAAACGTTTGAAACAAGAGGCTCAAAAGTTTCAAAGTTTATGTTTCAACACACAGAAAGGCCACAAGAAAACTAAAACTGTTATTTTCTTTTACATAAATTTCTATTATCAGTTGCTCTTCAGGTTCTCTGAGTCGAGGATGTCGACTGTAAGTAAAAGGCTGCCACTGACTGCACTTTGCTTTTTAAAGAAATACAAACAAGCCAGATCATTTTTTTGCCCTTTGAACAGAATATTAAAATGTGCAGCCACGGCGCCGCGGAGACACTCGGCCGGCTTTGCAGAACCCCCCCTTGAGACATCATCAAATGACAAAGAAGCTACTCGAAACACAAAGAAACAATATCAAAGAGTTCACAGCGTTTGGGATTACGACAGGAAAAATCTGTTTTTGTCGTCCAAAAAGATGAGACGGAGCGTTTTTTTCTTCCTCAGCACAGTTTAACAAGCCAGCAGCAAGGCAGCGTCCTCCAGGCTCCGCGGGGGGGGGGGGGGACGCTCAGCGACCACCAGCAGAAGCTCGGGCTTCAAGTGGCCGTCAAATAAACTGTAAATATGAATCAGGGCTTCGTCAAGTGTAACTGGACACACGAAGAAGCTGTAAATCTAAACTTTACATGTTTTAGATAGAAAATCCAGTTTTTATGGCTGTTAAAAAGAGCCGCAAAGAAGCAGAATCGCTACTAAAAACCTGCATTAATGAAATACATTAATGTGTAACTGCAGAGCATCCATCAGCCCTCACATGACTGATACTGGTATTTAGAGCTGATAATATGGAGGATCCCATTCCCAGATGCTGGGAGCAATCAATGACAGAGAAGACAGGGGGCAGTAATGTCTGACCTGCATGATGAGGTTAACCCCCGCTGCCCCGTCTCAGGCCATAAAATAAAAATAAGGGGCCTGAGCACTTACCTCCCAGCGCCATTAGGCCTGATCATTTAGTGCACATCCTGAAAACTCCAGCAAATCTCCAGAAATGATCGGCACATAATCACACAAGAATCCAGCAGTAAACCCGGATACTCGTTCACAATCTGTCCTGAGATGGTTTCATTTTAATGTATGTCACTTTTTTAACGGACCACGCATGCTGCGACAGATACACATCTGATTTAGCTGCATAAACACGCTTTTAGAGACAGATCCGTGCAAGAAATGAGGTGTTGCCTCAGCGTTAGTTTGTATTTGTTGTAGCTGAGGAGTTTCCAGTGTTCTGACCTCAGGATGACTGACTGAACAGATATTAAATCAGGAAAACAACAGGCAGCAGTGTGTCTCTCAATCAATAAAGCCAGGCGAAACAAATCAACTAGCTAAACTTCAAGCCTGTCTTAAGGATGTTAAGACCTGGATGACCC
>JAPZDV010000006.1:21066657-21078651 GCA_029814665.1 Acanthurus lineatus | reverse complement strand
CCCCCCCCCCCCCCCCCCCCCCCCCCCCCCCCCCCCCCCCCCCCCCCCCCACGTCAATATTTTGAAAAAGGTCCTCATTACTTTGTAAAACAGTCATTATTTTGAGATACTATCTTCATTTTGTCTCAACTTCTTATTTTATAATACTATTTATTTGAAGGTACGAAGTCACTGTAATGAGAAACTGAGACTGAGAACAGGATCTTTTTTTTTTATTACACTGTCGAAACAAAATAAGAGACCAAGACGATGATCTTAAACTGACACGTAGTCCTTATTAAATATTATTTAACTCAAATAAAGAGCTCAATGAAAATAACTGTATAATTGCACATAAACCTAACTATTGAGAAAAGACAAACAAATATAAATTTTACTATTTATGTCCACACTTTAATCATGCAAGCAGCACTGAAGCGACTAGCTGAACTAAAGTTTGAGCTCCCCTTTCCATCACCGTGAAGCCAGACACGTACAGTTGGTCCACTGACCCAGATCACGACCCCATTTGCCGAGTTGGCAGACTGCAGTTGAAATCCCCCCCACACACACACACTTTTGCAAACAGCAGTATGTGTACATTAACGTGAAAGACATATCAGTTTACTCGACTCTCAACTTCACCAGAGAAAAGCAATCCCGTTAGCGGTCCCTGAAGCTCCGAGCACTCCCCGAGTAAGGATTTCACAGCTCTTTGATTACTCTGGAAAATATCTCTGCAAAATCGATAGCGTGAATGCCTGGCTGGTGGCTGGACCCCGGTATCTATTACCATAACATCAGTCTCCAGGTAGAATCTGATGCCTGCTGTGGGCTCTGATAAAGTCTGCCAGCAGGTTCCAGTTTCCTGTCTTTGCATGGACGATATTTACTGAGCCATCCCTCCAGCCCGTCGACCCGCACGCATGCAAACAAGCCCCAACAGCTGCACGGACCAAACATATTAATTGTGTTTCTTCTTGTGCACAATAATGGATGGAGAGAGATAATGCACTGCAAAGGTTTGAGGGTGGAAGCTTGAATTTATTTACAAAATATATTTCAGAATCATGACTCAGTACTCGGTCTGCTTGGTGCTCAATGTCAGGGAGCTGAATGGGAATAAGCCTCTGTAATAGACTGGCATGTTGCCTCAGGTGAAGGACTGGTAAACCAAAGCTGCCTCACACCGCAGAAACGGGAGATGAGCTGCTGGTTTTTATGCCAATGGCTCCGACGAGGCTTAAACAGCACAGCCATCATTAAGATATCACGTTCAAAGGCCGCCGCTCTCTCTGTAGTTTAGTTGAGTCGCTGACTTGAGGCGTCGATTTAGATTTCGTATCTTGTGATTTCTGACCGCTGACTGCAGCTTTTTTTTTATCTGATTCTTTTGTTTTATTGTGACTGTGTTATATTTTGCTGGTGGAAAACACAGGACACAGGTGCACTGATGTCAAGCATCTTAATCTTCTCTGGTGGGATGTGAAGGAGGAGAAGGTTCGAGGGCTTCCAGCCACAGTATGATTCTTAATACTACCACAAGGGGTCACTAAAAGTAGAAACGCTCATGTTCTGCAAGATAGTTGCATTAATCTATGAAGTCAGAATCCATATTATGGTCAAGGCAAGACAACAAAAGCTAATACCAAAGTGAAAACAGACACATTAAGCACAACTCCAACCCTACGGACTCATCCTCAGTCCGTCTGAGGTCTTTTGCAGCATCTCATTTCTTCTGTCCCGCAGCATGTTTCCTGTCACTTTATCCTGTCAAGCAAGCTGATAGTGGCAGTCAGTCAGTGGATGACTGAATACTGTAATGACTAAAGAGCAGTGGTGACGGCTCAATGGACCGTGCGGTCTGCAGCACCGCGGACAGCAACAACCCCTTTTACCCCCCCGAACCCTCCTGGTGGCGCAGAGGACAAATGGCGCTGCCTTTGTGTCCACAAAGAGGAGATGACCTGAATGTGTTTCCCACAGCACCACATGCATCCATCAGGAGCCAAATTCAGGTCAGTCAGTCAGTCAGACGGCCCCTCCTCACCTCCTATCGACTGACGCTTGTGTTTAGATTGCAAAGTCTTTCTTTGAAGTTGAATGTGAAAGTGCAACAGCACAGTTTAGTCCTTCGCTGCCTTCCGAATTTAGCGTGCAACTGTGCGAAAACATGTGCCACCTTCATCTTTAACACTTTATTTAAGTGGAAACAGACCTTTTTCAATCCCCCTATTGTTTCAAAGTAGCGTTATTTCTGGTGCAGCTGTTGCAACATTAACCACGCCGCTTTTTTGTTTTGCAAAGTAAGAAACCAGCAGGTGCTGAAGGAAACACAGCATTTGCTTCCAAAGTCTCTGTAAAGAAATATACCGTCATAGTGGAACACAGTTGGTTACCTCCATTTTACCTCCTTTTTCGTTTTTCCTTTTCTTTCTGAGTTTCGTCTAAATAATGCGATTTAAACAGTTCATAATGTTGCAGACAAAACAATCCACACTCTTAGTGGAGGACAGATAAGCTGCCAGATGCAGCAATAGAAAGCATGTGCTCTCTCCTTGACCTAACAGTGAGAGTCGTGAATAGTAACATCAGCGACAACAACAGCAGGTGCTTCACACAACACGAAGAGCTGTGGGACTGCACAGCACCGTCCGTGGGCTCGTTTCCACCGACTCTGCACACACTGAATACACAATTAGTGTTCTTTTTTTTCTATTATCATTATGCTTCACTGAGAGAATTACATTGAAAATGTAAACATTTTAAAGATTATGGCTTTAAGCCTGAAACGGCTGATTTTATCAGAGCGTTGATAAGAATGTACACCGACGCAAATCAGAAATGTTTTACTCAGTCAATTAAACACACAGCGGTTCCTCATCCTGAACCTTCTGTGTGTGTGTGTGTGTGTGTGTGTGTGAATTCATGCGCGTCATGTTTCCATATGGATGTGTTTGTTGATTGATGCCGCTTCTACCTGCCAATGCAACTCTGCTTTATTCATATGCAAAGAGGAACTTTTCTTATCTCAACTTTCTACTGATGGAGAGATAATTCATTGCAGAGGATATATTCAGTTGCATAGCAACCTGCAATTATGCATGCTGTCTGGAGAGCATATACTCACTCACTGCGTCCCTCTCCATGCCCCCCCCCACACACACACACACTCTCTTTAAACTACATGGGAGTAGTTCCTTTTACACGAGGAGAGGATGTGATAAACACATCAATTAGCCATGTCAAGGACAGATTTACAGCAGCCTGTCACAGGACCGCAAACACATTAAGCCTGTAGATTCATCAGAATCTCAGCGTATATGTAACATAGCTCAACATCTGACACTTCACATCAAAACAAGAGGAGGTGGAGTGGGAGAAAATGGCTGCAGCGGTGCCCACGAGGGAAGCAAATTAAGTATTCTGTGGGATGGTGTGTGGAATCTTGGGCTTGGTAGGAAAAATAGAAAAGTGAGCTTGACAGCATCACTTCGGGGTCAACAAACCTGTAGTTTTAAGGATAGTTTATTGCACCTGCTGCTAATAAATCTTGAACAATAGGGACCAGAGGGAAAACCTTGGTACTGACTCTGCTGGCTGTATATCAAGAGGATCCTCACCTTTGCTGCACTGGTTTTAGAAACACGAGTGTGGAAAGCAGACAATAAGAAGAGAAGGGGCAGAGAGCAGGATTTTCACAGGCACAAAGCTCAGTGATGTCCGGGACGAGCCGGTCCTGTGCAAAGAACCAGTGTCATTAACGGCCACAGTTCATCGTCACCTGAGGTGAGCCGAAAATGAGCCAATGCCTTCAGGCTGTTATTCAGGAAACCGCCGGCTAAATCAAATACGCTGAACTTTTCATTTATGCTGCACACCTGGTTTCAACGGCGACAGCACCTCCTGCCTGCCTCTGCACCCCCGATTGGCTCGTTTCATTTAGTGTCTTTAACATTTTTCCAGTAATGTCGATTCTTTTCTTCTCTGTATTATTGATCATGATAGTGGATGCTGGTAAACTGGTGCATTAGGTGATATTAAACTCTCTGGTGGTAAATAATGAAATTAAAAAGTGCATTTTCCTTCCTAAGACCTCTGGACCTTCATGTTTGTTAAATGCACCAGTTTGGTCTTTTTATTTTGGATGATCAGGTACAAAATGTCCAAACAAAATCCAGGAGATGTTGAGAGAAAATACTTTTTCCTTTCTAGTTATATCTGAGAACTTTTCATGCCAGTCAGGTAGTCGAATAATCAGTCAGGCCACTGATATGAAAGGTAATATTACTCATGTCAGACCGTGCGGTGAAAAGTTCTCCATCGCAGAGGTGCCATTTACTGAAATAGTCTTTCTTGTTTCCCCGTAAAGATGAAACTCATGAATAATTTTGAATATTTTTGTCAAAATTTGAAACAAAAACACAGTAGACATGCAACTTTTAATGCCGGAGCTCTGGTGTTTTGTTGCCAGCAGGTCAAGTATCTGCAAAAAAAGGGATGCAGCTCAAAGCCGGTAGTTTTCTTTATGATGCTCTGAAAATAACGGCGACATAAACATGTGATTCAACACACCGACTTCCTGTTGACACGCGGGGTAAATGGAAAAAACACTGCACATAAAACATCAGGTTCTCCCTCAGAAGACCTGAGAAATGTATTAAAATTGAGTGAAACAACAAACAATTTGAGGGTTTTTTTCTGAAGATCGACACCATGACCGCTCCTTCAAAGCAAAGCTAAAACATCTGTATCGCCCCCTGGTGTCTGGCTTCAGCAGAGGTCACAAATCTGCCCCCTGTGTGAAACTAAAGAGAAGCTAGCTAAGCGTCATAAATGGTTTCTTTAATTTTAAATCAGTTTTCAGATAAGATTCAGATGAGTTCTTATCACACTGGCGTTTTATTGGTCATCTCTTGATAAGTTTGGTTTAAATTGGTTATTTTATGCTTTAAAAATCAGAGGATGTGACTTCATAATTAAAAAAGGGTCAGTTCACTTCCTCACAGCACTGCATCCATTTGGGAGCCTCCAGAAAGTTTATTAAGGCGTATTTAAAAGTTGATATACACAAAGCAAACAAACAGATGATCATGAGTCATGGATCAGGCTTCCTGTGGCTGATTAACGTGTGTGAATCATCCTGACACTGATCCAATGGATCAAACTTTACAGATCATTACCAGGAGCCTGGAACATATCGACACATTGAAGTTTGATTTTTCTTTTTTCTTTTTCATGCTGTGACTCTCTACTTCTGATTGAAGTCTTTTTAGGTAAAAAAACAGCCATTCAGGAATTACTGCAGACAACATTTAAACATCATGATGGTTTTTTTTTACTCACAGTATCGAAGCACAGTTCTGCTAATAAGCAGCTGATTAATACAACAAAAGATTTGCTTACCTTTACTCTGAAAATACAAACTTTAAGCAGGCGTTCTTAATAGGTTTAATGATTAAAAAATCATGCAGCTGCTAAACTAAGACCACAGATTGGCCCCCCAGTGTCCGATCAGCAGGATGGATTCATAATAAATATGTAATGTTTGATTTCTAATGAACTTCCATTAGAGCTGAAATGCTTCGACTCAGAAAACATATCAAGGCTTCATAAACGGATTCATTTAATTCAGTAACACTGTTCATCAGCCAAGCCACAACCCAACTTCATGAATTATTCCAAGAATTTCACTCGAACTAATAATGCATTAATCTTACCTAATGTCCAATGTACTGCTAACCCCCCCACACTCTTCTACACACTAACCCTTGGGTCACTTTCAGGATGTGGTTCCCCAAAGTGAGCTGCAAGGATCCATCATGATCCTCGAAAAAGATCCAAGAGATTCCTCAGGAAAAATGAGGAATAATTTAACAGTTAAACTATAGGACTCGATGTAATGAGAGTTTTTATGAAGATTTTTGCTCATTAGTCTCTGTTTGCACACGGACTTACGGAGCACCGGATCGGACCCTCCTTCCATTTCCCTGCTGCACATTTCTTCCATTTAGACATAATGAGGTTCACATGGGAGCTGTTTCCTGCTCTCAGTCGGGCTCTGAGGTCGGGCCTTTTCATTTTCACTTACCCACGCCTTTGTGAAGCTCTGCGGTGAACGTGGGACTGAAGATTCACAGTCATACACCTGACATGACACACACACTCTTCACCCAGAGAGCATCACCTGATGGCATATGCAGGTATGTCTGTGCAAAACTACATGTGCAGTAAATGTAACCTGTGAAAGAACTCTGTTTTCTGATGGTTTTACGGCGTTTTTGAATCCAGCGATGCTCCTTTCACACCCGATCATGACATTATCACCTGCTACCAATGAGCCTGATTACCTGTGAAAGGTGTTTATGGACCATTCGAGCATTTTCAGTCTTTAGTTGCTGCTGTCCCAACTTTTTAAAAGCTGCATCACATTCAAAATAAGCTTATATTGACAAAATGCATCTGCTGGTTGACTCCTATACACGGTATTGATTCGGGTGACCGTAAGGGCGGTTGAGTGGGTGCGTTTGAAGAACAACATTTTTAGGACTCTGCTTAAAAAATTTTGGCTCTGTTTCCTGTAACTTTTTTGAGACTATTAAAAACAAAAAATAGAGGAAAAAAAAAACTTTACACCATCTGCTTCAACTAACACAAACAAAACCAAATGAAGCTTTTACAAACACCTTATGGAAAGTGGTGAAGATTCACTCGATATTTCGTTCTCAGTGTTTGTTTTGGCATCATCGGCGTGACTATGCAGAGATCTGCAGATGATGCTTTACCGAAGTTTATTAGTCACTTTCTCCTCACAGTCTTGGTGTAATTTTCCCGGCAGTGTGTCGGTCTGTGTTTACAGATGTCATATAATGATTCGTTAAGTAACAATATCAATAGAAAAATATTGCTAACCTCTCCACCCAGCTCAAATGCCACTTAACGCCCACCAGACGTTTTATTCCATCAATGATGCAACTAACCAGCACTCGAACCAAAGTGCCATGAAGAGGACTGAAATGATCCATCGGTCCCTCCTCTTCATCTTACTTCCTGTTCACTGTGTGCGCTCTCCCTGCCGTTCCACACGAAACCTGTGAAAACGTCCGTTCTTTGACCCCTAAAAGCCTCCACATGCATTACATTTATCTTTTTTGTCTCATATTCACTCAGTTATTATAACAACTAACTTGATATTTGTCTTTTAAGGATCTGTTGGAGGTTTAATTGTGCAAATACTCAACTTTATTTTGTCAAGTGTCTGAGCTTTTTTGCCAAAATCTACATGCAAAGAGTCAATGTGTTGCTGACATGAACGCTTTGTTAAGAGTTAAATACGAGTAATTTCTCTCCACTGCAGATATGATGGAGGTTTCTCCCTCTAGATTTCCGGCCTGTAAACTTATAACAAGCTTTTGTTTTTGTTCATATTTGATGCAAATGAATTCATCTTCTGCAGACCTGATGTTTCCTGGAGTTTCCTCCACTATTGGAACAGATGGTGCGGGTCAACCTGCCTCACAGAGCTGCTAACCCTTGAAGAATATCATTAGTCTGCAGTTTCATTGGAGATGCTCAGTGTCCCGTGATCTGAACTTTCCAAACATGCAGGGGTGAATGTATGCAGGTTGCTATGGCAACTGATTTTTATTTGGCGAGTTCAGTCTCTCTGGTTGGGAACTGATGAGATGAGCTCACATTTATAATCTGCTGTTAGACAGAAGAGCGCCTGACACACGGTTTCAAGACTCTGGTTTAAACCGAGTTTGAGAGGATTTTCTCACTTAAAAAAAAAAAATCAGCGGTTTTATTGTGAGAGTGAAATAAGACTTCACATATTTAAAAAAATCTATGTTTTCTTATTGAAATGCTGCTGTTTGCAGGATAAGCTGCAATTATCTGAGTTTTAGTCGCTAGTGGAGAAGAAGTTTTGAAATAGCTGAATCTTTAGTTTCCCACAATGCAACTAATTGGATCCTTTTTATTACAGGCTGCCTGGTGAATGCTGACATCTCACAATTACTTCGGTTCATGACACGGCAGTTCTGTTTTTTTTAAAGTTTTGGTGACCATGTTCAAGCTTAAATAAGTAATCACATCTTCAGTTGTTTTATTCATGAAACTTGACTGGACAGAAGTGGTCAGATATGCCTTTCAGACTAAAATATTGACATGTAGTTTTAAATCCTAATTTAGCTGAACCCAGATCTAAATTTGTTCTGGTCCAGGTAATAATTAGCATCACTAAACTTATGATTCACGAGCTTTCAGATGCTCTGCATGCCTAATGAGTAAGCCACGAGGATTTATTCAGGCGAAGCAGTTGCTCTTAAATGACCAAAATGTTACAGTGCCCTTGCAAACATCAGCTGAGAGGTCATTTTTTCCATCAATGCACCCAAAAAAAACACAAAACAGTGCTGCTGAGTGCCGGATCGAAGCTCACAGTAAAGTGAATTTATGCAGCTTTAACAAAGCCAACAAAATCCAAACACAGAGCAGAATGCCCTGTTGTTTCTGAAGGGGGGGGGCTTTGTGGCGGCAGCAGCACTATCAGCTGGTGTAACCCCGTCGACTGGAGCCACATCTGCATGCATTAGGTCTTTCTTTCCCTGATCAATAGTGGAGAAGCTTCAAAGAGGACGGCAGCGTGCCAGAGGGCTCCGCAGAGCAGACCAGCTTGGCTAAAAAGCATCAGGGCGCATGGATCCCGACTTCTATTGTGCTGTGTGTTTTTTACATTTGCCCCCCCCCCCTTACAGGGAGCAAGTGAACACTTTTATCAACACCTCAGCTCTGGACATAAATAGAGCTCCTCCGGGAAAAAGGGAGAAAGGGAGCAGAGGGATGAAGCAAGACATGGTTGTGTTTGTATGGAACAAAGGGAGAATGTCACTGAAATGAAAAGAACTGTGAATAAAGTCGGATGATATGAAGCCTGTTTCTGTGTTTGCTTACACAGAAGACGGTTGTTGAACAATGTATTGCAAAGCCACGGGTGTTAATTGCTGCTATAATAGCTTCCACTCTTCTTGTTTCAGGCTTTTCACCAGATTTGGGAACTTTTGCTGCACGGATTTGCTCCTCAGTTCAGCCACAAGAGTATTTCTGAGGTCCAACACTGATGTTGAGTGATGAGGTCTGGCTCACAATTGCAGTTCCAGTTAATCCCAGAGGTGCCGAATGGGGCTGAGGTCAGAGACCCTGAGCAGGTCAGGCGAGTTCTTCCGAAGCAAACTGGGAAAACAGAGTCTTTATGGAGGCGGCTTTGTGCACTGGAGCTTTGTCACGTCGAAACAAGAAAAAAGACAAACACAAACTGCTGCCATGAAGTTGAATGCACATCAAAAACACGCAAAAGTATTTGGACAAGGATGTTCACAAACATGAAGCCACATTTTGCACATTAAGGATTATATTTACAGTATTGAGATTAATGTTTATCGGATGTCACCTTAAAACAAGACGTCTACTCACTGCAATAACAGCACATGCTGGTGAAAAGGTGCAGTAATTATACAACAGATTGGACCCTATTATCACAAATTATGACGGTTTGGTGCTAAATCTGAGGCGTCTGTATTAGCTGAAGCACTAACATTTTCAGGAGACACACTATTTTTGACATGACTTAAGGAAAGGCTGAGCTCTGAATACGGGAATATTTCTGATTAGGACAAGAGAAATGACAGGGATAACTGAAGAAGAGGAAGATAGAAATATCTATTAGAGTGTGCCAGACTCCTGTAGAGGTATAATTAAATGTTCAGGCTCTTGTTTCATATTGGATGATATGAATACAGTATTAGTCATTAATGGGAGAGAATGGGGATAATAATGTTGAAAGATGGGAAAGAAAATGGGAAGAAGAAACATGACAGAGGAGGCAAATTAGTTTCTCACCTGCGTCTGGCCATAGATCTGAACGGGGCTGAAAAGTGTGTGTGCACACTTCAGAATTAATTGCAGCCCCAGCTGCCAAATGTGGACATATTTGCTTTGTAGAATGCAAAGCAAAAAAGGCTCCATGATTACAATGCAATCACATACTGATTGGAAATCCTCACGGAAAAAAAAAGGAGAGGCAGCCATTCTGTCTTAGGGTGAACCTGATTACAATTATTGAGGAGAATGGAAATTAACTTTGGCACAAGTCAGACAGCTTCTCCTTTGTCTGGTTATTTTTATTAACGGTTCTTCTGGAGACAGTCAACACCTACGAGAGAGGAGGATACAAGCTTTGCAATTATAATTTAGTCCCTGAAGTAATTGATGCTCTGAGGGTTTGGGAGTGTTTTACGGGTATGAGCTGCATGAGGATCATATTGTTGATGGAATAACCATTAAAAAGCCTCCAGTGTATATATATATATGAGGTAATAATGTTCATTCTGCAGCCTCCGATAGGTAAAACACCAGGATCTAGTTTTCATCATTCCTCCCACAACATTGCAAAAACACTTCTGTTTGACTACAGGGTTGCTGTGTGTGTGTGTGTGTGTGTGTTTCTGTGAGAACACAATACCCTTGAGGAAGTGATAAATACCATAATATGCTGATGAACTGAGGAGATGCTGTGACTGAGCTGCAGAGGTGATTCTGGTGGCAGCCATACTTCCACTGGGGGGAGTTTTTCTGGTTATACAGTAACGAGGCAGGTGTGAGATTGACCTTGTTTAAATGGCATCGCTGCTAACACGATGAGGACAACAATCAGGGCCATTTAATCTGAGCTTATTGCTTCTATACCTGCAACATTAGCTGCTTTTTTTTTTTTTAGTTTCAAAAATAAGACCTGAACATGTTAAAAACGGGTTCAAAAGATTTAAACTGAAGCCTGCAACTCGGCTCCAAATGTACTTTTAGCACTTTGTTAAACACTCTGCTAAGAGCTTAGCTCTACAACAGCTTAATCAGTAACGCATAATGCTCCTAATCCCACTGAAATCCTTGACAAGTCGCCTTGCCAAACAACATGATTTGTGACAGATCCCAGCCGTACATCCCACTGTTTACATGACCCGGCAGCAGCCGTCGGCATCCGGGCGAAAGGTTACACGCGCTGCAACATCGCCACTTCAGCTCAGTCAAACTCTGATTCACACTGTCACATTTTCAGCCCGCCATGTGACACTAACTAATAACCCCATTTCCCAGGGTTCCATTGCATTATTTGACGTTTTTTGTGATGGCAGGAGAAGACGTTTTGTCATTTTTTTCCCCTCACAAAGAGCCCGTGGAATAGTCCCTAATTTCTGGCTCTTATGTGTCAGGAATTACTTTCTGAAAAGCCTTTTCTTTCTTGAAACAATGCAGGCGAGTGTGGAGAGAGCTGCGAAGCCTGCAGAGGGTGATGGAGACTGTAATTGGCACTACGCCTCACTAACCACATAGCAAAGGTGTAACAATGGGTGATGGAGTGACAAATGGTGGTGATGAGTACTGGGGGGCCAATTTCTAACATGTGAGAAGCTCTGAGGAAACTATGAGAGATGTTCAACCCTGTTTATAATGAAGTGCTTTAAGTGACTGGAGCTGCTGTATATTTTATTCTGTCTACATTATTTGTGGGTTCAATATTGTGTTTTATTTATACGCATACGATTTTTTCACCCTCGTCTCCGTGGTCAACAATGCTGCTCTCACCGAGGGTGTTTGTTTCTAAACCAAACTGTGACTGAAGAGTAAAAAAATAAGAGGTTGGTATTCGTTCTTGAGATCCCTCGAATGAAAGTCGATTGTTTTAAACAAAATGTGGACTTTATATACGACATCACTCGGTAAAGAAATAGCCAAACTGCTGCTGTGCGCTTATTTCCACCAAATGCAAATATAAACTCTGTCATGTCTGTCAGACAGTTTAATTCAGTTAGGTCCAAATTTAAATATCTAACTGATCACAATTGCTGCATATCTTGCCATTAAATTCCCACAAACTTCAATCAATCAAGTAATTTTGGTGATATTTTCCTTCAGCAACATCGTGTTCTTGACATTTGTGGTTCAGAAAGAAATATC
>JAPZDV010000006.1:21050639-21066557 GCA_029814665.1 Acanthurus lineatus | reverse complement strand
CAATCAAGTAATTTTGGTGATATTTTCCTTCAGCAACATCATGTTCTTGACATTTGTGGTTCAGAAAGAAATATCTTGAAAACAGCTGGATGGATTTCTATTAGATTGGCTTCAGAGATTTGAGGAAATCTCAGAGTTTAAGGACTGCGGTGCTTTTGGTGATTTTTCCCTTTAGAACAAAAAGTAGGTCAAAGCTTTTATGTATTCAGTGAAAATATCCCAACACCTACTTGACAGATTAACACAAAATTTCCTCCAAACATAATTAAGGTTTAAGTCACAAGGACAAGAAAGTCGAGTCATGAGCTGAAAACACAGGGAGTGAACAAGTTTCACAGACTTTAATATGTGAACTGCCTTATTAAAAGTAAAACTGAACAATGAAGGCCCCTGAAATTAAACATATGGTTAAATATTTCACATCTATTTCACAAACTACAGCAGGTTGAAGCTGCACCAGAGAGTCGATCACAACAGGAAGGATTTATTCACTTTGCCTTCAGTTTAAGTTTGTCTGTGTGTGATCGTCTGATTGCTCCTATTTTTAGCCAAGTCTGGCTTCTTTTTTTAAAAATCAAGGTCACTTGGTTCCCAGGACAGTTTTACTATCAGTGAGAATGATGGACCAAACTATGTTGAACTTTACGTGTGTGCGTCTGCGAGTCAACTTCAAAAAAACTGCGGCTGTATAAAAGCTCACTAACCCCACATGCAGCTGACCGGCGAGCAACATGACAGCGGTCACAGTCCAAATCTTTCTGACATAAAATGGAACATTAAATCTGTCTTTGTCTCACACACACACACACACACACACAGGCTGGCCGGGGTAAAAGATTGTTCCTGACAGCCAGTCGTGTTCGCTGCTCCACCTGGCCTTTGTCAAAGGTAAGCACTCCATCAGATCTGTAAGAGCACAGTTACATCAACAAAGTTTAAAGCACCGCGTCAAAATCAACCATCCAGGATCTAATATGATGCTGCTAGCAAGCCGAAGCCGAAGCCGAAGCCAAAGCTGTGGACTGAAGCTACATCACACAGCGTATTATCACAGAAACACACCTTTAGAAAACAAAACGCATTAATCAGTCTTCAATTTGGAAGGAATTCTGTCTCAATTTCAACCCAAATTTACGCCTCGCCAAAAATGTTGAGCAGTTTCATCACCGTGTCAGGAGATTTTCCAAATAAGATGTACAGTTTTTATCATTTGATCAGCCTGAAATGTGAAGTAATGCCTTCAATTCATCATATTTTGACTTGATTTACTTCCCGTAGATTACAGTTGGAAGTTCAGCCTGATTCTTGACAGAACTCAGCGGAGAAATGATATTGTTTTACTTCACGTCAGAGCATTTCAGTCTCAAAATGATGTCTGTCATTTTTTTTAAAAAAAAGATTTTTCTGTCCTAGCACTTTTACAAACAATAACTCCAAGCTTTTAACTTATCAAGAACCAAACGCACAGCCTCCAATTTTCGGTTCCACAACTATTTAACTAACTGTCATTATCTACTGGGTTTTAAAAGACAAAAAGAGAGGAAAAAAAACAAAAGAGAGAGCTGAGCCTGAAGGAGTAAAAAACAGAAACCGCACCACTTAATGTGTTATTTCATGGCACTTCTGACAGGATATCCAGAAGAGGGAGAAAGCAAAGATTACTTTTGTTCACTCAGACACAAAGAGCTTCAGGCAGGCTTCCTGATGAAGGTCTAATGAAATAAATCACAAAGCATCGAGGGCTTGCAGAGGCTAAAAGCCGAGCTAAATGCATAAGAAAAACTGAGCTAAATGCATAGGAAAAGCCGAGCTAAATGCAAAGGAAAAGCCGAGCTAATTGCACGGGAAAAGCCGAGCTAAATGCACAGGAAAAGCCGAGCTAAATGCACAGGAAAAGCCGAGCTAAATGCACAGGAAAAGCCGAGCTAAATGCACGGGAAAAGCCGAGCTAAATGCATAGGCTAAAAGCCGAGCTAAATGCATAGGAGTTGGGCTGTGTTATTGCACAGACGTAGCTCTCACATGGCTGCATCCAGGCCAAAGGAGTCAGTGTTTTGAGATCAATCTTGGTTAAACCTTTTCTCATCCTTTCTTCACCTTCAGCACAACAAGAAGCCTCATGCACCTGATCACAGGGGCTTTGGTGGGCTCAAGGCTTTCCTGGGTTTTTTAGATAGACTGAGGTATTTGTGCTGCAACATAAGCCTTGGCCCCTGTAACCTTCTGCACAATGCTGGCCATTTTGTATTCATGAAAAGCTGCAATAGGAGATGGGGAAAAATCTGCTGTAAATGGGCTTGATTAATCTGGCAGGAAAGTCAAGCTGGGGCGACAACTTTAAGATGCAAACTCCGCTTTCATCAGTGTGCAGCCATTATCACAATTATCCATTTTCAGCAGCCTAATCTTCGCTTTAATCTGCGAGGATGGTGCTGATGTTGCTAGAGTAAGCACACATCTCAAATGAGATCCCAACTCTGACCTTGATAAGTGCATAAAACTGCCAAAGGCCGGTTCTCTTCAGCGCAGTAAATATATGGCACTGGGAACACAACAGCTACAAGCTCCTCTCTCTCACAGGTACTCAAATGTTTGGCAAAGAGCCCCTTGGACAGAGCAAATCATAGCAGCAGCTGCACTTATCCGGATATTCTCTCTGTCCTCTCGCAAAATGAGGTGAATAAAAAGCCAACTGTGTCCTCCAGTTTTCCTCCTTCTATCCATCTTAATCGTTGCAGCTGCTAAACACAGATGCTATGGAGCATTTTGTACAAGCTAGCTGCTTAAAACAATGATGAGAAAGTTATTTTTTTTATGATTGTCCAAGTGTCTCTGAGAGAAACACATGTAGGGAAACTCCATGTTATCACTCCTTGTTATGGCTTGTCTTATGAAATGTCAGTGCAACAACGTGAACTTTAAGCAGAAACTGCACAGTAACAAATAATGTCGTGATATTAAGATGACTAGAAAACAGAGGTGGGACCAAGTCAAGACCGACCAATCCGAGCACTGTGAGTCCTAAACAGGTTATAATCTGCCCTGACTTTTTATTCTTTGTGCAACTTCAACTTCAGAAGTCAAACAAGGTTGGAAGTTGTTGCATATTAGTCCATAATTTTGCTGATCTGCATGTTTTTGCACACTGGGATTATTTTTCTGTAGATCAATGACAAATTCTTGTAAGCTAGCAGGATTATTTTTAGTATCATTTTCTCCAAAGGAAGCTCAGTGACTCCTGAAACTTGGTTTGAAGCTGTTGGGTTGGGTCAAGATGAGTTTCAGGCCTTTATTGATTTTGTCCAGTCAGGTTTAAAGTCATCAGTTCATGACTCCAGTTTGACTTCAGTACCATGTGACTCGAGTCCTCACATCTGCAAGGAAACCTGACAGTAACCCCTAAAGTTTAAACTGTGACTCGTATCCATTCTCTACTGACCTAAACTTTTAATATATGATATTTTTATTATACTTTTTATGTTAATTCTGCCATTTTCATCCAATTCTCAGCTCAGTATTTCGAACACCAGTTCTGCAGATGTATTGACGCATTAAAATGTGGCATTCAAAACTCTTGGTAGATGTTTTTGGTTCTAGAGGCAAACATCCAGTAAATGGGATGGATTGATTACAGAGTTAAAAAACTGGATAAATCTATAATAAAAAAGTCACTCTGCAAAGTCAAAAACTGTCCAATAAGGTGAGAGAGTTCATCCATGTCCCAGTGGAGCCTCAACTTTCTGTCAGCATCTATGAAAACAAGTTTGAACATGGCAGAAAACCACACAAGCATCAAGAAAATCTGCTCTTTAGCCTGGTTTTTATTATACAGGAGTCAAGAGTTTAGTCCACAGTGAGACTACATGAAGAGGCTAAACTCAGATGAAGAGGGAACAAAAAAAAAGCCCAAATAGACAAAAATAAACTGTCTGTTGTTCGACTCGACTTCTGACTGCTCATGTCAACATGGTTAATGTCCTCCAACCGTGTTGTGCACACAGTGAACAACGTGGGCGACCTGCTCTCTGCATTAATGAGATCACTGCGCACACTTCAACCGCGGCGGTCAGGTTGACTCTAAAGAGAGCGGAGCTTTGTATGTAATCACTTCTACATCTGAATAAGTATTAAAAATAAAACTGTTTACATTCAAGCTAACATTTGACATGTAGGACTTCCTGTCTGCTGTTGATCTGGAGCCTTGCAGCATATTTTGCATTCATCCTCTCGCTTCACTTGGCCTTGTGTCAGCGGGGCCAAACAGCACCGCTTGAGAGATTTAAACTTCAATGCCAAGAAATTACGTCATTTCTTATCAATGGGCTTCAGCCAGCGTGCTGCTGTTTACCAGCCTGTCTCTGTTCTATCTGTTTTATTTTATTTCTTCATATTGACAGACAATGAAGGGACGAGCAAGGCGGGGGGGGCTGGTGCTGGTGATCAGGGTGTTGTTGGACAGATGTGCTGCTTACAGCTGCAGAGGTTGGTTTTACTTCATCACCTCATAAGTTCTTTTTTCAAACATATGAAGCTTTTTTTGGTTTTTGTTTGTTTGCTGTTTTGTTTGTTGCTCTACAGTCATCTTTTTCGTTTGTATGTATAGATTGTGACTTTTTTTGTATATGGTCGAAATAAATTCATTAATTCATTCATGTGAGCAGAATTCAATTTAAGGCTGTTTGGTTTGATTGTCGCATGAAAAACTTTTGAATAAAATCCTTTAAAGTCACTTAATTAACAATATTTTTTTGTATTTTTTTATTTTGAATGTTTAATCTTTAACATCCAGGGCATCATTTGAACTGTGTTTTTTTTTTCTGAGTCACGTTTCCTTTCATCATCAGTGGAGTTGCTGCAGGATCAAAAGTCAGGAGGCCTCGAATGATACGGCGTTCATTTGTAGATAAATTTCTGATGTCTCATAAATTTCAATTTGAATACGTTTCGTGAAGATTTGTTTGTGTTGCTGTGAGCTATGAACCCTCGTGCACCACCCCCCCACTCTGACATTTTTCTGATGCTTGCACATCCAGTTGAAATTGCTTTTGCCGCTTTGTAGTTTACCCTCACACACAAAAAATTTGCATGGAATTTCCGCTATCTTCAGTGTCTGGGATCATTTGCATGATGTTGTTTGCTATCTGACAGGGTTGTGCACTTGACTGTGTCGGCACTTGAAAGGGCTGCTACACGGAATCAGGCATGAGGATCAATGCGACAGATGAGGCTGAATGGCGGGTAGCCGGAACAATCTGTTCATTCTCCAAATCTGTTCATTCTGCTGCATAATAAAATGTAATATATCTATTAAAGGGGGCAAAAAAGCAATATTTCTTTTCCCCCGCTGCACAAATTGACCACATGTGTAGAGGGTTGATATGGAGACGCACCAGGGATTTGTGTGGCGCAAAAATATGTCCTACTTGTCACCAAAGGGGGGTTGATAAAGAATAAGTGGCTGCAGACAGTCCTGTGCATGTGTGTGTTTACATATTACATGCATTACACTGTGTGCTGCATGTTTATTTCACTGCATAACCTGTAAACCATAATTCTCCGGTATCCATCGACACAGAGAAGTAATGCGACAAGCTGCAGCTTTTAGTTCCAATCAAACAGTTTTGGAACCTGCGACGCACCTCCACCCAGAACAATCTGCTCTCACAGATGGGGGACGAGGCCGTAGAAGAGGCGATACATGTTATCAAGTGTCGGTCCCATTGTAAAGGCGCTTGCCAAATGATTTACCCCCAGCTGCTCGGCGCGGCGTCATAAACCTGAAAACAACAACTGGAAAAACAGCGAGGGAGCTCATTCATTTCCCCCCCTCGAAATGACACCAGACTGAGGAGCGGTCGGCCTCCATCTGCGGAGATAAAAGGTGGCTGCCATTAATCTGCACACACCTTTCAGCTCCACATCTAATTAGCTCGTGCTAATTTGATGGAGAAAAAAAAAAGTATTTCATTAACAGTGAATTTCACAGATGTCATTTTTCAGAGCAACCAAAAAATGAGTTGAAAGCAGTGAGAGAAAAATATCAGAGCTGAGAACCATCAAGGTGATGCTTTTAAAGGAGTCATGCTAAAAAAGACACTCTGATTTTATGTTTTTTCCAAATATAATAATATAAAAATTGGAGCAACCATCACTTCACCGGTTCAGGTGGTTCAAGGTTTGCCTTTAAGCTTTGAACGGCATAAAAGTGAATGACCTCATCCGTAAAAAAAAGACATGATCCAACAAAAACAAACTAAATCAATTCAAAGTTACCGGTCGAACATTTTTTCCTTTGCTTTCAGCTAAAGAAATGTCAGAGTGAATGGCATCACACAGACAAGGATGGACATTTTTCAGCCTAATGGAGCTTCGGCAACTCACAGCCACCATTCACAGAGTTTGTCGTCCTCGGAGCAGATCAAGACCTCTAAATAAGACCTGAATAAGTCGACTGCTGAGGTGCGTTTAGCCACAGGACACAGGAACGAGAGCAGGCGATGTCTTTAAGTGAATAACACATCACTTATGAGACGGTGCAGACTTATGGTCGTTCATTGTTTAGAAAAACAAGGCAGGAAAAAGCAATTTGTGACTTATGTTTCTTCAGTTTTACACTTTTTCTCTCCATAATGTGGAGTGAAATATGTTGCTAGTAGAACAAACAAGACTATCCTCAGCTGTGAGTCGGGTTAGTGGGGAATATCCTTTGTTAGACAGAAATCTTTTTCTGTTCGTCGACGCAGAGGAGGAACGAGAATAACAACAAGATTTCTAAACTTTACCGAGGCTCACAATATTTTCTCATGTTTGCTTTAAGCGCCTAAGGTCAAGGACTGCTTCATTCTGTAAATACATCTTCTGGAGTGCCTGTCAGGATTCAAACCTTTCAAGTGCAGAAAAATAGAATAGCTTTTTATTTATGTAGGGAGGCATGAGTCATAAAAGGTGCATGACTGCTTACTTTTAGTGAAAGATTTGTTAACAAGGTACCTCCAGGGCCTTTAAATAAAAGATACTTGTAGATTTAAAAAGATAACACAAATGGGGAAATCGCTCAAAGGAAACAAAAAATATGTGATTTTGATCAATTCTACGGCGAATAAGTAACATTATGTGATAAAAGAAACCGTGAAATATCCATTCTGTTAAGGTTAAGAAGCAGAAACCACATTCAAGTTAAACGCAGAAATCAGCCTGTTTTGCCTCTAAGCTGATTTATTGGTCTGAGCTTAACTAAGCCTAATATCCATCTCATTGCATGATCTGTGCTGAAGTGCAGCTGACATTTGCCAGATTGCATTCACTCGGCTGATGTCTGTGCCGGCTTTCCTGAGTGATTGCCACGAGGCTCTGCTGCACTCACGCTTCATCTAAGAAATCCCCAGCGAGCGCTCCATCATCCTTCAGCGTTTTTCCTGAGCTATATGCAGCGTCGGGCCGTCTCAATCACAGACGCCACACGTGTATGAGTTCCTGTTTGCTCTCTGCTTTCGGCTCCACAAAATCCTCCCCGCTGCAGCTCCACAACGCCGTTCCGTATCACTCGTTAGATATCATGTCACATGTTTTTGCAGAGAAATTCAGCATTGAGACATGATGCTTTGATGCAATGTAATGTTGCAAAAACGTCACAAAGACGCTTTTTCTGCACAAAGTGAAACAGATCAAGATGTCGCACAGCATGAGAAGCACAGAGCGTCTGAAAATGAGAATAAAAGTGAGAATAAAACGAGACCTTTTGTGAAATATAAACGACGCCTCCAGCTAAGAGGTTGTCCTTGGCGAGGCCGTCACAGTTAGCAGGGTCAAGCTGAGAATGAAGGATCATAATGTCTTCGTTCTTGGCACACACACCTTCATCCACACACACACGAGACTGACTGAAATTAAAAAATGAAAAAAAAAAAAATCTGATCTGATAGCCATGTCTTAGCAGCCTGTGCCATCAATTAACTTGTAAAGTCAAGAACGTCCCCTAAGTCAGCATCTTCACAGCAGAGGCTCCGGAAGTGTCAAGGGCCACTTCCTGCAGCACTCACACTGCAAAACCTCAAGCTACTCCGGTCCAAACTCGACTAAATTACAGTTAATAAGTCCGTCTATAAAGGAAACAGGCTGTTCAGTCAATCAGTGTCGATCTTGTTCTTCTGAAATCAATCCCTCATCTCCTTTCCAAGTTTTTTGAGCTTAAAAAAAATGGAAACATTCATGCTTAGTTTCTAAATTCTGGAAGTGTTTTAATTTGTGTGCATGAATTATAAGATTGTGTGAAAGTCTTGATCAAAATCAAGGCGATGAAAAATGAAGCTGAAGCATGAATAAAGCAAGCCAAGGGAATGAAGTTCATCTCGTTTGCATAGTTTATGTGATCTGTGGAAAGTTCTGATCTTTGATCTTCACTCGGTGTCCCTTAAGCTAAAACACAGACAGATGGAGAAGTTAACACAACACTCTGTGCTCTTCATGTGGAAAACTTGGCTGGAAAAAGACGGAAAAGGTCCTTTTTTAGTCGATAAGAAAGCGTGAGAATTAGATGAGAAGAGTTTCGACGCCACCTTTTCTTGCTTTTGTCTGTAAAAGTTTGCATCTCACTTTTATATTTTTTTTGTTTGATTTTTTGAAAGTTTCCCAACAACAAATGCATCTGAATGGAACAAAGTCTTCTCCTGCTTTCACCGAGCGTCTCTGCGAGATGCTGGAGCTGTAATCCCAAACTCAAAGACTGCTGGATACATTCATAACATTAAGAAGTCAAACGGTCGACAACATCGACTGCACAACAGCGGCTGCAGCACCTTCAGTCAAATTCTACGAGTCCGTTAAAGGAAGCTGACAGCTCAGGAGTCCCGAACAGCCTGATAAATAGATAAAAGCTCCTGGCGACAGGCAGCCTAAGAGCTGTATGACATTTCTCTGGGTTTCGCAAAAAATAAAGTGACTTCAATGAAGAGGGAGGCGGCTGAAGAGCTGCCAGTGTTTCGGCCACGGATGAAAGAAAAAGGCAGGAGGGAAAAACACTTGATACAAATGAATCCTCCGGAGGACAAGTTTGAGACAGACCTGCCAAACAATAAAATTAATGTCCACCGATAATTGGCAACCTGCGTCCTTCATTCTTAATGAAGATTAATGTCGACACAAACAAGGGAGGAACAAAGACGCCTGTCAATCCTGAAAGTAATGTACGAAACACAGGACACGAGCGGGATCCATCACCACTTACAGGCGTCATCTTCTGGAATCATGGGAACCTAAATGAAACTCAGTTTGATCAGGAATCTCGATAAAAATCAAAAAAACTTCAGCCGGACAAAAAATCACACATCATTTTCACATCTGGAACTGAAGTGGAGTCTTGGTGTTAGATTGCTTTGCTGTGTAAAAAATCATAACTGCGTCCACCGACGGAAAGCAGTCGATTTTTTTTTTTTACTGCAGTGACTCTGAAAAAAAAAACCGCAGTCCATCAGGCTGCTGCCACGATTTTAAAGCAGAGAGTTGTAATCCATCCATGTCTCAGGCCGTGTGTGTGTGGAGGCGCAGCCCTCTGGTGTCACCAGCACAGATGTTTAATCACATCCACAGCAGGGAAGCACTTGATTGGAATTTAGTAGGTTGGGGAGGAAAAAAAAAAAACACAAGTGTGGGATAAAGAGCGTTTTAATGGAGCGAGTGTGTTTATGTGCACAAGGTTCTCCTTTCCTGAAACATGTTTCCATTTAACTGATGTCTTCATCCAAACAGGAGCAAATCTGTCAGCTGTGAACTCTGAAATAAGAGCCGGAGAGGATGCAGAGTATGTATTTAATTGATATATTATCGTCCTGATAAAGGGAGATATGTTACCAGTGATGCAAAACTGTTATCTGTGTGTTTTAGATACAAATATATCTGCATATGTTTGTATTCGATTAATATTGTATTAGAGGATTCAAGTCCAAAATGAGTCTAATTCAAAGATTAACGAGTCCTTTACAATAAAAAAATTAAAAGTTAGAGTTCAAAGTGTCTCTACTCTTTCACTCAGAGCTTCTGGGATGCTTTTAATGTGAAACTTCTGTGCAGGATATTAAAAAGAAACAGCACTTTTGGTGACTGACAAAATTTAACCAATAGGAGTCATGAACATGGACTAGAGTTGTCTCTTTTTCTGTGACAGTCAAAAACTCCCACCAGGAGATTTCGTGCATGATCATAATTCTTTAAAATTGAACTTTTTGACTCTTTCACAACCTGCTTTATTACTGGTTTGCATCATCACAACTCTTTTGTTCAGATTTTTTCAGTTTCCTGCACAATTCTTGCAAAAATATAACCAAAAATAGAATAACACGCACAAATGAAGATACCTACATGAAAGGTCTTTCTCAGTTCAGTAGGTGAAGTAAACAAAGATTCGAGTCACTTTCAGGGAATGAGACCGAACTTTGGTTGTTTCCATTTTAATTGATGCGTTTAGGAGCGGGGTCGGGTGGCTGTTTGGAGGATTTTCTGCCCATCTCATCGTGTTGTTTCTGAAACAGCACCTCCGAGTGCAGGGACAAGACCTCTGCCTGCTCCTATTTGGCCTGCTGGCTCCGTCTTTATGCCCGGGGGCAAATTCCTCCCTCACGAAATACTACAACTATTGCTGCTTCTGCCCCCATTTTTTTGATTTCGCTTCTCCAAACTGAGTCAAGTGTCCTCAAACAGGCGACGACATCGTCTATAAAACAGCACTCGTGCACTCACACTGACTGACAGGCAACCTAAGCAAAGCTAAAAGTCACATAATTTATCCAATTTATACACTTTTCAACGGCATCTTTGGGGGGGGTTTTCCTTAAACATTCAAAGCCTGTGCATATATTTTCACTCCTGATAAACAGTAATGACATTTTTTTTTTTTTTTTAGTTTAAAGACTTTCCCTGTAATGGCAAGTAGATTGTGAAAACATGTAGAGGAGCTTAAGTCTGTGAGAAATGCTGACTAACAGGGAAATAAGTCACAGTGGCAGAGCAGCAGCCGGCCTGCTCACACTATCAGTATTTTATGGAAAAGCTCTGTGAACGAAGCTGGCAGCCACTACGTTTTTTCTGTGTTTTTTTTTTAACAGACAAACAAGAGTGAGAGCGCTCACACAAGACACATTTACTAAATAACAGCAGGATGAATGAGAGCGGGGGTGAGCAGACAGTCCACACATTCAGATTAGATAAGGGAGAGTGACAGCGTTATAAAATTAGATTTGATGGAGCAGGAGGAGTGAGAGCTCAATCCACAGGTAAGTGTTTGTGAAATTAGATAAGAGAAAAGAGTAAGAGCAGGATGTGCAGGTGGACATTTAATATATTTGATAAGACGTGTGAGTCTCGAGCGGGGTGGCAGTGACTTTGAACAGGTTTCTGATCATATCTGCCTTATCGCATATCAAGAAATGCACTGTGGTTAAATTGCATTTCAGCGTACAGAAAACTGCTGATAGACTGAAGAGTGTGAGCTGTTTTATCAAGTCGACGCTGAGCCTTCTTACAAATTACATCAGATATGAGCCAGGCAGGTTGTTCGCGGCCGAGATTACAACCTGATTGACAATGAGTTTCTGCCACAGACACACAAAACAATAATTCTGCTCTCTAACTTCAGATCCGTCTAAGAAAATGCACAACATCGAGCATCCTGCAGTTAAATCCAGGAATGCAAATTTGATTTTGTTCAACATCCTTCATATTCAGCTTGTTTGGTTCCCTTAGACTTCTACCTTCTACTTAAGAGGAAGAAGGAGCAGCTGTGGCGGCCATTTTGACTGTAATGGTGAGGTCAGTGCTGCTGTGGACTAATTTCTGAAGGTCCAGAACATTTAGTAACACAAAAAAAGACAATTGAACTTACGTAAAAAATTAAATGTGCCAGGTTTTTCCTAAAAATGTATTCCTTCTGCCTCAGGCCATGAACTTATCAATCGCTGCTCATATGTGTGAGTAATGATGTTTAGAGTAAACAAAACACACTTTGAAATCAAAGATAACACTTAAATTCTCTTAAATATAGTCAATAATTTTCTTTAAAGAAGGAATCAAATGGAAAGTAAAAGGGTTCAATCAGAAAACTGTCACCAAACTCTTTATTTTCCCATCAGCCTCATGAAGTTTTACAACCTTATTTCATCTTATTGTTTCAGTTTTATGGCCCAAAATTTAGCAGCTGAATTCTGGACTTTCACATTAATCTGAAGGCAACAAACATTATTTCATATAAGCGGTCAAGATGCTCCTTTTCTGCAGGACATGAAACCGTTACAACGTCATCATCGTAACTAAAAGGATGATAATATGTTGGTGTTACTTTTGCAACCTGGCCTTATTATTAGTTAATGCATGTTTAAATTAAAACACCTAAACTGCAACTGTGATTGAAAAAAACATTTTAGAAACTCCATTTATAGTCCTTAATCATTCTTTTATATTTTTATGTCATTTTGTTTGTTGTTTTTCTCTGAATATTCGTGGTTAACCTCATGTTGGACAATAATGTCAGTGTGCCAACGTGCTAATCAGGCTCTTTTCAAGATGATGGAAATCAGATATTGATGGGTCAAGTTTTCGTGCCCTCAGATCAGCTAACCTGGCAGCATAATCTGATTCCAATGCTAATAAACTAATTAGCACTGGAGTCTGATTAGATTAAGAGCCTCAGAGCCTCGAGATGTGAATGCATCTCCACAAGCTTCCACATCTTAAAAAAAAAAACAATAAAACGGAGGCGGGATCACGAACCCTGTTAGCTGTCTTTAACATGTCAGACACGTAGAAACACATTAAACACTTATATGAGATGATATCTGACAGCAGCTTCAATGCACAAAGACATGAGGTGAAAATAAAAACCCGGCTGTTCTGAAGTTAAAGTTCTCCTCTGGATCAAAGTCTGTTTTGAATGTTTTCTTTAGGGTCTTTGTCCGAAAGGTATTTGGGTGTCAGTCGACAACAAGAGCCGCCCTCTCGGCCCTGACAGATGAATAAAAATACTGCATTGTATGCTCTGAATACAGTAAACAAATCAAGGTGGTATTTAACTTGGCTGACATTTGCAGTTTAGTCAACATTTTCCGATGACTCAACCTACAGCCGGGATTCATAATTAGCTGTCTGGGGATTGTTTGTTCAGCTCGGACTAATTCAACCTTCGGCGGAGAGAAATGTGGACAGCTAATTTTAATTTGTTTATTTCTGTTTCTCATGTAGATTGTGTTCAAACTAACCGTGTGTTGCAAAAGTGTATTATTATCAGTGATGTCAGGTTTCTTATATTTCACTGTGTTTCTGCTCAGATTGATCACATGTCATCAAACGTCCAATCAGATGATCTGAACACACACACTGATCTCCTCACGTTTTTGGGACCCTGTGTCACATCCTGTCTCATCTCTGTCTGTGTTCAGGCCTGTTTATTATGGAGGACCAGCTGTTTACACCTGGATGCTTCATGAACCAATCAAATCAGTGAATCTTCTGAATTGAAATGCAGCGTCACACACACACACACACACACACACACACACACTTTGTTGCTGTGTGACGAGCAAATCCAAACACCAGATCTGCTGAGAAGTGTGAAGTTCTCTTCGTGGATTCTTGACTTCTGAGAATAACTGTGAGGAAAAGGCTTTGCGTCATGCATGACATGATGTGAAAAATGAAAAAGAAACCACTGATTAAGTATTTTATTGCTAAATGAGGCATTAAATCATGCAGATCTCGTGACTGATCTTTACAATTTGCTTATTGATGTGAAAGACGTCAGAGAGCAGCTCAGGTCAGTGGTGGTAACAAGAAAGTCACTGCTTTTTTGTGATAGAACATAAAGTTAATTATTTTATAGGACTGCCTTTGTCTTGTAATGAAACAAAGAAGTTGTTGCGTTGCAGTCGCGTGCTGCACTGCACCGCAGGGTTCCTGCACCTCTGATGAAGTCAACTTCAGGCGTACTTCAAGGTTCGTTTTGAAGCTTTTCCAGCATCTTATAGTCGGGATAAATGCATATATTCATGCTGAAGCAGTTCAGCGAGGTAGGCCATTAGGCGAATGTCATTTAAATCCCCTTTTTTTAATCCCAAAAGTTGAAATAATAAACCGTGAGCTCTCCTTCGGCCCCAGATCAGAGGAGAATGCGATGCGACTCAGGGTGTTTATTCCTCCAGAAGCACCGGTCTACCTTCGACTCGCTTGTCGGTGCAGCAGCTGCTGGCGTCTGACTTTCTGCCCTGCACCACCAACACACACAACAACAACAACACTGAGTCCCAGGATGAGCGCAGCAGCCTGAGCAACCCGACGCTGATTTAGGATTTCAATGTTAAGTTCACGAGCAGAGCTTCAAAGCTTCAGACTGTTTCTGACAGTCCGAGAAAACATCATCTACATCTGCAGCCAGGAAGGAACTGAGGTTACTGTAAACATTATGAGCCATAAATGATACATAATACTCTCAACCTCAACCCCTCCAGTAAATCAACTGTGCTTCAAATTTTCCTGCTAAATAAATCAAAACCAATCACAGATTCTCCCACAGTCAACAGCTGCAAGTTTTTCTTTGTCTTATTTCCCAACCAAGTAATTTTTTAGAATATGAATATAATATTATATTGGAACAACAATCCAAACTACGAGTACTGTGTCACTTTCAAAAGTCTATTCTGCACTGAATGTACAGATCAATGACTTCGCATGACTTCAACTGAATCACACTTTAGACAGTCAAACTTTAATCAGATTAGATTTTAAGTAAATATTTTCATATTAAATCATCATCTGAAGAAAATTACATCATTGTTGTGCTCAAATCTGAAATCTTTCTGTTCCAAAGAAGAGTTTTATGTGTTGCATCTTTGTTTCCAGTTTCCACAAACATGCAGCTGTCGATTTCAAGTTTGCAGAACAGCTGCAGAGAAAATGTTGTTTTCCAGCCCAGTGAAGTCGCTGCTTTACATGAATATCATGTGTTGACATCTGCTTTAAGAGATTATTAAAAGGTTTCCACTCCTTGTTTTAGACCAAATGGAACTTGAATTGTAAAGAACATATTATTAAAGTGGATGGATGAGTGTTGTTATTCTGCTTGGCCTATTATTCTGATTATTAATGGCATGTGCGACTCTATGAAGACCCTCCTAATGTCTCATAACTGTCTAACACTCCCAGGAGCCGCCCGGCCGCCACACACTCTGCCTCCACTAGTTCATAAGTGAAATGAGCCAAATGCAAACATGAGCCATTTGTTAGACTGTTGGGTAATCAGCCAAAGTAATGAAAAGGGAACAAGCGTCTGTGGCTTTGCAAATTTGAGGAACCAAGTCACAGCGGTGAGCAAGGTACACTAGATTTCTATAAACAGCGAGCACGTCGAGCACCGGAAAGTGAGAGAAAACTGGAGCAAAAGTTATGAAGGAAGTTGAATCCTTGTAAATAAAAAAGACAATCTATTTGATTATTTGGCTAATAGGATTAAATTATCCATTCAGGCGACGTTGTGTTTACTGATGATGTTTGTGGAGTCAACAGCGAGAATCCAGTCAGAAACTGTTTTCAGACGAATATTCACTTTCTACTTAATGATCTTTAAAAAAAACAGAGTCTGTATCGGTGCATTGATCAACACCTGCGTTTAGGATTCTGCATTTAAGATTTTTCATCATTCAATCAATCGTAAAAAATACTCATTAACTACTTGAATAAATGAAAGTGAAAAATGGAAAATATTTGTGTTCCAGCTTCTTAAATGTGAGGATTTCTTTGTTCCATGTTACTGTAAACTAGATGTCTCTGCTGAGCTGTTTTCTGGACAAAACCAGCGATTTAAAGGTGTGACTTCAGGCTCTGAAAGCCAATGTGTCCTTTTTTCACGAGCATCTGACATTCACAGACCAAATGATACATGGA
>JAPZDV010000006.1:21037815-21050539 GCA_029814665.1 Acanthurus lineatus | reverse complement strand
CTCACCAGCGTCTGACATCCACAGACTAAATGATACATGGATTAAGGGTAAAAAAATGATAATCGGGCTACTTATTCCTCTTAAATCCTCAAAAATGGAACAAAATACAGAGAAAATAATAGAAATAGAAAAGGATGTGTGTGTTTTTTTGTATGACACCGGGGCCAGTCGGCTGCACAGTCAGTGCGTACAGATATGTAGATTACTGTGTCAACCAAGTTACACAATAATCATATGAGCCCGAATCCTTTTTTCCAAGAAGTACATTCAAAATAATGACATCACTTTCTCTTCCACCCTCAACATCTGGCCCCGCTGCACCAGTGTGCTGACTGATAGCAGCTCACGCCTGCATGCATTTATGAATATTTAAAGTAAACACATAAAAGGATATTAAATGTATAAACTCTCTGTGCAAACACACAACAGAATAATTGGTGTAATAACAGTTTCTGCTCTCTTCCTCTCGACGCTGTCAGGAAGCCACTTGACCACTTGAAGGAGAAAATAACTCGAAATGTAACACGTTTGACAGGTGACACATTTCTGATCAAATTTCACAGCACAGGGGTGGGGGGGGGGGATTTAACACCACCTTCAGGTTTATTTCGACAAAGGTTAAATGAAGTTGCAGTGTGACAGGTGTCTGAGGCCGACACTGTCCCACATCCAGCTGGAACTGAATCTGGCATCTGTCTCTTTGGATTCATGTCACTTTTTTTTTTGTGCTGCTGATGCTCAGTAATTAGCAAAAAAACTCACAAAATCTGAGTTATTCTGAAAAAAAAACAAAAAAAACACTGTTCTGGCATCATATTCACACTCAAACAACAAACTACAGAATGTAACACGATGCCCCCCTGATAAACCCGTTCAGGCTCAGCACCCCCAGTGTCGCGTCTACATGCATCAGTGCTCCAAAACATCGACTGCATCAGCTGTATTTCTGTATGAAAACCGCACTGGAAATAAAAATAAAACCCAGGCAGAGTTTACTTTACCGCCATGAAGCAGTAAATAAAGAGGCCGAGTCAGTCAGCAGTATTTTCTGTACTCTCAGCCTGGCAGGGCTCAACCAATTAACATGCAAACGGGCACCGCCTGCCGTCTGAGAGCACCGGAGGCTGAACTCTGCATCAGTCCCACTGCTGATTGCTGGAACCATGTTTACAGTCGCCGTCGCCGCGCTCGTGCACGGCCGAGGACGTTCAAATCAAAACCACGGCTTTGCAATCCACTCACGCTGTCTGTGCAACAGTCCTGCCGCGGCCACTCCTGATGATAATGAGGCACCTGCCTTTTGCACTTTCTCATCAAATTATGATGATTATTCATTTTGCTTCCCACGCCGTGGCTGTGCGGGTGACACGGCAAACCACAGGGGGGTGGGGGGTGGGGGGCACGGTTGCAGTTAATGCATATGAACAGCGTTTAGATGAGGGTTACAGTTTAAACAGGCCGAGCTTGGAGAGGCGTTATCGTGTCAATGATAGTTGACACTCTGACTTGCATCCTGCAAACGTTCTAAATCACCAACATCTGCACATCTGTAATTAATAGACCGACACAGACGGACGCTCGCACTCACGCCTGTGCATATGTGCATTTTACTGTAGAGATTACTGAGAAACTCTGCACTTGAGAACCCCTGCAATCATGGAAAAAATATGTAAACTCCACACATTAAACACAAGAGTCATTCAAGGCCTATTATGTCCCGTGGCTTAATAGCTTTCTGGTCTGCAGAGGTGAATGTGGGTGGAGAAACCTGCCTCCGACTCTTATATAATGGATTTCTTGTCATCTCAAATGATAAATTCTTCATCTTAGAAGATTTATCTCTGCTTGTAGGTAGATAATATTGTGAAGTAATGCTTGCTGTTGTTTCTGACTGGAACAACTTGGCTGTAATAAAACTGCATTTATGGATTTATCATGATCTCACCAACAAGCCCATCAGAATAGATGGCATATATAAAAGCTCAGAAAGATGAGGTCAAAAGGGTCTTGGACACTTTCAGTTAAAGTGCTGACCTTCCTGTTGCAAGTTCACCCAAAAAAGCCCAAAGATGACAGCAGCAGCTTAAATGAGGTGAAGGGTTTTATCCCAATTACAAGAAGAAACTGCACTCGTTTAAATCCAAACCTTCCACTCTGAGGTTTATTATTAACTGAGCTTTGTTCAAATTTTCAAGTGTGTTCAACGATAATATTGTTATTAACTGTGAAAAAAAAGGCCAAAGATGCCAAACAAAGTCTGGAAAGTTAAATTTTTTCACACCAAATTGAGTCTCAGCCGGCAGTGTTTGTGCAGAAAACTACAAGCGATAATACATCTTCATTACAATCCAAGTTTGTAAAACAACTTTCATGATGTGCCTTTAAAAAAAGTTACTGTTTGCACATAATATTTCCCTGGGCAAGCTCTTCCAAAGTGTAAGGACTGCTGCTGAAAAAAAAGGAAAAATGCTTGATCATCTCGTCTTTGATCTGCACTTTGAAACATACAAAAGAGTCGTGTTTGAAGGGCCCAAACTATACTTCAGAATGCATGAAGATAACAAACTCTCCGTCCCTTTGTGCTCTTCTGTCCTTAATTTGTTTAAGCTAATATCAGTTCCCAAAATCTGAACCCAGAGAAAAGAGGATGGATAAAACGTCGGAATCTAACAAGTTTAAAGTATCATATGAGAGAAAAAGTCCTTGATAACTCAGTGTGAAAAAAAGATGATACAAGATACCAACTTAAATCACGACATCCTCATTTCCAAAAACTGTCTTTGGTCGGATTCTTTAAACACTTGTGCCATGTTTGAGATATTTATCACAATTATTCAGACATTTCCAGCCACAATTATGACTTTATTGTTGACTTGAATCCTATTTTGGTTATTTATGAGCTTCATTATGACATGAATGCAGCACGAAACAATGTTTGACCTCATTGAAAGTAACTGAAATGGGAAACAACAAACATGTTTCCATGTGAGATTTGATTCGATTACTTCAAATCACTTTTGGCATTAAACGTTTGCTCATATGTGACGCTAAAAGAAGCACAGAGGAGCCACAGAGTCACTGAACTGGTTCAGAAACTTAAGATGCAGCAACATCAGTCAAAAGCCTGTTAGCATTAGCCGCCTTAAGCTAAAGCTGCTACAAGTCAGGCAATTCATGCAAAAAGCCTGAGTGTGTTGAACTTAAGATTTTATTCCACTTGCTATGAATGCAACCTTTTTCTAAAGTTACAGCGTTGGTTCAAAGTTTCTTCTAATTAATTAAAGCTTTGAATTAAAGATGAAGGAAACGACAAATATTTCAAGCACTTACATCTTCAGTAAGTGAGTGAAGAGAGAAAAACACACGCACACAAAAAGATTCAGTTAATCTGCTGTCACAAGGCGGCTGGTCAAGTTTAGTTTGAGAACATTTGAGCAGATGCAAACGTTGTCACAGTGCAGAAAATTAAATTCTGGACTCAATTACAACAAATTGCTCAGATTAATTTGATTTGCTATCAAACATAATTGAGTAACTGCAGAGATTTCAAGGAGATAAAATGTGGTTCGGGCACAGTGAAAGGAAGTGAAGCCGTCCTGCTCTTATTATCTAAACCTGATAGTTTCTTATTAAAATTAAAGAATTAGAGTCTTTCATCTGTCATGAAAAGGAAACTACATGTTTGCACATCGAGGAAATTCATGGAATCATAAAAACACTCCATCAGAAACATGACACTTAAAGAAAACAAGACTTTTACCAGATATTTTTTTAAAATCAGATGAATAAAGGCAAATGAAATGAGTTATGAGTGTGTGCACGGTTAATTATGTTTTGACATTATTCGCTGTGCAAACTGGTTTTTATGTTTTTAATAACTGGGACACTGTTGACGAGATAAACATTGATTTTATAAGAGAAGAGGAAAACACAGAGATCACTGCTCTCAGTGAAAATCTAGCAGCTATAAAGAGATGAACAACATGTCAGCTTCTAAGGAATGAATCCAAAACATTTCAAACGCCCCCTGGTGGCTGGCTGCCACACAGGTCATCAATCCTGCTTGTTTCAAGTAAACAGACGGGACATGGGCCAAAAAAATCAAAACGCATTTTAAATTAATTTTTCATTTTGTGATTTTAAAAGGGTTCTGATCATGCTTGTGTGTATTTCCAGTCTAATTATCTCATTTTGGTATCAATATGTTTTTTTGACGCTTAATTAGGCAATACAATGTCATGACTGACAGCTAAACCAAACCCGACATTGATTTGGACAACATAATGGGTGGGACGTCAATACAGAGGCTCCATGCACGCGTCCCTACATGATGGCATGATGGCATGATGGCATGACATGATGACACGACGCCCGTAGGCGAGATATTTTGGCCAAATTTCAGGACAGTAGGAGTAAGAGGTGACAGGTCCAACTGCATTTGGAATCACTGATGTCATATGAAAGCTACACTTTTTAAAAAAGTCAGCTCTTAAACTCAGAATATGTGATATATCCACACTGAAATGTTTAAAAACATTGTTGTGTCCTCAGCAAATGTCAAATGTTTCCAACAGTGTTCAAACTCAGAGAAATCTGTCATTTTCCTTCAAGTTAACACTGTGTTTTATTTGGTTCACTGTCTCTAACTTCTGCGATGACACCAGCCATAGAGCGAGGAAGAAAGTCTGCAAATGTGACTAAACGTAACATGATTCAAGGTTTATCCATGATCTTGTCTGTGAATGTCGTAACATTTCATCTGTGATCGAGGCTGTTTAATTATAAATAAAAAAATCCATTGTTTCCCCTCCACAACGTCATCAAACTTTTGTTTTTCATCGGTCTGAGAGTTTTTAGAGGGACCTCTAGTGGCAGAAATAACACATTTTGCATTTGAACGGATGTGTGAAGTGGAATAAAAAGTGTCAGCTGCTCCTGTTTAGCTGTAAGCAGTCATATCAGGGCTTAAACCTTTTTATTCACGCGCTGTTTGTGTAAAACAAACATTAATGAATGCATTGTCAAGGATGCTGTAAATCATCATCACGGGCAGTGCCGTAACCGACTGTCTCGAGTAATCTGTGTGGAGTTTCATCACCTGCCGCTGTTTGATATTGTGGTAGTGACATTACTTCCCGGGCTTTGCACCGGTAGATGCAGGTGATAACAATGTTTTTCTCACCTTTTATTGTATGTGAGCAGACGTGTGTTTGTGTGCACTGGATAGCAAATATCTATGCTGCTTGTTACCAAAGCAACACGACAATCACGCCTTGATTCTTTTTTACACAACTGAACTGGATTGTTAAACGCTGTAATGAATTCAGAGGCTCAAAGTACACCAATAAAATATGATTTTAACAGTTTCTATAAAGGCAGATGACAGAGACGTATCTGCTCCGTGGTTCCCTCCTTCAGGCATACATTATGTCATATTGTAATAAGTGCTGAGACGCTTTAACCGGGTGAATTACTTCAAGGCCAATAGTGAATGACGAGGGGGGGGAATCACTTAGCATTCAAATCAATTTCCCATGATGCAAAGACCATGTGATGAAATGAAGAAATGAGATGAACGTATTCATATTCATTTCTTTAAACAGGAGTCATATTAGAGGGAACGGTGGAGGAATAAGAGGAAGTTAAAGGAAAACTAATTCTCCAATACTACGAATTATCGTCTTTGTGAAGTCAAATTCATTGAAGAGGTTCATGGCATAAAACTAAATTTATGTAATTAACTTTTCTTTTCTCAATCTGCCTCACCAACTGCTACTTTTAAAACAGTCTCTTACATTTGGAGAACATGGTTTGGCAGCTTCGGAGAACATGCATGGACTCGTATCATTTGGATAAAGTGAATACATTTAAGACTAAATGTTTCTCTCTGAGGTTTTTTTTAAATCGCTGTGAAAAATGTTAATGATGATAAATTCAGTAAAAACATCAACTATGACCTTTACTTTTGTTTTTAATATATTAAAATATTTTCTCCTTTGCAGCTTCACTGAAAACGTGTGATATTGGCCACTGATGCAATCAACTCGTGGTTCTGATTAATCCATTAATCATTTTCTCAGAAAAAAAAGAGAAAATGTCAGGAAAAGTGCAAAAGTTCAGAAGTTACATCTAAAAAAAAACAAGTAATTTTGTTTCAGTTTTAAATATAAAAGAGAGGATAGCAACGATATGTATAAAAGCCTCAAACATGCAAATAAATCAAGAATTTTTAATCAAAACACATTGATGATATTTAATCAGAGGCTCACCTCATGGTTTTAGCAGCCATACTTAACTAGTTTTTGACATGAATGGGGAAAATGTCAGCAAAAGTGAAATATGTACGGTGTTTGAGTTTTAAATGTAATATTTCCTTTCATGTTCCATGAAGCACTTTTGCACGAAGGAGGCTGCAAATGACTCTGAGAGGCACAAAGCTGCAGGATTTGTTCTCAGCTGGAAACATGACGTCAATAAACTGCATGAAGAACATTCATGTTTCATGAAAGGACGGAGGCTTTTTCTGCAAAAACAATCACTGGAATAATGATCGGGTAACATTTTGAAGAGATTCAGACTTATAATTTTATGTTACATGTGTGAGCTTTGTTAGTTTTTACTGTGTTTTTGCTGTTTGGTCTCACTTAAAACCACCTGATCGCTGCAGTCTGCTGTGAGCACTGACTCAGGTATCACGCTGTGACATCTCCACCAGCCTGGACTCACGAGAGGCTTCATGATAAACTGAATAACATGGCGTTTATCTTGTCTGTATCAAGACAATCAGATTGGGGGGTTGCTGTGGATGAAGTTATGTCACATTTCATGTGCCCCGCAGCGCACTGTGTGTACTGAATATGACTCACTGCTTTAATTGGTTGGAGTGTTTCAGTGGTGCAGGGCAGCAATGTTTTCATCTCTTGGGAGACCAGATGTTTTTCACAGTGAGACCACTCACCAGACTTGTGGCATGTGAAGCTAACAAGCAGGCAGAAAATACAAACAATTAAACACAAGTTGGTCAGATTCAATCACACAAATGCATCACAGGAACACGGTGGCATCTTTAATTGTCAGTGTTCACATTAACGCAGCGTGCATGTTTATTTTCGGCCCCTCTAACACTGCTTTCATAATGGCACTCTGCAGAAAGGCCCGCAGCTGCAGCGCTTAATTAAAACCAGTAAAATTAGTTTTTATGTTTTCAATTTCATCTGTTTCAGTTTCTACATCATAGGATGGAAATCTCATGAGAGCATCAGACTCTATACCAAAACCTGAAAACATAAGTGAACATTAACACTGGACTGATCTTCACAGAAGAAAACCATTTTTTTTCTCTATTTATGGCATTTCAAACATTAAAAACGCCTTTCATTCTGCATGTTGTTTTATATGTTAGTTCTCATTGTTACTGCTGTGATCCATCTTTGTCATCCACAACAAATTGCGTGCAAAACATAAGAAATTTACAGGAAATACATATGTTCAACAGTTGTATCAGAGCTGCATTGAGCAGACATTTTCTACTGCTACTGCTTCACATCAGGAGTGATCAACAGGTCACAGGTAGGCTACCACACTATGGTAGCCTACCTGTTGGTGTGCATGCTATCTATTAGGACTGACTCATGGCTGCAGAGGCCATGATCCCCCCTGCTTTTTCTGTCTCTCTATTTGAGCAGAAAATGCTAAAAACTGCACCTAAATAACAACAAACTTTGGTAGTTTAGTAGTTGAGTTAGTCGTCACGTTCAACACTTTTGCTGGCAGATTGTTTTTAATTTTTACAAGCTGCAGTTGCAGAAATACTTCAGGAGGAAACATCTACCTCGGGGAGATGGAGACGAGATGTAAAGACGGAGAGTTGCAGAGGAAACGCATCATCAAGGTAAACAAGGCTTGTGAACACGCCGTCCTGCATGTTGACGTCGCGCCCCGCTGAGCTCTCAGCGTGAGATTTCAGATCAAAGGTGATAGCGTAATGATGGAGAACAGATAATTACTCACTTCTATTCTTTTTGAACACAAAGTGAAGCCTCCAGCCATCGCTTTGCTTCCCTGTGCTGTAAACTTACTCTTCTATCGTACATGAGCTCAAAGTGTTTGCTGCCCCAAGTGGTCAACAAATGTGTCACTTCAGTGAAATCTAATTTACTTCAAACTCTAATTTTAATGCAATTCAAGCTGTTGATATCTCTCAGAGTTTGTAACCTCTTTGGATTTCACTTTGATGAAAAACTAATAACTGAATAAAAGAAGTAAATAGACAGAATTCATATTTACTGCAAATACCAGATTTGACTTTTGCTGCATTATGTAGCGCGATGTAGCTGAGTGCAAATGAATAGGAAGTTATATCATCTTTTTTGCAATAAATACATCCTTTCAACTGGGCTATAATTCTGTGTGACACACCTGAAAACAGCCAGCGTCCTGTCAGCAGGCCCTGAGGCACTCCGTTCCTGCACACACAAACAATCCCAGCAGCAAAATGTGACTGAAGTTAAAGATTTGCAGCTGAATGTTGGATTCCAGTGAGGCTCTTAAAACTCTGCATACTTCTGACTTCACCGGCGTCTGACCTGCCACTTGTTGCCATTGGCAGAGGTGCCTCCTCGTATTTGCACATGAAAAGGCAGCAGACATCTGTGTCCCTGCCAAATGAATCACTTTCAGTGGGATGGGCCTCCCACTCTGGCTGCATTAGTGGTGGCCTGAGATGTGTCGCAGCGGGGAAATTTATGTAAACTTGCTTGACACCTGTTTCCCATGAGACCGCCCGTCTGCGGGGTTTAATTAATATCACGCCATTCAAATGTTTTCCTATTTGGTTTTGGTTCAAGGGTGGAACCGACTGGGTGTGTCACCCCGCTGTCTCCGGCAGCCCCGCCGAGTATTACTCCTCCAGTGGCGGCACAGATGACAAGCAGCTAAAGTGAAAGATTACACTACTGGCTAGCTGTAAGTGAGAACCATTAATGTGATTTTGGGATAATGCCCATTGATTAATACGGCCCTGGGGGCTTTGACATTGAATGAGTGTGCTTGTCATCTCGGCTAAAAGCAAAGGGAGCCTCAGATATCTGCCATCAGTACACAACGGCAGGGAGAAAAAAAATTCACTGCCAACATTTTAATTTATTTTTTCCCCCAAAGGTGAGGTGATATGAGATCTAAGCAGCGTCTGAAAAGAAGATAGGCAATATTGCTCACTGTGGACCTGATTAAAGCCAGTATATTGAGAGCCAGACTATCAGTTCATAGAAACTGCTTTTAACAGGCATTTACTTTCTGTCTTCTGTTTACTTTGAGTCACAGTGGGATAATTATGCACATTGGCAGCTCTGAAAAACAGGGGGGCGATTGTGTTAAATTTGGAGGACTTCAATTCCCCTCGGTCATGTAAAATGTGCAGCAAACTGCACTCATCCCAGTGACAAAAAGCCAAGAGAAAGAAGAGATCTATTGTCTGTGTGACGTCTGTCTCTGCTTGTGTGGGAGGTTCAGGAGGAGTTTTCACACTTGAAATTTCTTAATTTTGTCGCCTTTTAAGGGAAAACTGGACTCTACTGCAAGTGACCGAGCCAACAAACTGCAAGAAGCATGTTTTCAAGAGCTGACCAGCATCACTTTACAAGGACAAGCACTTGTAATAATGTCAATTTAATAACTTTCCAAATGCCTACTATGATTTTTATAAAGCAAAGCAAATGAAAACTTGAGAGTGAACCAACTAATTCATATAAATTCCCACAGATGTCCAAATATAACAGTTCACAGGCTGGTGATGCAGGTTATAAGCCTGTGTGATGTTCTGCGAGTGTGTGTCTTCCTTTGTGACGACTAATTTAAGTCTTATCTTGTGAGTGAGGATATTTCTGAATAGAAGAATAAAAGTATAAACGTGTCTGAAGTTCTCTGATACTGAAAACCTACATTTTTTACACAACAAACTCATCTTCAACCTGATTCTGCAGTTTTGTGTCTTTTTGATCAACAAAGTGTGATCCCTTTTCCATCCCGTCCATATACTGGCTAGTAAACAAAAGCCTTTAAGATTTATTGACTATATGACCCATTATTGTAGAAGTGGTCCGTCATAAAAACTGGAAAAACGAAACAAAGCCGAACAAGATAAAGTCTGAGATTAGACGGAAAAGGAAGGAAGGAAGGCAGAAGAAAAGGACAGACAGAAATAAAAATCCTCAGCTGTCCTCATAATTCCTTTGAAGGCAGTCTGAACTGATGCCTTCTGGGTAATTCAGAGAAGAGAGCCAGAGACTGAAACCTCCCCCCCCCCCCTCCTCAGTTGGGATTCTTAATTTGCACAGGAAATTACAGCCTCTGATGTTGATGTTCAACAATGTCTTTTTGCACTGCTAGTGTATCATTTGAATGACTCATCTGGTAAGCACCAATTTTACAGATTGGGTGGTAACTCGTGTTGTTAAAAGGCCCATCTGCAAACCAAATTTCCCTCACAGGAAAATAAAGATGTTACTAAAAACATTCGACTTGGTTCTGATTACAACATTGGACTCATATCACATAATCGCATGTGTGTCTTGCATCAGTGTGTCATAAAGACTTACAACATGAGACCAACTCTTTCCAAGTTTCTTTTCTGTAAACTGACGTCAAAACACGTTCAGGAAATTCACCGAACTCTGACATTCAGAAGTCTTTAAAGGCAGTAACGTCTGTGCTGGAACGTTTAGATGTGTGTACGTATAGATATGCTGAGCTGAAACAGCAAAGCTGGCACTAAAATGTCAGAAGTCTTTATCAGTCACAGGATCCTTCACTCGGCTGTAAAAGGCTCCTGTGGCCACAGTTCACTCATCCAAACATCATGCGGGGGGTCATTTCAGGTGAAGTGAGTCATTTTCCAGAGGAAAGTTAGTTTCCTGCAGCAGAAGATACACAACTTCTTTTGATTTAACACAAACCTTTTTCAATTTCAGAGGTGGGTTAAGACACTTTAAGGGGTACAGATGGAGTATTAAAGACAAATAACAATGAAAACTGCCCCCCGTCATGAAAGTCATGCTCAAACTCATACAAATATAATGTTTTAATGCAGAATATACACTAATAATGTGTCTTTAAGAGGTTTGCTTTGGTTGCTTTGATGCAACTTTCAACATCTTAATGATGCTTTGCTGCATTAAAAGACATAAATAGATCGGCACAAATTTAATCTCCTCTGCTGATCTGTAAACAGCCTGATGATCAGAATTACTTAGCAACATATAACACATATAGTAACACAACTCAAGAGATATACATGGAAAAATATGAATCCACTCTCTAATCTGCCAGGAGCTCTCACTTTGCTCACATTACACGAAGGCCGAGAAATCTGGTGTCGTCCAAAAGTTCAAAAACAGAAGCTGCTGTCAACAAAACATTTTGATTGTTCTTGTTTTTACCTTCATATCAAACAAAGAAGACTTATTTTGGAAATCCTAAACTTTGCAAAGTTTCACCTGAGCTTTAAGGAAGACGACTTCTTCTTTAAAAGCTTGAAATGATGTTGCAAAACATTTGGCCTAACATAAAGACACCCTTAGTCAACTTTCACTCATCACAGTCACCAGTCAAAGGCAGCACCCAACAACAGCTTACCTGGAGTGATACTATGCATCAAAACCAAGAATTTCTATCCAGAAAATTATGATGAAAAAAAGTAAAAATAAAAACTGTAGAAAAATACTAAATTATTGATAAAATCTCTCTACAAATTCCTGTTTTTGACTTTCCAGTCATTTTTATGGTTTTGTGGGAGATCATGAATTCCAAACTCAAATCTGATTACAGATCTCACACTGTGTTAAAACATCCTGACGCACTTTGATCTAATGTGATTTGTTGTCGTAATCGAGGACGTAAAGGTTCTCAGCTTCGGCCTCCACATGTGTGTTTTATTGGACAAACAAGTCAAACGCTGACAGACTCGGTTCATGAAGCAGCTGTGACTCTGTGAGTCTGTTTTGCTTTTCAGAGGGAAAAAAAAAAGGAGCCTTTGGAGGAGCAGTCCTTCAGAGCTTCTAAATCTGATGAGGACAAGGACACAGAGAGCAATCCCTGTCAATCTGGGAAGGTTAGAGAGTCCCAACAGTAAGGCCCGTTGGATTACACCATCTCTTCATCTCTGTTATTCTCTCCCGGGCTTTCGCCTCTGCTGGAGCTCCATGTGTGACCTACAGCATTAAGGACAAAGCAATAACTCCCCATGTGCTGTCTGGAGCCTGAAGCGACAGGACAGGCCTTCCCCTCCAAACGCCAGCACAGCGGGGGCCGGGTCGTGCGAGGAAGGGTGGGCGTTCGTGGAGGCTGAGGTACCAGGGATACAGACGCAGAGGTTGTGAAAAGCTTTTAGAAATCGGACATGAGGCACCGGCCGCATCGATCGCCCCGAAGGCAACTTTAATTGTGGAGCGTAAATAAACAGAGCCAACACACTGAACAGTGTGAGCTGAGCTGAGCTGCTGTCAGACCGCTGAACGGCGAGCTGCATGTAATGGAGGATCAAACAGACTGCTGAGCAACTTAAATACTGTTTGGAAACCAGTCGGTCGGTCGCGGTGTCAGAATTTAAATTCACACGTCTGCTCTTCTGCACAGATGGTGACTTTCTTTGAAATCAGATAGATAGATAGATAGATAGATAGATAGATAGATAGATAGATAGATAGATAGATAGATAGATAGATAGATA
>JAPZDV010000006.1:21000389-21037715 GCA_029814665.1 Acanthurus lineatus | reverse complement strand
ATAGATAGATAGATAGATAGATAGATAGATAGATAGATAGATAGATAGATAGATAGATAGATAGATAGATAGACATTCCAAGCAGCTTAGAGATAAAAGTACAATATATAATCTGACACTTCTAGTCTGCAAAATGACAGTGTGTAACATCCAGTTGTGCAACGGGCAGTTTGTACACACTTAAAGAGACCATCATATAGTTGTGTGTGATAAAGTGTATGTGTGTCCTAAGGTGTGTGGAGTGAGTGTGTAATAAGTCCAGAGGTGTTGAAGAGGTTCATGTCTCACATATGAATTTAAAAATGCTTTTTATCCTTTTGTCAAATCTGTGTGTTTGCATCAAGATGAATTTGAGTTTTATTAGTTGTTTCCGTTATTGATTGATGTACAGATTCAGTTCTTGATAAGTTATTAATTATTCGTTTGGTCTTTTAAACATTTAAAAAAAAGTGAAAAATGATTTTTAACAAATAATCAGAAAAACAATTACTTAAAGGATTCTTCCAATATGTCACATCACATTCTTGTTTTTATAAAGGACATCTTGTTAGCAGTTAAGCTAGAATTCTTCTCTTCTTTTACTGACACACTGCTGTGTTTCTTAGCATGTAACTGATGATTAGTGAAATGGCTTTGAACTGAGCGATTTCCTAGTTTTTTACCTTAATTTGACTGCTACTTCTGTTTTAATAAGTTCAAAATCCAGTCAGAGTTCATTTTTATACCATGTATCACCTGCAGAAATCTTTTATTCTTAGAATTTCATGACATGTGTAGCACATGCAGACAAAACATGGCTGACGTTCATCACAAACGCTGCGTTGTGACCTTGGGGCAGTCAAAGTTTTAGTTATTGCCAATTAAAATCTATAAGCTCTTGATGTGGGACGTGAAAATTAATCTCTCTGTTCCCAGGAGAGGATTCATCATCAGTAACTAGGCCTACAATTAACCTACTTTTTAAATATGTACTGAGGCGTGATTACGTATGAATCATGCAGCCTAAATTATAACAGGTACCTTTTATCAAAAAGATAAGGAAATCTAATTCTCAGCCGACACAGAATACGCTCGGTGCTTCAAGCTAAATCAGAAGAGTCGGATGAGACTGATGAAACGAGCTACGGCTGCATGACAGGACACATCAGGATGAGTTATTCTCCCAACGCTGATTGAATTTGGTGTCAATTCCCAGGTTTTAAACAGGTAATGTAAGAAATGACAATCAAAGTTAAAGAGTCACGGGGGAAAATTGAGGAAAATCTGAGTGCTGTGAATTAAATCTGGGTCAAATTCCATTAATTTAAGTGTCTAATCTGAATATGAGTGCACAAAGAGACACGGAGCGGTGAAGGAAAGGCTGCTGACATGTGAAGGCATCTGTTCTTTTCTTACCATCATTAGCTGGTTGTGGGTTATAATTTGAAGAAATGTGTAAAACTTTTTGCGCTAGAGTCGTATTTATAGAGAGAAATAATGAATTCCTTCCTTCCTTCTTTCCTTCTTGTGTTTCTTGAGCAAAGTTGAGAAGGTGAATACATTTTTTTCTTTTTTTTTGGTTAATCTTCAACTTAGTTTAGGGGCAAATTTCCTGAAATAATCCTCATCTCCACCTCCTGGGATTTTCCTGAGGATTATGATCATTTTGGGAGCGCTCAGCGAGGACTACGAAGGTGCAGTGGCACTAATTCACGTCATCGAGCAGAGGTGGTAAGCTTCCCGTGCAGAGTGATCTGACAAATTAGTCAAAATCTCTTCGGATTTTTTTTGATGCACATTTGAAACTTCAGTATTTCTCCAAAAGATGTTCACAATCCTGCTGCAGTGCCGCGTATTCAAGCTGTGGATTGTGATGTACTTTCAGCCTGGGCTCTTACAACACACACACAAACACACACAAATACACACACAGATACACACACACACCACCTTATGTCAGCTGCCAAACCCACACTGATGCCTCATTCAATATAGTAAATGGGGCAGAGAAAAGCTACAGCTAAACACATAGTGATTCTTAAATTAATTTGCTCAACCTTGAAGCCTCGAATCTCTCATCCAGAAAAAAAGCCAATGAGATTGTCATGTTTTATTTGGAATCAAATTGAAAATGCTGTAATATACTGTTACACCTCCGTCATGGATATATGGACAGTTCAGAGCAGTTTGTTATGTTTACTGCTTGTTTTTGCGCGTTAAGGTCTCGGCCACAGATTTCAGCTCCACGCCTTTCCATTTCACATGATGCATCATCTCTACATTCCCCCCCTTGTGTTGAGCCACGTGTGCGTCCGACCACATGACCATGCCTGACCTGTTTTGTTGGTACAGTGAGACCTTTTCGAAAATGCTAATGAGATTACGATGTTCCAGACCGGCCAGTCTGCATTATGTAGATTGATGATACATTTTAACAAGTTGGCTCTGCAGAGACGTCGTGCATTTAAAGAGCGATGCTTCTGTTACTTTGGGCTGTTGTCCGGCCTTTTTTTTGTTATTTTTTCCGTCTCTCTGTTGCAATGCAGTTGACTGAAGCAGAAAAACTGATTTAATTTCCTCCCCCTTTTTTGTTTTTGCACTAATTACATAGAAGTGTGTTTTCGCAGGAGCGTCATTTCTTAACACCTTGATGCAATTAGCACAGGAAAATCCATTTTTGCACAGGAAGACAAGGATGTTGCTTCTCTGGCAACGGATCTGTGTAGTAGAGGTGTAACATTATATAGTGGCTCAGTATTTTGAGATCCAAAAACATGATGATAAATCAAAGAGTGAAGAAATGGATTGTGTAGATGGAGTCATTTATTCAAAATGGATCTATAAATGACATTTTAACAAATTGGCTCCAAAACAGAGTATAAGAGCAGCGTGAGGGAGTGCAGAGCTCGATCCAATGACGTTCAAACTGCAGAGTATTCAGTATTAATTTATTTAGGACTATTTACAACAGAGATAAGTTGTGTGTAAAGTGCAGTGAAGTTAAAAGGATTGAAGTGGAGATTTAATTTGGGTCTTTTTGGCTAAAAATAGCCAATGGATTTGCTTCAAAAATAAGCAGGAGCTGTTAATTTTTTGCTTAATTTACTGACCTTTTATACTGAAATGACATAATACTGTCCTGGTTAGCATCCGCAAAAATAATCGTACAATCAACTCAATAATAATATCAATATTTGGCACCAGAGTATTGATAAAGTATCGTAAGAGGAAGCCATACGTTATATTATCGTATCCATATTTTGCCACATGGCATCAACCCAAACTATGACCTCACTGACTCAACACTTCCTGCTGGTTTTTTATATAATAAGCTGCTGCAGCTGACCTGAGTGAGAGCGCCATCTACTGACACTAAAACTTCTTAAACTGATTGCTCATCACTCACCTGTCAGCTCACCTGTTCCCTAATTTCTAAATGAAGTTTATAGCTTCTTAAGTTAGTGTGATTATGCACAGTTTGAGTTGTCTGACTACATCTTTAAGTTTTTCATCACTTTGACTGAAATAAACTGAGAATTCTGCTTAAAAAAATGACCCAAAAGTCAAGACAACAAGGCGTAATTCTCCTTTTTTCAAGTTTTGTTTTTAATCCCGGTGTTTTATGTGGCTGATGAAAGGCTGGATTCAGTCCCTATGTGAGAGAAAAGTACATGAAAAGACAGACAAAGAGAGATGAGGGAAGGAGCGTTGAAGGACAAAGAGAAAGAAAGATTGAAGAGGAACAGAGACCACGGAGGACTACATGCAAAACAGATCCTTCCCTTATGCATCACTCAATATGCACTGCATATTGAGTGATGCATAATGTATTCTGTGACATCTCTCAACATCTATCGGTGATGAGCAGGAACTGCAACACAATCAATAATCATATATATTGTCTCTTTTTCTCCTCCACCTCCTCCCATCCACTGAACCTGCGACTGACGACAACTGTTAGATTATATTTGAAAATGGAGAGCAAATGCATGAAATTAGGACTAAGATATCCACAGTGGAATATATATTTAATCACAGTCTTCATCTTGCTTTCCTTTTTTTCAGTCTTCAGCTCGTAGCAGAAGGATTTTGCTGAGGAGACAGAGGCTCACGGTGAACCGTAGTAGGAAATGTGAGTTGGTGGGTGGGCGAGCGAGCTTTGTTGGCACTCAGCAGCGTGGATGGTTGTGGGTGTTTCTACTGGGCCTCCAAATGACTTCTGCAAGCCAAAATTTCTTACAACTGGGCCAGTAATTACTGAATAATTGATCAATGACTTCGTGAACCTCCATAGACGTGTTATGGTAATGTCCAATCTGTATATTCACATCCATGTTTGTATCTGCATGTAAATTAGTGTTGGAACGAAGCTAAAGTGCTACAAACAAAGATCATGTTTGCTAGCTTTAAATCTCAGCCATGAATATGTTTTTCTTTACACGAGAGACGGAGAAGGTGTTAAAAATTTGTACAACTGTTTAGTGTATCTCTGATTTTTGCTGCCATATGGACTCAGAGTGACGTCAGTGTGTATAAAAACATACATTTATAATAAAAGTCAAAGAAGTGAATAAAGATGCTGTTTCTCTAAATGTTCCCATGTGATCAAACCCTCTGAAGAAACTGGTGCTGAGGTGAAAAATGATTTACCAATTAAAATTGATCTTATTTAGATAATTGGCTATTTTATTAAACCAAGAAAATAATTTTTGGGGTTGTTTTGTGGCCAGAAATGGACAACTAAGATAAAGGTGCTGGTTTTCAGGTTTTCAGGAGTAAATCTGCAGCAACTCCACCGCAAAGGTTGGTACAAAAAGCCTTACTGTATATACGTGTTGGAGTTTAATACAAAGGGACAAAGGACTTCATGGTGCATTCAATGAACCTTATAAATTGTGTAACGTACATCGCTTTGTAAGGCAGCGCTGATGGACAAGGACGGTGGCCTCATTATGCAATAAAATGCAACTAAAACAATATTCCAGCGGCCATGAAGGTTGTTCGATATGGGAGGGAGTCAGATTTTATTCTCATTAGGCCAACATCTGTCATTATTCTCTTGTTCTTTCTGACTACAAGCAGTCAACAGACCCATGAAGTCTTCATGATTTCATGTAAACATCAATGCTTTTAATGATTCATCAGGTTTGAGGCTTCTGTTTTAAATTTAGAGGATTAGTTTCCTCTGGTTCTCTTTCATACTTAAGCACAATTTATATTGGAACTGAAATATCTCTGACCAAATCAATATTGAATCAACTAGAATAAGACGGGGAAATCAGTGGTTTTTACCAGCTTCTGCACAAATAATGTATTTTTATTGAGAAAACTGTCTCAATGGAAACAATTCATTTTCTCTCCTGAAATGATGGAAGCAATTATATCAAAGCAAAGGTACATTTCTCTATTTGAAAACACTGCAGCTCAAACCGTAGCCAACATGACCATCACTTCTCTTTAAATAATTAGTGTTCAGCCCACAGGACTCACATCTTTAATCATCCCTAAATCTGCAGTAAACGCATGGTACCAAGTAATCTAATAATACGCTGCGATGTAGCCGAGATCCAAAATAATTAGTATGTCTTGTCTGTTTTCACTCACAGTTATGTTCTCGGCTGATACGTCTCCATAGCTAAAACGATTACTGGTAAAAAAAAAAAAACATCTCCCCTGGTTAAATAGTTCTCCTAAAAAAACAACATGATTTTTGTCTTTTGAATATTTGAACAGTATTTGACCAAACCAACAGTCGCCCCTGATACTGTTACTGTTGCACATTAATAGAGACATTAATATGAGAGCAATTACTGACCCTGAAATAATCTCTGAGTTTGACAGTTTAACAGATTTACCTTCTCTTTCAGACAGAAAGAAAGGTATGTGATTGGACGGTTCATCACCATCCTTCATCTTTTTGGTGAATAAAAAAAGGGAGGACAGAGATCTATAAAAGCAACTTTTTAACTTCATCTCAACTAAAAAAAACTACACACATCACAATGCACCACTTTATTGGTCTTTTGCACAGTTTGTCTATAAAAGTGCATCTCTTTTTATCTCTGTTTAGTCTAGATTTCAATTACAGGAACAGTTAAATATCATGGGAAATATGGAGGGTTTGTACCAGACTAGTTGAGGTGTCTGCTTGTTGCTGTAACGGGTCCTGTAACCAAAAAAATATTACAATATATTCACCTTCTCAGAGGAAGAATCCTAAGATTCTTATCATTTCTTTTTTTTTTTTGTCGAGCATTACTCTCAGGTCAAAGTTTCTGTCAAGTTTCCACTGAACCATCTTGACAAACTACTGAATTTAGTAATAAAATGCACAATAAATAAGATAAATACAACTACACTTCCCTCATCTCCATTCCTGCTCCCCAGAGAACGATCCCTTCCCTCACAGGCAGATAAGCATCAAATTTCCTGAACACATTCATGCATTAAAAGTGTCTATACCTTCGATTTAAATATCCCTAAAACTTTCCCGCAGTGCCTCCTCAGGATCAACTTTTCTGTTTTTAATCCCCGCTGACGGTGAAGTAATGTCATTATGAGAGACGGTGGATAAAACATGTCACCATTATTTAACACATCAGAATATGTAAATGTGGCTGTGTTATTGCATATTCAGGTATCCAACTTGTACAAAGTCAAACTCTTTTTAAAAAAAAAAAAAAACTTTTGGAAACATAAAAGAGCGATAAGTTATCAGCACCTGCTGCATTAATTCCCTCCATGTGCCCTCCATAACCTTGGACTTCCTGCTGAAGTCCCAAGTTGCTGGCACTTCACGGAAAGTTTGCACACATAATTGCATACGTCCTCATAATTACACCGAGGCCTCGACCTCAATCCCAATTAGATTTTTTAAAGATAGAGTGTAATTGACTGTAAGCAATTTCTTCATTGATTATTAATACGTTTTCTGCTCAGGCAGCACGAGACGTTCAGGGTGTTTTAAAGTGTGATGATGGTCATGCAGGTTTTTTTTTAAAGCTTCAGGGTTTGAATGTGTAATATGATGTTTTAAATTGCTTTGACTAGACAGCGTGCCGTTAAAGGTTGCTCAGCACATCGATGTCAAGCTTCGACATTAAAGAGACCAACGCCAATGTTTGGATTTGTCCTACGACTCTGAGTTATAACCTTTAAACAGGTGTGGTTTTATATTCAAATCTCACCTGCTGCAGCTTTAAACTTCACTTCTTAGTCTTGTATCACACTGAAATAAGGTTTTAATGTCTGCTCGGTAGGTGGGAGACCCTGTCAGGCACCTGAAGTTCAGATCAAACCACGAGCGTCTGCACTGTTGTGTTAACAAAGCAGCTTCGTCTCATAAAGTGATGACCACATCGAATCCCAGAGGAGGAACTGTCTTTGACCATTTGGTATTTCTCCTTTTTTCACCAGAAGTCTGAGCCGACTTATTAATAGCGCTGTTTTCCTCCGCGAGAGGCTTTTTCCAGACATGAAAAGCACCTGGATCTGAAGGTTGCTTCATCATGTTTTAAAGCAGCCTGTTGACAGCAGCGCCAGATGAGAAACTGTGACAAATGACGCTTGTCAGGTTGTGTGTTTTAAACTCCGAAGTCCACAGCAGAAAAAGAGCAGAATGGTGTGCTTTTATCTGTCCAATATTTGTGCTACTTTCTTTTTTTTTCTTTGTAAATGGATGGGGATGGAAAGAGAAGGCGTGTTGGCTTTCGCTGCATGTGTCAACAGAACGACATATAGGCGTGTTTGTGATCATGACAAAGATGTTCAAGCCTTTATTAAAAGCTCCCGTCAACAAAAATAGACGCAGCCGTGCATCACTCGGCCCTGGTCAAACCTCCGAAGAAATCAAAGAAAAGTGGACAGTTATGTAACGGAAATGGTACTTTTTCTTCCCCCCTCGCACAATATTTCCCATCTATTATTCACATTTGAGATTCCTTTAAAGCACCAGCGCGGCCTATCTATAACTTCACATTTCCTCTTGATGCCATTGTGTCTCATCACATTTGTTGCGGTGGACAGTGCAGAGGAATCGGATAAGACAGATCTTTTGAAGATGAGAGAAGGGGGCGAGAGGAATCGGAGTTAGCGAAAGCGTTAATGGGGCCCGGTGGCCATGTGCCCGTGCCCCGAGTGGCTTTGATCCCTCCGCTCCAAATCTAGCAGACTCCAGCCGGGGTGCTGACAAGCGTAATTTCCTGGTTGGGGATGGAGGAGGAGGTGGTGATAGTGCTGACAGGCCAAGAAACCCACAGAGACTCGTGCTTTAAAAAGCTGCACTCCATCACTGATCACACAAGGTGATCATTTGAGCCAGAACTCAAAGAGCTCTGGGCGTTTTCTTTCTTTCTTTCTGTCTTTTTTTTTAAAACGAAAATCCAGCTGGATGGAAACAGAAATGTCAGAGGGGGGCTGCCACTAATGATTCTTTCATTATTAACTAATCTGTCAGTTATTTGCTCAACTAAGTGATTAATCGTTTCGTCTCTGAAATGTCAAAAAAAAAAAAACAGGGAAAACGTTGGAGATGTTCTCAAATTGCTCATTTTGTAAAACCAACAATCCAAAACTAAAAACTAAAGCAGCAAATCCTCAAGTTTAAGACGCTGGAACGTTTAATAATTAGCATTTAAGACCAAACAATTAATTTTAAACAAATATTATCAGCCGATTGATTTTCTGAGTCAAGTATTTTGTTTTAGGTAAGAAAATCACCAACTTGTAGCTTCATAAATTGGCATCAACTCTTAAAAAATTCATTTTAGCTGCTTTGTGTTGTTTCTAAACTGATATTTTATGATTTGTATTTGGTTCGGACACTGTGTTTTAAGCTGTTTTGGTCTTTGCTTCCTCACAGAGAGAAACAGGTCTTATAGGTAACAGCGCTGAGTGTCTGACAGTCATTAGTCTCATTAGTGCTGATGGGAGGGGCTCGACTTCTGTCAAGTGTTGGACGATGAAGGACGTTACAGGTGAACTGTGTACGTTCAGAGGAGTTCAGAGCTGATTATCAAAGAACCAGGACGGTTCTGTGATGCATGAATTTAAAGTAAAACTGGTTTAAAACAACATAATTTGCAAACTTCACTTGTTATTTTGTAAAACTTAGAGGTTTTTTTTTTTAAAGTTTAATGATATTTTACCTTCTCGTTTCACTGTTACAGCCGTTACAACAACAAGTGTTGCTTCATAGGTTGTTGCACTGAAATCTCTTCCCTCTATACACAAGTATCTACTTCACTGGTACACACAGCTTGATTTGTCATATTTTGGGTTGCTGAGTGGATTCATGTGCTGATATTTGGGTCAATGATGTTTCAGCTTCAGCACAAACAAACTTCTTAAGGGGACTTGGATTGTTTGTGTGTGTGTGTGGGGGGGGGTCCACGGGGCCGCTGGCTCCCCCAGTTTCAAACCACTGTTTCCGAGTAAATGTCCCTGTATTGCAACACTTACTGTACAAAGACGTTTCAATCTTCCCTTTTCACTCGAACACATTAAAGCAGACAAACATGAAACGGAGTGAATGTTTACATTTTGCAGCTGAACGTCAGTGTCATCGCTCACACACACACACACACACCGCCAGGTGTTACTATTTCAGAGGCAGATCCAATCTCAACTTAACCCCACTGTTTTAACTTAAAAAAACCTGTTAAAGTTTTTTTAAGAGCTACTTTTCTTTTGTTTGCTTGTTTTTTTTCCCCCTAAAATAAAGTTTGTTGTTAAACCTGAATAAACAGCTGAATATTTTTTTCTTCCTTCACCATCGTCTTTATGAAAGAAGATCGGCTGCGTGCTGCTGCAACTATTTTTTTCTCAAATGAAATCACTTTTTTAATTTGACGCTTTCACCCGAATGCAAAACCTATTTGTCACGCGAAGGCAAGAGCCCGTCAGCACACACTTTATGAAAGTTCACGTGAATTAGCACTTGTTCCTGTGAAGCCTCCACTTTATCTGCCACTAAACTAACACACACACACACACAACTACATGCGTGTGTGTAGAAGTCCCACCTTCCCAAACTTCTAAAGCGAACCCGACACCCTCAGTTGGATCAAACTTGGTGAACTTCTGCAGTTTGACTTCTGGTCTTTGATTCTCATCCTGATCTGATCTGCAGTCACTTATGTTTCCATCATTATCGGTTTTATTTGCATCTAACTGAACTTTTCACATCACTCAGCGTTTGTTCGACAGTGAGAAAATAGTTTGACCATCATTGGTGGGTTTTACTTGTTATTTGATTCTTTCAGTGGTACGAACAGAACAGTATGTACATTAATATACTTAAACAGAAAAAAACAGTCCAAATGTAAATCTAGTTTTAACTTTACTCTTTTTTTTAACAGAAATTGTTTGTTCCCTTACTGGTTCTTCACTGTTCTATTGTTGATGATTTAAAAATATGATTAAATGTCAAGTGAGAAAACATTCAAAATGTCATCAAAGCTCCATCTGCCTCATCAAAACCCAACTTTCCCATCAAAGAATACATGAACTACAGGAAGTAACTGGAAAGAAAGGGATGCTAGTAAAAAAAAAACACCTGTTTTCATTCTATTTAAATACATTTAAAGTGTTATTATTATTATTTAGGATAAAAAAAACCCATCTGCTTTCATTAAGGAGCGCTCACGGTGTTAAACTAACCTTTTACTATCATCAGAATTTTCCTCAGGCAGCGAAAACACAAGTGTGAGCTTCATCACGCAGCCATAAAACACAGCACTCCTCCAATTTAGCAGCATGTATTTCCAGCAAACGCTTAAGTATCCTGATGATAGACTGTCTTTTTTTTTTTACTACAAATGTAAATATAAATAAATGTGGAGTTTTTTAAAAGTAATAAAAACTTGTGTGAATGATTTTTCGATGATTTATTCTCTGATGCTGCAACATCAAAAGAAACCCTCTCGCCTGGTGTTCAGCAGGACAGCGTCAGATTTTATTCCAGGTGGATTTCACTGCGCCGAAAAGCAAAGAAATGCAGCTCAGCATGTTCACTTTGGTAGACATGTATGTTGGAAAGCAGCGCCGTCTGCTTTTTTTTTCTTCTGCAGCCTCCTGTGAAGATCCCAACAGGCTGTTTGCATCCTGAAAACTGCAGCGAAGTCTCTCAGCATTTCTGGTTTATCGAAGATGAGTTGATTTACAGGTTGAAAAATTCGATGTCAGCTGTTCGTTTAGAGACTCTTTGAGTATTAATGTTGTTATTATTGTTATTACCTGTTTTTTATGCCAGAATGTATATAAATCCACATAGTTTTAATGGCAAATCAGCACATGAGCCCCATTAACTCTTCCTAAAAACTTCACTTCTTCGCCTTCCTTCATCTTCAAAAGATCCGTCTTAACCACTTACAAATAATCTGCAGCTGAGAAGACAACCCCCCTCCGTGAAATGAATTTTTGATGACTCCAATAAACAAAAAAGTGATGCCTTGTATCCTAAAGTAGCTGCAAGTATTTCAAATTCCAGCTCTCTGCAAATCACAGCTGGATTTTTTTGACTTACAGGCTGCAAAACACCACTAATTCATTCAAGTCCAGCGCTTATTTGCAAAGTAAGCTCGATGCAAGGTTCTTCACAGGCGGAGAAGAGGTGCTGCCCTGCTTAGTCCCATTAATGAATCCTCATATTAATCAATCTATAGGTAAATTAAGCGTGGAAATAAAGACCGATGAGCATCTAAATGACTTAATTACTTCACAGGCCACCACATTTAATCTCCATGGAAGCTAATGGAGCTTTATTCATAAGGTCGTTCCTGCAACACACTCGGTGTTTAATACACAAGCGTTTACTAAAAATCATTGTGTTGTGCTCCTTTGTGAATGTGTCATGTAAAAATCTGCATGTTTTCTGATTCATATACGCTTAAATGAGGAAAAAAGGTGAAGGGCAGGTGTTTCTAAGGTTTCCTGTGTTACAAATCAAAGCAGCTGACACAGTTTAGCAAAGTTCATTGACTCCTGGAGGCTCCTTTTCACCGCTGTGTGCTTTCATTCTGCAGGTCCTGGATCAGATGATGACTACAGCAAATAGTGTTTTAATGCAGACAGTGTTACACATTCAAGTTGATGTGCAACAGGAAGACGTTGCTCCAGACGCATCAAACCTTTTTCCTGATGCCATGCAAGAACGCTTCTTCAGTAAAATAAAAAAGCACCAAGTGAATGATTTTATATCAAACCAAATGTGTGTGTCCTTGTACAAAGAGATTGTCAGACAACAAGATATTAGTGGACAAATTGACAACGCAAAAAGATAGAACAAGCGAGCTTTATTCTCTGTCAGTAAAGGGGAAACTCTCTCTGATGGATTACGGCTTTAGATTGACGAGGATTACAGTCGGCAGGATATTTAATGGAAGTTTCGAGCGCTTCTTACGAGCAGCTGAAGGTCGTGCTGCTTGAATTGCATGAGACCGCATGCAGTATTCGCTAAAATAAAAAAAAAAAAAAAAAGTGTGCCGGGGCTTAAAGGATGCTGCATTAATGTGCATAAATGAGTGAAGTCAAATTATCTGAGTTTAAAGTTCATTTATTTATAAAGTCTTATTTAAATTCTCAAAGGAGTTCATTTATTCATACTGTCTTTAGTCTCAAAGGAGCAGCTTGGTGTAATATTGAAGACAAAACTTGAATATTCATCAGATGCAGATTCACTGACATGAGAAGCTATGGATGTATATAAAAAGGATTTTTTATATATCTGCAGTGGACAAAAAAATGTATATTTATATATGTATATATTATTTAAACCAGCATAATGCTGAACATAATGACTCTACTGTTGCAGAAACCAGAGTGTGTGAGAAAATGTACTTATTGATTTCCTGACTTAATTAACTTCACGAGACGAAACTGAACTTTATCTTTTACTGGTTTTTATTGTTTTACAAAGATTCTCAGACAACAAATAAAACAATGAAACTGCTGCTTATTCCAACTTCTCAAACAGGAGGATCTGTTGCTTTTCTCTGTTTTATATTCGTGTAAATTCAAAAACTCTGGACTATTGATCAGACAAGACAAGCTGTTTGAATGCATCACCATGCACTCGGAATAAATTGTATTTTTTTATTATTCTCTGACACTGAAGAGACGCAGAGAAGATTTGCACCTGATATTAGCAAGAGATCTGTATCTGGATATCTTGTATTTTACATTTTTGTCTTTCTTTTTGCCATCTAAGCAGACTAAAACACCTGTAGGCGCATCTGCTGCCCCCAACAGCTCTGCAAAACCTGCTTAGCATCTATGGCGTCTATAAGTCTGTGTGTTCATGTCTCTTTTGGAGAATGTTTAGGTCCTTACAAGTGTGAACTAAACTGGTTTTGTTATCTGTACTGTTAGAGGAGAGTCGACAGTGAGGGTTACGTCTCCACGATGGAAGGTGAGTTTCTTTTCAGGAGCAAAATATCACTGATTTTCCTGCAAGAGTGAATGTTAAAGAATCAAAGCCAAGAATCCAAGTTCAAAAAATCGTGTATATTTGACAAGGTTGCAGGAAAAGTGTGTTATTTGTCCCTGAGGCTTTTGAAAATATCTTGTGTTTTTTTTTTTTTGGCTCCAAAGAATCAGGATCACTTTCTTCTATATTTAATAACTTCCAAGTTTCCTTCTGTCTTTCTCAGAACGCCGACACCTCCTGGGTATTATGTCTAATTTTAAGACAAGCCATCCTCCCGTGGAGACTGCTGCAGGGGGGGGAACCGGTGAAGATGCGAAAGCCACGCTTTACTTTCAGACTGGGATGGGAACCAGCTTCACATAGCAGCCAGAGAAGTGATGCAGGAAGAGAGGGGGGCCTCCCAGGTCGCCCGCCAAAGGCTCACAACAGTCGGGATGAGTCACCATGCTGCACAGATACAGTCCAACTCCAGCAGCTTATCATGTGAAAAGAGAACATTACAATCCTTTTCTTCTCGCTGACCCAGAGCGAAAACTTTCTCCAAGTACGATCCCGCTTTTCAACAGACCAGAGAGTTTCCACCCGATGGAAAAAGCCAGGGAGGGATTTTTGAGATCTAAATACTAAATTATCTTGACAGGCCTTAAAAGAGGAATTAAAAGAGCCATTATATTGCCGAACAAAAGAGGATGAAGGTTATAAACCTTCATTATATTCGCTTCTTTCTTCCTGTTATCAGTTCGCTTGTACATCAGTGACCAAACGGTGGAAAACATTTAATTTTAGACCAAATTTCTGAGAGGTTGAAATACTTTAAGGTTGACCTTGAAGGTTTTTTTTATCTCTGAGGTCACAAAACTGCAGCAGGATTAAAGCAAACAAAGTCAGAGACGATGGGATTGTTCACGTTTCGGGAGGATGAAGGAAAAGCTACAGTAGATATGAAGTTTTGAGAAATAAAAGAGGAGTTGCTTCTCTATTTAAAGGTCAGGACTTTCTTGGTATTCTGCAAGTTGATGGCCTTGGATTCCTGTTATTTCATTTTGCTGTGGGTTCATCTCACTGACCTGCCCAACTGAGAAACAACAAAGCAGCTCGACGAGGACGAGTTCGGTCTATTGAACGTCGTTGTACATCTCAATAACAAAAGAATAACCAGCTTATATGTTTCATGGATCCTCCAGATGTAGAAGTTTGACTGAAGTACCAACAGAGCCAATGGGAAGCCGATGTTATAAGGACTCTGTTGGAGGTTAAGGTGGAATGACAGAGTCTCGCAGACTCACTGCAGCTTCAGTCAGCATTTATAATTCAGCCGGTTTCTCACCTTGATGCCAAAACAAGTGAAATTCTCTCAGATTTCCACTTAAAATTCTCTTAAAATCAGCGGCCACTCGACTGCTGAAACTCTGAACAAACTGCCAAGTCAGAAGCTTCACTGTTACGAGGCCGTTTCCCTCCGCCTGCAGAAAAATGAGCCAAAAAACACAGTGAAGGTCACAGCGGTATCAGCTGGGGGAAAACCAAAATAATGACTGCATTAACATGCAGCTGGGGAGGTGTGTGTTCTTTAAGGATTTCCAGGGAGGAAGAGACACAACGGTGAGCTTTTTTTTTTATTCCATCATTATTCTCAAAGGGAAAAGACACAAATATGAAAATAAAATCAGGCTCTGTGACACCAGTCGCTCGCAGCTGTGCTCAGAAACGTGGATGCTTTCATTCCAGCCAGCGTTTATTCAGGATAAACCCTTTGTGCCTTTTTCTTTTATATTTAGATAAAAATGTCATTATTTTCACATTTTTTAATAGTTTTTTTCTGCTCGGGTGAACTTCCACTTTTCCTCTGTTCCAATTTGTTTTATCATTTGCCTCTGTGACGTTTTTATCTAAATAAATCTGCCGTGCTTTTTTTTTTCCATCTCAGACTGTCACAACACAACAGTGAGTCAACTTGAAAAGAGTTCGTAACGTTTGTCTGACAAACGCTTAAGTTTTTGAGGAAAACTGGAAGATCTGCTCAGCATCAGAGCGTAAAACACAGGAACAGAGTATTTGGAAATCAAGCGAAAGGAAAATCCTCAGTTAAAGAGATTTTGTATTGTTCTATTTAAGTAATTCAAGACATTGAAGTCCTATAAATCAATATAAAGCTCTTTGTGTCACTAGAGACAGTTTGTACGCTAAAACAACAGTTTTTTGGCTGCTGATGGGTTTTAGTTTTGGAGCCTGACTGTGTTTATGGGTGAATTTGTGGCAGGATGCTGTTAATTCACTGTGAATACATTTAAAAGATCCATCTTAAGCTGACATATGGTTTCTATCAATTCCAGACACTTAATCAAACCGTTGCTGCTTAAATAAAACATGCCTGACAGGTGAAGTTTCATTATTTTAACATCAGACGAGGTGAAACAGAAAAAGTATTTGATTCCAAAGCAAAAAAAAAAAATATTGAAACAGCAAGTGTGTAATTTTAGTAACAAGTTTTTAATCGATGTTTTAGAGTTTCCCTCTGCCCACACGTTGAACTGTGATTCAGACAAAACAACACCGCCTGGTTATTTCTGCACACAGCAAATCTGTGTGTGTGTGTGTGAATTCTGGGTTTCAGCTGTAACCGAAATAGCCAGGAGTTTGTGAGATGTGAGACTTCCTTTAGCAGGGGGGAGGTAGGACTTTAGGTTATGTTTGTCACAAATGTCACTCCGAATCACTGCTGCAGAGAGAAAATTCATCTGGGTATGCATTTTGCACCTTAGGTCACTTTTGACAAAGTAGACCTAAGAGCTGATTCACTTCTTTTTTTAAAAAAACATGCACGAAACAACTTGTGTAACAAAACCTTCCAAATATAAAAATGCAGCAGAACATTGCATTAAAAAATATCCGGCGCCAGTGTTTATTACGTTGCTAATCTTCCAAATGTATTTAATCCAGGTTAATATAAACACCACACCGCCTGAATACATGAATATTTCATGCTTCACAGTGACGCATTAGCACAAAGCTGTTTGGTTTGGCTGAAAGCATCTCCACACTGAATACAAGGCTGATTTTGGCAAAAGAAAAGGCAACTCTGAACTCAAACAATGGTGAAGGTTGCAGTGGGGATTAATGGGGGTAAAAGAAAAACAGCTCGTCTTTGTACAGGCGGCGTTGGAAGCAGTCTGCTGGAACCGATGCCTCGAGGAGAGAAAATATCATTTTGGTTCCGGAGAATCTGCTTTTTGTCGGTTTTTGGATATTGTGAAAATCCGCAATAAATAGATGACCCAAATTAGAAATGACCCGTCGACTCGTTCACAACTGCAGGTTGGAAAAATTACCCGAGCAAAATGGCGAAACTTGTCGCATCTAAGGGGATATATATAATAAACGCTAATCTAAATCTGCGTTATTTAGTTATTCTAGCCACTAGGGGGCAGCAGAACAAGTTGAAAACACACTTTTTATCATCTAAAGTGGTTGCATTTTAAGTGATATAAGAGTCTGTGCCTTATTAAAGCATGCAGACACAAAGAAAAACACCAGTCATGCTTCTATTTACCTGATTAATTTAGATCCGATATTCACTCGGATTTTGGTTTTTAGAACCTTTTAAGGAAAATGTTTGACTTTTAAGCTCGCTGCATGTTGCACTCAGTTCACCAGCTGGTCAACGACTTCATAATTCTGTCGTTTGGTGCTTTGCAGACATCACAGAGTGGATCTGTTCGAGCTTTTTCAGCCTGAGAAAAGAACACCTTCCAGTTCTGGAAACAGTGTCACTAAGATCAGAGAACAGAGTTAATGATCGTCCACACCAGGAATAACTGTGATGGTAATATTGTGATCTCGTACGCTGACAACAATGACACGTGAAAACAGAGGCACCAAGCAGCAGGTGCTGCACGCTTTTTAATGCTTCTGTATGAGTTAAGATTCATTACCTTGTTGATTATCAAAGTTGCATCAGTAAAGACAAAAGAGCCTCAGAGACCCGACCAGCTCCAAACACTGTTCGGTGGTTTGTCTCATGTACTTTACAGTTCAGACGTGTCTGCAGCTCTGCACGCAACATTACAGTGTTATTAGGTGTTAAATGAGTTGTGAACGACCGTGCAACATTTAAATCTACTTTGATTGGCTGTTTCTATCTTCATCAGATCCCTCAGAGTGATCCCAGAGATACTGTGGGTCACTGTTTTGGTCGTTACAGTTGTGATTTGTTTGAAAGGATCATGAACTAAAATCAGTTTACGTATGCCGTTTTTAAGTCTAGTTGTTTTTTTAAGGAGACTTTTGGCATCTTTGCTACATTTCTGATTCAGGAAACTTGTCTCTGCTTTGCTTCACCACAGATTTACATAACAAACAAGCAAAATGCACAGCAGGTTGCTTGAAGCTCAGCCATCTTGGGAGCATTTAAAGAGGAGACTGTTTGCACAGAAACACTGAGCTTCGTTGTTTTTAAACCAAAAGGTTCTGCAGCTCTGCAGAGCAGGTGAACAGGTGAGCAGGTGAACAGGTGAACAGGTAAACAACAACTGCTGCGGGTGTGTATGATATTTAAAGAACATCAGATTTTCAGATTCTTGGATGCATGTGAACTTAAGAAAGCCAAAAACAGAGAAAGGATTAAATCTAAAAGAGAGATGAGCATTTCATGTTTGGATTCACTGATTAATTGTTACAATCATTTGGCTCTAAATTCACAGATAATGACTCTTGTTTTTGTCACTATTGTTTTGTTCCATCGTAAAACAGTGCTGTTGGTTTTGTGCAATATTCTGAGGAAAAGGAGCCAAAACTCAATTTGGAAGTAACAAATATTACATGTTAATGAAGCTGTGATGATAATAAACTGAAAAATAAAAATGCGATTCCTCATTTCTGCATATTAATGTCTCACTAATACGAACAGGAGCTGCAGACTCCATGGAAAACACAACACAGGAAGAGAATTTCAATGAAGTTAATAAACAGAATAAGAAACTGAAAATGTTCCTCAGATTGAGAGATTTGAATCCAGAGAACCTTCACAGCTTCAACACGCTCGGTTTCTTCTCACTGAACTGATTAAAAAAAATAACGTTGTCTCATCAAGAAGCAGCAACATTTTTACACTGAACTCTGCTTATTTAGTAAAAAAAAATATTCAATCCTTCTCACTGAAACTTATAATAACATCTTTTAGCCGTCTCGAAGCTTTCTTTGTTGGTTACTCGAGGAGAATTTTTCCGAGCTATTACCATCACTCAAACAAACAACGGAGCCAATGCAGAGCCAATTACGGTCCTATTTCCCACTTTCATTATGACCTCCATCCTGCATTCTTTTGTCACTTCTTTCTGGTGATTTCTGAGGCAATTTAAGAATGCAGAACAAAAACCAACCCCCAAAATGACCATCAAATATCTCATTACCAAAAAAAATAAATAAAAAGGGCTCTGCTACGGGTCACAGTGATGAATCTGTGAAAACGACATAAAGCCACATCTTAAGGTCGATTAATGCTTTAGGATTTATTCAAACTCGCACTGCGCACAACAAATCATTACGGGTTATGAATATGGATAAGGCCAAAGGTTTGGTGTTCATATAAAACACTCATGATATATTGCTAATGACTTGTTGCAGTTGTGTGTATGGAATATGGAAACACACACACACACACACACACACTGCTGTGTGCAGCATTTAGAGTTTAACAGATGGAGGGTTTTAATAAAAAGGACATGAGCAAGAAAAACCCAGCAGAGACAAGTAATCTTTCACTCTGTTAGAAACTGATTTACTGTTTCACTGAACGTCAAAGTTAAAGTATAAATGTCGAAAGGATAAAATGTGGACCACCGGATATTAAGACTGAAGTAATAAAATCCTAAATAAATATGAAAATCTGGAACTAAACGTCAAGCTCATAATAACAAAGGTTGGTTGGTTAAAGCAATTATGAGATTTTTTTAGCTTTAATTTCTCTTAAAAGTGAACAATTTCCAGTTGAGAAGCATGAAAAAGGAGGAATTACAGCTTTTTTCTTCATTCTCATGTGGAAAACTTACTTCACTTCCATTTCAATCTCTAAATCAGCTATGCAAGAGACTTTCATGTTTCCAAATCTTTGCATTTTTCTGCAGTTTGAGTTTTGGGAGCTTAATTATTTCTAAATGAGAAGAACTACAATGTTTAAAATCACCTGTTACATAAATGTTTTCCTCAACCAAGGTTATGGTTAGGGCATGATTCATCTGGTTATAAACACTAAAACGCACTGAAAATGGATCCTGTTTCTATTTTAAATGCACAGGTTTTGATTCTCACAGGTGTCTTTGTCTCTTAGAAGTCAGTCTGGTTGAACTTTTGTACAGCAATTTGTCCCTGAAAACAACTTTATATTTTTTAAATCTACTGGTACAAAATACCATCTGTTTGTTAGAAGAAGCTTCTCTGATCTAAAAGCATAAAAAAAATATTCAAAGCAAAGAGAAATAGAATTATGATTAAACCAAATCAAGCTTCTGTTGCAAAAGATTACAAACTTTGAACAGTAATTCAAAGAAATTACTAAAGATTTGTCTTTAACTGAGTTACACAGGTAAAAGATTTTAGGAAAACAGACATAATGTTTGAGATTCTTAGTCAACACAAACCAGGAGGAGAGAGAAGGAGGTTCAACGTTTTATTCTCTCTGGGGTTTTTAAACAAAACATAAAGGAAGCTGATCAAAACTAACAGAGTAAATAATGGAAAAATACTCCAGGATACATGTTTTCATCATTCAGTCTTTCAAGTGCACCGTAAATAAAGACTCACATTAAAGCAACTGCCTTCCTCGTATGTCAGCCAGGATCAATAACAACCACAATCAATAACCGCTGATGAAAAAAAAAGCTTATAAAATTCATGTATTATTGTGTTCAATGTATTATTTTCTCTGAAGCCTTTACTGAAAATTCACATGGTCGATTTCCAAAGCGAAACCAAACTAAACGGCACGTTTGAACGACATGTAAACAAAATATATTCAGTCACAAGCATCATTCATTCCACCCGCTTCACTTCTAAAGCTGGTCAATGGATCTGAAAGGGTTAATCATAGTGATTCTGAGCAGATTACAGGTATTTTTCATGGATATAAGTCAGGAGAGAAAAACAGTTTCCAGCAGCCAACATGCTGAAAACAATGACGGCCGCGTCCGTGCTTGTTTTTCCATCACTGATTAATCCAATTATTATTTTCATGATTAAACAATAAACTGTTTGACCTTTTAAAGTGTGAGGAGATTTGCTTCAAGTGTGCATCACAGCCTGAAAGTGATGCATCTAAACTGTTTGTTTGGTTGGAAACAAAAGCCAAGAAAAGACAGAAAAAAAACAAAATCCAAAACCCAGAAACGAGTTCAGTTTATGATCTTATGAGACAAAAAAAAGCAGCAAATCCAGAAGCTGAAACTTGTATATTTGTGTCATTCTTGCTTGAAAAATGACACAAATGATTAATTGATTAACTGACTATTTCCTGTTGACTAATTATTTCAGCTCCACTTCAAACAGCCTGAAATGCTGCAGCTTTTTTTAAGCACATCATCATGATTTGTATTCAGCCAGTAATCTGTGATTATTTTACAAGAAATAACTTTGCAGAAAGGTTTAAAGGAGAAGCTTTAAACAGTCTCCTTCTGCAGTTTGGATGAAGTCGAAGCCTGAAACATGTCATCAAGGTAAACAAACCTTTTTGCAGTGAGGTGACTGTTGGAAGGAAAATCATTCGCATTGAGCCGCTCTGATCACACTGAAGTTTTCTTCTGTGGACTTCCATCAACCACGGATGAAAACTTAATGGCCACAGGATGCACAAATGATGTTGACTCGCCTGTTTGAACTTTTTTCTTTTGTCCTGCGTCTCGTTCCACATCCTGCGCCTTATTACAGGAAGCAATTCCCACCCGAAGCGTCTGACCCGGCTAATCGCAGCCTCACCAACCCATTTGTGGCGGCTACACTGCTGTTACACCGCGTCCACCTCCTCAACCTCCATCTGCAGGCTTCCTCTCGTCTAACCTGTGCTCCTAACTCGGCATCTGCTTTATTTAATTGGTTTCAAAACCTGAAACAACACAGAAACAAATGTTGTCTCTCCCACATTATGCGGACGTACACAGGACTTTTTTACAAACGGTATGTAAATCAAACGGAAAAGGCCAAAAACCTGCAGCTGTTCTGCGGTGAATCCGCCGGTGGGGGATTTTAATTGAGGACACCCTTAAGAATTGAGCCATTTACAACGAGCACAATTGCATTTGTACATCGCTGCAATAACACGGATTTCCAGAAATGAAAGAAGTGTGCACGCTCAGCAAAGTCCTACCTGAGAGAACATTAACATGCTGGAGCTTTATCGGCTTCCTGGCAGTGAGGAGGATTCTCCAGCAGCTCAGGCAGCTTTTGTACCCATCATCAGCAAAAACACCATTAAATGATGGCGACATTATTGTGTCAGTACAGCTCAAACATGGCCGGAAAGTTTGCAGCCTTGTTTTGTGACTGATAGAAATTATCTGTGTGGCAAAGAAGCGAACAGCCACCGCCTCCTGATGGCTGCTGGTGAGTCAGTGTACTGGTTTCCGACTGGTTTCTGACTGGTTTCTGACTGGTTTAGGCTGTGATTAGATTCAAATTTTGACCACTTTGTTTATATTCCCTTTAACCTCGGCTGGTTTTCAGTATCTCTTGGGTTTATTAGGAATTACGAAACTGTTTGGGGAACATTTTTAACCAAATTATAGGGCAATTTTTTTTAATTTTAATTAAAAAGTCACCACCAAAGATTGCTACTGGTTCAAGCCTCAGCAACCTTTGGATGTAACAGCAATTTTATTTGTAATAATACTGTCAAAATACTATTCACAGTTTGTATAACAATCAATGAACAATCTGTGTGTGACTTTCTGAAGCACTCATTCTCAGTTCAGTCTTTTGTAGCTTTTACAGCTGGTGTGTTTGTGTTTTTGACTCATTGCAGAAAACTGTGACAATGTTGCACCAACTGTATTTGCATTGTTTAAATACAGGAAATAGTTGCATGCAGTTTGTTAATTACACACTTTCCTTTTGTCTCATATGTGCAGGTTAAGCAGCTGCAAAAGCTTTAAATTTTAAAACTCAATGAATTCACCCTTTAGTGTCATTTTTTCCATCAGACGTGCAGATATCTTCTAAATGCTTCGCCACTTCAAAGATATTCTGAGGGTTAACTGTATCTCAAAGTTCAGGTTATTTTTATTTTCTGTATTAAATGTTCGTTAATATGCTTCTTTCTTTTAATTAGCTCATTGATTGTTGTCAAAAATGTCAGTTCAAAGTGTTTATTAATGTTCCATTCATACATGCAATTAAAATTAACTTAATTTATCTTAAACAGAAAAAAAATCCACAGATTTTCAACTTTAAACAACTTTGCATCAATCATCTAAACACATGATTCTGGGCAGGTTTTCAAAGAAAAAATCTTTGATGGAAGAAAAAGAAAGAATTTTTTTAAAACCTCTGGCAGAAACAACCAAAGACTGCACAAAATAAAAGAGACAGATGCTGCTTCGCTCAGACACACAACATCGTCGGGAAATAAAAGAGAGAGAAGTCAAAAGGGGAGGAAGATGAAGAGGAGACGTACAGGACCTCAGTTATCACAGTGAAGCTGTGATTTTCATATAGTTTCTTAAAACTGAGAAGCACAAAAGCTGAGGTGGGAATAAAATCTATTTGAGAGAAGATGTTTAGCTTTTAATTGAGCTAAAAAAATTAAAATCCTCTGCACCAGATAATTCCATGAAGCTAACAAGCTCACAGCTAAAGGAGGCCAATCAGGGGGGGCGAGTAACTGAGCGCTGCAGGAGTTTTCTGCTCCGGTCCGAAAGAAACAGTCAGTGTTTGATGAATAAAAACTGTTGTAAAAAGTTACAGACAGAGAAACACTGACAGCTGCAGAACAGCAGGATGTTTCGCACAGATTCTTCCTCATCGCTGCTTTGTTTCAAAATTATCTCGGACCAACAGATCTCTGGGCTTTTTAAGAAAAACCACCAGGGATGATTTGATTTACTAAAGTCATGCTGATCTTCTTCCAGGACAACCTTTTAAAGTTATTATAGAGAAAAAAAACCCAATAGGTTTGAGAATTTGTCCCTAAAGATTGTAAATCATTGATATTACAAACCCTGCAGGCCAGAGAGATTAGAAACTTCAGTAAAGTCAGCGACTGCAACCATTTAATTACAACTTAATCATAATCATATCAAACGATATAAAAAGTAATCGTTTTCATTTGGCTGTAACACCACATAAAAAAGTTTCAGATGAGGATCATTTAAAGATCAAAAAGGTAACTGAAGTCATGAGTGCGTATTAAAATTTCTCAGCGTCAACAGAAATTTATTTTTTTAATCTGTCTGATATCGAAGTCCAGAGGAGGAGAAGTTTAATTTAATGTTGCATAAAATCTGACGGACTGGAACTGAAAGTGTTAAACTTTTTGTTTTGTTTTGCTTATTTCATTATCAATAAAGGCAGACAGATAAATATATTTTACCAGCACACGTTTGCATTACATCTCGAGGGTTTTGGTTATCTTTAGGGTCAGAGGTCGGAGTCAGAGGTCCTCTGACACCTGAAGGCATCTCAAGGCTTCAGCTCAGGTTATTTTCCTTCCATACAAGGAAAATGAAGAGAGAAGTTAAAAAATAAGCGAAACAAGAACTGAAACAAAATGAAATAAAAATGAAACCCAAGAAGAAGTGAAGGAAAAGAAAAGGTCAGGAGGAGTTATGGCCTTTTAAAACATTTATGAAATTCTTCTATAATGAGCATTTATGTTGTTCTATAATTTATTCATGATAAGAAAAACTGTCACAAGCCGTTGTTGGGTCACGAAAGGTGCGCGTGCATCTGAACCCTTCAGGATTATAAATTATATATAATAACTTACAACAGAACATAAGAGTAAAATAACATAATATTTTAAGATTAATGCTTTAATAAGACCAACAGACTTGTTTTGTTGTGCTTTGCAGTTAATCTCAGCCGAGAACAAAGAGTCGTCTTGCTAAGTCCTTCCTGAACAAGGTGGCAAATATTCACTGTTATTTACTTCTGGATCTCTGAAGCCCGAAAAATGGCACCAGGACGGGTTTTAATATCTGTCCCTGACATGCCGAACACGCTAAATATCCAGGCTGCGTCTTTCAGAGGAAAAAAACTGAGTTGACTTGGATAGATGTTTGTTTGTGTTTTTTAACTTTTATTTTGAAAGGTAACCCTGCTCTTTCCCTGCAGAGACGTTGGTCAGGGTTACCGGCGGCTGGTCCTGCGTAGGCGACGGCGGCGGAGGTTTTGATTACCATCCACGACTCTGAGAACTCAGGAGGGCGAAGCACAGAGCAGCTACATCCACACATATCTAAAAAATCAGTAGAAATTACTTCTGGGCTTTGTGCTCACATCTGCACATTTAAGCCCGAGTCGAGTGCAGCTATGGCAGCTTAATCTTGATTCAGTCAATCTTTTTGACCTCTTTCTTTCAGCTCTCCTCCTGCTGACGAGACCTGAGGCGCGGCACTTCCAGGGAGACGCGTCACACACACGGAGGGAGACAGCTGGTATACATTTCTCTGCGATGTGGAAATCAGATTGTCAGACGACCCTGCGCACTGACTCCCCGACTTCAGAAGGTAGAAGTTACTGTCAGTGTCAACGATGCCCTGTGGATGATCCCTGCGCCGCTCGGCACAAACTCCCAGCACTCCGGTGCAACAATGCCGAGGAACGAGAGTCGCTTTCACTGTGATGTCGGTCCAACGTTTCAAAAATCATCTTTGAAAGCTGGATTCTTTTTACACTCGTGCTGAAAATATATTTTTACCTGTAAGACCGTTTGACCTCTGCAGAGATGCGAGCGTATCCAAGGTCAAACAGTGATGCTGCTGAGGAAAACTTACAGTAATGTTACCGTACAAACTGTTGGATGGTGGAAATGCCTTGATGCTTCTGCTGTGTATTCAGTGCAGGCAGTGAAGCGTTCAGGGCTACGCTCTTACATGAACTTGGCAGATATTTTGGAAAAAGGCCACAAAATATGAAAAAAAATCAGATATATTCAGACAACATTGGTCTGAAAATGAGAGTCTTGATAAATAATTATTAGTAATGTGGAATAAATGACTTAGTCGATTAAGAAGAATGTAGAAAAGCTACAATAATCTGGTAAGTTTAGAAATATTACACAAGAAGGCACTTATTTCTGGTCACAAATTATGATGTAAATATGATAATCATACAGTAATCAGCCTTATTTTGAAGCTTTAGTGGAATTGCTGCTGTTTTATTGGTTGCAAGTGTAGATTTTCTTTACATTTTAAAATCAGTTTGACTGCAGAGTTTTCTTTTTGGTTTTGTTTTCTTGGGAAAAAGTTTTTGTTGACCCGCACAATCCATTACCAGGAAGAGCCGGAGCTTTTCCCAGCATGCACTGGACAGTGGGCATGAATTTACCATAAAGATGTCTGCAGTTCACTTGCAGAGAGGCAGATAATCACAGCTGCACCGTAGGCGAATATGAAAACTCCGAACAGAAAGAAAGAAACTGAATTCACATCCTGTTGCCACCTGATTTTGTTTTTCACAGAAACATTATGAACCTCTTTTATGTCAAGATATGTTTTGTACTCACCTGATCGTGAAAATGTTGAGAAGGACATCAGCATGAGACACAAAGAGAGAAAGAAAGAAAGAAAACATTATTAGCAGTGTGATTAAACAACTTGACAATAACAAGGTGATTTAATTAATTGTGCTTTTAAATCAACATCAGCAGATGAGTTGCTTTGCATTTAGGTTTAAGAACATAAAGGTTAATAGATTTTATAGTAAAGGCCTGAGTAATTAATTTCAACAATGTCTGTGTGTGTGAAAGACTTTCTTCATAAAACTAACTGAGCGAAACCTTGAGGTCTAACAAACACGTTGAATGCAGACAGTTTTTCAAATGTTCTGCATCTTGAATTGTTAACATTCATCTTCTCTTCTTCTCTGCCTTTTGAAGGAGCTTTGCAGCATTCAAAGATTCAAGCAGAATACATCACCAATGTAATATGAACTCCAAACAAACAAAATAAGGACTCATCCCACCTATAATAAATAGTGTACTGCACCACAGCTGGTTAAAAACACCAGAATATGTTTGGTTTTTCATTGGTTAGAAAACAAAACATTATATTTCACAGAATCTACACATTTCAGCGACATGTAGACTGAGAGTTTGCTGCGAAAACACTGTGGTCATTCCAGTAAACCATACAATAAACTCATAAATGATTAATCTGCAATGAAAATTTAATTAAAGAAAATAACTTTGTTGTCTTAAGTCAGTGATAAGTGACTTGTGTTTATCATGGGGCTCAGAATTCTTTGCACACTGACTCTTGTTATCAGTCATAGATGTGCAGTTTGCTCAGTGCAGGAGATGAGAGCTTGTATGTTGCAGTTTTGCAGCACCAGGATTTAGTTCAGCAAGAAAACGGCACACATTAAACCTCAGTGAACATCAAAGGGGTCCTATAGAAGGAGGACTGAAGCCAAATGTGTTTGTGCTACTGTTACAGTGATGTTATGTTGTGATTTTTTTTGAAATGCATAATGATAAAAAAAATCATTGCTTTTTATATATCAGTCATATATGATATATATTAATGTGCTGTGATGCTGACTTGTCCACCCATCAGACCTTTTTCAAACATGATAAAAGGTCTTTTCCTTTATTTTAATAAACCAGCGATGCATCTAAGTTGGTGTTCGCTCTGGTTTTTGGTACAAAAATGCACGAGGTGTCACTTCCTGTTCTTGTCTGTGTGAATCTGACACATCTGACAGAGAAGTTGTTCATTGAGGCTTCATGTTTTTCTTCTTCTACATATTCTGCTAACTTCCACATAATCTAATCATGTCATCAAACAGCAGCTCATTTAGGGAGGGCAGCAGAAGGGGGGGCCTGTAATCAAATGAGTGAGCTCTGGTTGTGCGGCTGTCAGACATCTGCTGGCATACATTATCTCAATCCGCCGTGTCGACGACTGGTCGGTATCGGCCTAAAAAGGTCAGCGGTGAGAAAAGGAGGAATCAGCATGGCGGCGGTGATGGAGTGGGCCGGCACAAAGTTCAGGTTCGGTTGGACCGGGAATCTTTATGCCCTTATTGACAAAAGGTCAAGGTAACTAACGATCCGTGGGAAAAGGTCACACCTGTCTAACGAACACACCTCATGCCATTTACATAGTCTGCCATCACGCATAACAACCGGCTGTTAAGGAACACGCCGTGCGCCGCCGGCACGCCACAGAACACGTGTGTGTGTGTGTGTGCTAAATGTTTGTTCAAACATATGAACAATCCAGATTAAAAGGATTGATTGCACCACACACAGAGAATACACGATTCTCACTCAGCCGGCCCCCGAGTATGCAAAACACTCTTTGCATTTTATTTAGTAAACAGTAGCTGCAACATGTCCTCTGCTTAAATATTAACATGCAAGAGATCTGATGTTTCTGCTGCAGACTGCATTAATATTTGTTGCCTGTGGTCAGATTTAACTTTAAAAATTAATGCTTTAGCGAAGCTTTGAAATCAGTGTCTGCAGCAGTGGAGTGGGGAGGGGGGCTGATGGTGGGGGGGTTGTGAGATACTGTGCACCCACTGAAGGAAAATAGATCAGGTTTTATAAGCCGAGGTCACGCTGTGTGGACGGTATAAACCGCAGCATCCGTGCCTTTGGAGAGCGTGGACGGGAGCGAACCGCGGGCCCTTTTTTGATGCCTTCAGGTGCAGGCTCCGAATATTCTCAATCAGCATGACTTCAGAAAATTCAGCGAAGCTCAGTGAATGAATGCCGCTATTCAGAAGTTGTCTCTTCTTGGGAAAAGTGAGGAGAGTATCATGCATGTGTTATACAAGCTTTTCATCTCCCACACAAACAGACCTGGAGGTATTCAGCTGGAAACCTTCTCCCTCTGGATTTGTCACTGAATGTTTCCCCACATTTCTCCCCCCCGGCTAAACAAAGAGGAGACACTTTATTTGTTTGGCTTGTGGAAGATAATAGTTTTATTTTTCTATGAATATGAAACATGATTGCTTTTGTCGGCACAAATCAAATTATGCATTCGCAGAGTGAACGGAGTGAAAGAATGAGAGCAATGTGACTAAACATCTATCGTTCTTTTTAGGCTGATGAGATGGAGCGATAGGTTAACACTCAGATTCATCTTCTTGACCTATTTGCTAACTTAAAACATAACCTTGATAAAACCAACCGTTGTTTGCATATAAAGCGGGTTGAATAGTTGCAAAATGATGCACAGGAACTCAGGTAGGGTGGATTTGACACAGCTGGGGTGTAAGCAGGGGGTTAAAAATATCTCAACTCCTACAAAAACACTCATTATTTACCGATGTGGGAGTTAACTAAAGGATTTGAAATGTAGCTTAACATGAAATCCTTGAGAATTATGTCGCACTGAATGGTGCACTGGCGTTGTGGTGCTGCACACAGCAGAAATTAAAAAGATGACATTAACGTGTGCATTTGTTCTTCGTTCACGGTGACCTGAGAGCACCAAGCTTCACTCCTGAGTATTTATTACTGAATGTAAAGGAGCTTTAAAAACAACCCGAAAAAATCATTCAAAAGGAAAATAGGAGTCTTAAAGGACAAATCATTGGCTGCCAAGCAGTTTTCATGTACTTTTCAAACTTATTTTATGCTTTGGAAAACAGTTGGTGAGATGTAGAACGCAGAGAGCTGATAGTTGAATGGCCACATTGTGGAAAATAACAAGTTTGGTGCTTAATTCAATTATAACTCAATGGTTTAGGCTCGCAGGCGGTCAATATGTAATTTAATTTCTTTTGTTATATGTTTTGCATTCATGATATGCTTTATGAAAGTGAAAATAGAGAAGCATTTCTAAACTGTTTGTCAGGTTAAAGTTAGAATAAATAAATGAATATTATGCACGATAGCAACTCCAACACATAACTGTGCCTGCAGGTTCCCTCAGTCTGAGCCTGGAGATTACTGCTGCGAAGTTGTGTTACAAACAGAGGGTGTGGAGTCAGAAAGATGTGGCGTTTCTCAGGTGAGGAGGGTCTAACAAAAGGATGCCATCAGCTACAATAGGGGGGCAAACATGCAGTGTTGCACAGACGACGATGGCCAACCTGGACGTTTGCATCTCCTGCACTCTCAACAAGAAATTTAAGGTATTTTTTTATTGAATACTGGAAGAAAGTGATGCACTACAGTTGCATGATGTTTACATCTCCACCAATAGGATTGCAACTACACTACATACCCTATGCAATACACTACATCATGTATATTTTACAGCTTGACCAGTCCACAAGTTTAAAATTTTGAGTTAGAATAGTTTGCGATTGTTTTTTGTGGTAAAGTTGAAGGTAAGTCCACAGGTGATCTCATTTAACCACTTTTTAAAAACGTGAGAGCTCCAGAAACCTCCAGTGGGGTAATTACTGACAAACTTTTTATGAAGTCTGACCAAACATGAAAAGTCTACAGATCTTGTTTCAGACATCTAAACAAAAACATTAATGAAAAAAATCCAGCGACCTGGGAAAATGGAAACAGAAGTGCAACATTAACTCATTTCTGTGTCGTAGGACTGATTTCTGCAGCATTTTTTGAAGACTGAACCAAAAGTAGTGACCAAGAGGAAAAGAATCAAGCCAAACTGATGCAGCAGAGGCAGAAACACACTGACTTTTACACATTTATGTGTATAAAAGTGCAATAGCAAACTATGTTTCTTTTTAACAGCACTAATCCTGATCATGAAGCAGCTTGTAATTTACAATAATGATCAGTCTGTTGAGCATTTTATTCAAGGAAACTCTTAAAACTCTTCAATTGTTGTGAGTTCTGCTCCCATTATGAGGCCCATTCTCAAGTTTTGATTGGTTACTCATTGTGGGATTTCCCGTTAGTGACACCACCAACACCACAACATGATTTGTGAGACACTGTGAATCTACAGGGTCTCTTCAGTCCTCAATTTTTCCCTTGTTTTGATATCAGACAGTTTTTTTTCCTTAAAAAAATGTGCCTAATGCAAATTTAAAACCTACTGAGAGAAGCTTAGCCCATAATAATTCATACCACACAACACGGCAGCGACAGAAATACATGTTTTATAAAGACAAACGTGGCAAACATTCGTCAGGTGTCTCAGCTCGGTGAAAAGTCCATTCTGCTGTTTCCTCCGTCGATCATGCAGCAGAAACCAACAACACAGGGTCCAGACGGGAGGAAATGGCTTTACGCAACACGCTTTGTCCAAAAGAGAGAAATCGTTGAATGTTTGTGCAGTTTGACAGAGAACAAAGGCAACACATGGACATGCAAGCTGCCTATTAAAGCAGTCAGTCAACAAAGAGGACAGTCTGACCGGGTTTAAAATGTGTTTACTGGTGACCAGATGTTGTGTTTCTGACCATTACTGAGGAGAAAAAAAACCCTTAAATTAGTTGTGAATCTGAAACTTCAATAAGCCATCAGCCGTATCTTCTTCTTTCCACTGATACTGCAGACTCTTAAGACACCGTTATCTCAGAGAAGAGCCGGGATGCACGGAGAGCTTACTGCAGGTTTCAGGAAACGGTCCAGTTTTTAATGAGGGTGAAAGGACACGACTCTTTTTGTTTTCATGACGGCGTATTCGTCTGCAGAGTCCTCAAAAAAAAAAAAAAAAAAAAAAAAATAGAAATATGGTGATAAACAAGACCTATCTGGAGGAGGCCTTCCAGCGGTGAGCAGGCCTAAATCAGGCACTGTTGCATGGCAGATAATGTGAGCTGCTGGCACTGGCGAAGACGAGGAGGAGGAGGAGGAGGAGGAGGAGGAAGAGGAGGAGGAAGAGGAAGAGGAGGCGGTTTGCTGCAGACTGAAGGTAGAAGCTGCTTCATGGGAAAGGGACACTGCTGCCATCGATGTCCGTCGAGGTCCCTTCATTAGCCTCTGTGTGCTCTGTTTTCCCTTCATGCCTCTCTCAGTGTCCTGTTCACCCTCCACAGAGCGATGGGGAGGGCTCTCTGAATAGCAATAACCCTGCCCAGCATCAATCCATCTTCTACTTCATTAAGGGGGCTGCAGCGTTATTGCTGGGCTGTAATGATTCCACACATCTCCCTCCCATAGGCTGACTTACTTAGGCTTTCGGAGATATCATAAAAGAGAACACATAAGATGTGCCAGAAAATGTATGTGAATTATTAATTTCCTCAGTCCCCAGAGGAAGTTTGTCTGTGCGTGTGCATGTGTGTGTGCGCGTGTGTGTGCGTGTGTGTATGCACACGAGCGCGTGTGCGTTTATACTTCACACAGGTTGATTCAAAATTTATGTTGCCAGCTCCTTCGGCGCTCGAGAGTTATTGCAAAAAAAGTCAAATGAAAGGCCGCAGTGTTAGTAATGCAGTTCAGATATATGGCCGCTGCTTCTCATTCGCATCTTGGGGGTTGGTAATGCAAAAGAGATGATGCTTTATGCAGACTAATCCGGCAGAAACACATCAACAGACACTGGAGAAATGAGAGAACAAGATAGGGTTCAGAGGCCTGTGTATGCAGAATACAGGAGGCTCAAACCTTCAAAACCTTCTTATGTTCGCTGTGAAAGTTCTGTAAAACAGAACAGAAAAATCCTTCTAAGCAGCCATTAAGGAAGGTAAGGAACAAAATATTCGTTTTTTCTCTCTTTCTTTTACTTGTTTTCACATGCATATAGATATTTATTCCTATGCTCAAAGTTCTTCAGAGAAATTTTTAAATATCTCAGTATAATTGTCATAAATACACTGTGAAACACCAACATGATGACTATAAATAAAGTTAGATTATATAGAGATGATTAGAAACCTGCAGCTCTTCACTGGTTTAGTTTTATCAGATGTTAAACAAATTCAAGACCACATTTCTTACTAAATACTTACATCTTATCACTGAGGATCTGTCCTTTTGTCTTATACTCTTAATTATGTAAATGAAGATGGTTCGATGTCTCGATGTAAATAAACATAGTTTCAGTTCTGTGCAAATACTGTGGGATTATTGTAATTCCAGAGACCTCAAACGCAGCACAGTGATCGTGTATTTATGTCTTAAAGCACCTTTAATTCTATATGCTGCATAATCTCCACATTTCTTTAACCTTTGTGCACCGTTTTACCCTGAAAAATATCTACATGATTTAAAGGCCACAGCTGGTTACAGCTGGATGATCAGCGCGTGTAGACAGTCGATCATATTGACCTACATCACAGCATCATTCACTGAAAGCACCATCCTTTGTCTCAGAAAACAAAGTCCCTGCCAGTCACATTCATGTCCAGTTTTGTGTTTATATGATGTTGAAAACTGCACATGATGGATGTTTTTTAAATTGGTGACAGCAAATGAATCACTAACAGGAGAATGTCACTAATTTTGATGCAAAGATGATCCACAACGACCGAGACAACGATTACCTGTCTTGGAGTGAAAGCTAAGATGCTAGTTTGTTATTTTACAATTATTGTTGTTAAGAAAATAAAAGCATTTTCGGTTTTCAAACACTTAAATTAAATGAGTCCTGACAACAGCTTCTCGTAAACAAACCCTGAAGAAGCTAAATGTTGTTAACGGCTGTAAAATCTCTACGACAGGAGTCCACTGACGGATGCTTCACCTAAACTGATCTGGACAGCTGAGACTGTTCAGATCCGTTCAGTGGTTTCAGTCTTTCTTTAACCTCATTCATGGAGATTTTGGCGCTTAACAAATTAACCGCAGCGCCGGAAGATCAAATGTTCACATGAATCATTTTTGTAAAGGTTACATGTGACAGTTTTTGGAGGACACTGACCAAAGATGAAATGCTGACTGGTTTGTCGGATCAGAAAATGCTTTTGTTTCTCATTAGTGGACAAAAAAAACCCAGCATCTGATGGGAGTTCAGAGGCATGAAATAATTGTGTTTCAGTTTTTTTTATGACAAACAACCTTGTTATCGTCCAATGCAGGGCGACACTGTTAAAGCATCGCCAAGAACAAAGAATCTGACTTTTACATAAAGTTTATTCACATCGCCTTACAGTCTGAGATACTCAGTTTGTCTCAGACATACGATCTTTGGCAAATCCTCCCTTTAATTACATTTTTCTGCCAGTCTAAACCAGAGATGTGGAGGATCAGAAAATGTTCAAATCTTGTATTTAACCTCCTGTGCATTTCTAAGTTAAAGGTAAACATGGACAGTGAGGTTTTTCTGCTGATGGAGACGTCAGATCAGAGAACACAATCACTTTTTTGTCATTTAGGTTCTCTTAATAAAGGTCCAAAAAAAAGCTGAAGATAATGTTACTGTTTTAGTTTAAATGTCTAACATAGTTAAATTTATTCAGAAAATGTCAGAGAATCTCTTCCGGATCTCTCTAAGGTGCAGAAACAGTAAGAAAATCAGCGCTGAGACTCGTTTAAAGGTTCACACAGAGGAGAGTTCTTGTTTAAAGGGACCACATGCGTACCTGAATGCAGCCATTAATCATAAGCATTGGCAATCCAATCAATTATCCAACAGGGAGAGGTGAAACAAAATCCATGAACTCTTGAGTCAGTGAAGTCGATGAACTCTGACCTTTTCACCGATCTCCAACCACCCACGCTAATCAGACAGCTGTACCAACATCGACATTTAGAGACTCAGCATCGGGGAGGGAGCTGCATAGTCATTCGGGCCAAAAGCCAAAAAGAATAGGAAAGTTTTCCAAAGTCCCACACAGATTAGTTAAAAAAAAAAGGCAGCAAACAAATGCTGCAGGGCTTAATGAGAGTGATAAAGAATACAGGGAGGCTGAGGGTGTGCGCACACATCACTTATCTGTTATTGATGCCGTGTTCGCGTCCACCAAATAGATCTGTCAGACTAGAGCTTCTCAAGGCTCCTGAAGGGAAACTCAATATAAAAGGCAACCGGGGCATCTCCCAGTTTCTCCAGCCAAAGTAAATAGGCCGAGCGTGACATTATTGATAGACCATAAACCAACACCGCTGCTGCTCCTCAGTGTCAGTTAATGCTGTCAGTGCAGCCAGTGCAAAGTGCCACTTCCTGTCACTGCCACGGAATATTTTTCTGTATCAGCGGGCGAAGTCGAAGGAAGGAAAAAGGAGCTCGCAGAATCAACACATGTGCAACTAAACTGCACCTTATGTGAACGATGATAGGACACCAAAGAGCCAAAATATGCATAATAATCAACTCTGGAGTGCAATGAAACTTGTGTTGGTGCCAAAGCAGATTCTGTCTGATGAACATACCAAACAGTACATGCTAATGTTTGCACGAAGAGCAGCTTCCCAAGTGGGATTTGTTTAAGATCAGAGGGGTTTTAATGCAAAAAAGCGTCATGTGCATTTAAAAAACAATGATAAACTCTTACATTTCTACACTTTTACTAAGACCCAGGACACATTCAATGGCCAGCTGAGCAGCATCTGCACCTTGTAGAACCTCTGACTTTAAATTTTAACAACCGTATTAACAAGTAACAGCAGCCACACAGTCTAAGTGAGCTGCACATCATCTGGAAAAACTGGAATTAACAAGTAAAAATGCAGACTTTTCTTCCAAAGGGATCACTGGATGATTGGACATGAATGAATAGTTTTTAGTATTATTATAACTGTGGCCTTCACAGTCACCACATCTCCATCCAGCTGCAGATCTAAAGGAGTCAGGGGAGAAAAGCGATGGACATGTCGCTCCACCACCATCATTAAAACACCACAGGAGAGAATAACTATAGCAGAATGACTTTCATCCCATTAATGGATTTCAGGAGACTTGAAGGTTCACTGACTCTGTTCTGAAGCTCATCATGGCTCAACGTCTCGCTACGACAATTTATAATGTCTTCTCCCTTTTATCTTAGTTTAATATAACTTTTAATCATGAAAACAAACCCCGAAACAAATGAAAAAAGGAAGAGGTTGATGTAAAAAAACAAAGCCTAGTACTAAAAAACAGTCATAAAAATTCAGCTGCACCGAGCTGAAGGTCTGAGTTCGAGGATGGAGAATGTGTTATTATCTTCCTGGAAACAAAAAATAAAAAATAACTGAAGCACAATGCAACAGAGCTATGAATTGTAAGATTAGTACAAATCAACATGATGCATCAGGGAATCTCAAGTTCAAGATCAAATTAAAAGTTCAGCGTCCACACAGACACGAACCGTCTTTCTCAGAGCACAACGCGCCAGAAAATTATGATGATTTATTGTGATTATTTATTATTACTGCTCAGTTTCTTTGGAAGGGAATCACCACTTTGTTCTTGACTAATTAAATCCAGTTTCTCTGAGAAAAAAAATTTCCCAGCTCGATAAAAATTCATGATCAGAAATTTGGATCTTAAACTTGTTCAATTTTTTTTCTCCCTTTTTTCAGCCTCAACTTTCCCTCCCTGCACTTATTTTGCATTTGTTTTTTTGAGATCAAATTATTTCACACGAGAAGAAATTTTGTGCAAATTGCACCGTTGCTGCTCCTTCTTTTCACTATTTCTTTCTTACAATGTAAACACCTGATTAAACCGCAATGGGAAAAATTTCAATTAAAGTCTTTGCAGTGATTTTCTATGAAACTATATCCATTTTTTTTTCCTTGTGAAGTTTTGTTTCATATTTTTTAAACAGACTTCCTGTCGGGTCAGCAGGGCTGCCGTCTGTATAACCGGGTCAGTTTCTGCTCTCGAAGGAAAACTGTGCTCCACTCAGCATCCACTCCTTATCTCGGCTGGACGGCTTGATCGATGAGTGGTGAATAAACTCATCTCTCTGCAGCTCCGACCCCATTGCTTTAGTCTACAGACGCAATCAGGGAATACTGGCTGGCAAATCAATTCGCCAGTTTAACAAACAGGCTGGCACGCAGCAAGGCCCAATATCAGCCAGTGGAATTGTCTCCAGGTAAAAAAAACAGGCCGCAAGCCACCTGTGATGAACATTCATGGCAGCATGTTCACTATTTTTCACTCCTGAAAAGACAATCTGCAGTGCAGAGAAGCCCATGAATCCACAGAAATAATGAGGCTGAGAGAGAAGCATATGGGGGAAAAGATTGTGTCCAATTGTGTCCATCAATGTGCGAAGGTTGAGGTTCAGCGCTCAATATGGCTCCTTCTGCACGAATGCATTTACATCAAACTATAAAGAAAGCTTAAGATTTATTCAGCTTTACCTTAAAACCGACCACGAGGAAATTTCACACAGAAACGATACAAACTTAGCAGATTCCTGCATGATTTTATGGATTCAGACCGATGAAGTCAAAAAAGAAAACACTTTGGCTGACGGAGACTGTGAATTTCATCCAAAATCAGCTTTTCACTTTAGTACCACTAGGGGGCGACCTCTTTGTATATCCTTTACATGACCAAAGTCAAGTGATGTTATTTCACATTAAAAAACACGTAAAGCTAGGTTAATAACGACATACTATAAATCATGATGTTAGATTAAAAAACTATTTAAAATGTCTCTAAATGAACCCAAAAACATATTAAAACATTATAAAGCTATGAGTGTTTATGTTGCAAGCTGCAGGTTATTAAAACAACAATAATCTCTCCAACAATCTGGCACCAGCACGTCATTATGATGAGTTTTAACCTGAGTAAAATCAAAATTTTTTCAAAACAAAAAAATAGTCTTGCTGAAAATGAGAAAAAAAAGCAGACATGTTCGATATGAGTCCGTGTTTGTGTTTGTTACGGGAAAGTTTTTTCAGGATGTTTTCCTTGGAAATGAATAAAAAACAGTTTTAGTATAAATAT